>JAZKJV010003249.1:457500-1057500 GCA_037367405.1 Ottelia alismoides | reverse complement strand
AAAACTCAAAATGCATCAAAATCAATTGTATATAACTTTTAATTATCTATTTAATTAAGGTAGTTTCATATTTTTTGGAGTTAAGATGTGAAGTTAAATTTTGAATGCCTATTATATAGTTTACCTGAATAAAATATTCATTTTTATTTATTATTTATTATTTTTATAATTTTTTAATTTTATAATTTTGTAAATATTTTTTTATAGTATATGTACATATTTAAAATAAATTAAAACCATAAATAAAACATAAATATAAATAAGTTTACAAAATACATAGATGAAAGACCTATACTTATACCTATAAATTATATACCTTTATTTATTTAAGCGCACAAGTTATAGCAGAAAAATATAATATAATTATAGTTGTGTATATGACAATAAGTTATAAATAAATAAAATAATAAATTAAAATAATAAAATTAAAATGCAAAATAAAAATAAAATACCCAAAATGTAGAGGAATATACCTTATAAATAAAACCCTATAACTGAACTTATAATAAATAAACTCAAAAATAAATAAAAATCATATTGAAATACTACACAAATTAATAAACAACTTTCATTTATAACTTTATTTTAATAAAATCATTTACTATTTATTAACGAGTTTATAAATACTTTAGCGTTGGATTTTTTCTGGTCGGTCCACATGGACCAACCACGTTGCATCAAGAGTTGACCTCGGTCAACTCCTCCGACACCTAGCTTGCCCTGTCAAACCTTTGTTTGACCCTGAATTCTCGATTTTTTCCCCAAACATTCTTACATCCTTTTGGGTTGATGTCTTCTGCACTTTCATACCTCGGTCATCCCTCCATCACGCACTAGTGATTCCTTGACCTATGGATCACTACTTCAGTCGTTGCACCTCGATCTTTCTTCCGCTCAAGGTACATGTACATAACCTTCAACCTGAGCTCCCTTCGATGTTTGAATCCCCTCGGGCCATTCTCTTTCTTCCTTTTTGTGTCCCATGGCTCGAGGACGGAGACAACAACCTCGCTGAGCACTTAGGTTGATCAAAGAAGTAGGTTAGCGATCGATTCCAGCCATCTCCACCGCTCGCTGGCGTAAGGTTCCCATCTCATAGCCTAGTGCCGCTTGAGGTACATTTTCTCGCTTTTTAGTTTAGGTTTTATTATCATATTTTATTCATGTTCTTAGATTAATCATTCGCTTGTCACAATAGCCTAAAATACTAATTTTCTAGTTTGCCGGAGCAGTTTTGCAGTCCTTCGCTTGTGCCCTGATGAATACCTGATTCTCATTCATTATTCTTTTATTTTAGCTCTGATTCTTGTCAAAACATTGTGTAAATATCTGTAAATACAATAACTTAGCAATATGCATGCTTTTATTAATATTGCATAATTAGCATGTTTTTGGCTAAATAAAAGAATAAAGGAGAAGAAAAATGAATGATGTATTTAAAATAAATATAGAGGCCCAAACCCCAAGAGAAGGTCAAACCTTAACATGATCGCAAAATAAAATAAGTAGAGAGAGATAGGGCTCACATTGTATTGTATATATTACCTATTTTTGTAAATATAATTATTTTTGACAAAATAAAATTAAAACTTTATTTTTACACCCTTGTATATAATCCTAGAAATAATACAAAAATAGAAAAAAAAATCATAAAAGTAAAATAAAAATAAAAAATAAAATCCTTCATTCCTTGTACAAAACACACTTGTATATATTACATCCTCTATTTATTATATACCCTTAAATAATTTATAAATATAAAATAAAAATTAATTTATACTTCCAAAATTATGATATAAATAAATAAAATACAAAATAAGGGTATCTATGTAAAAATAATAAAATAAAAATACTTGTACATAATACATAGGTCTATTATACATGTATATAATACTATATATTGTATATACATTAATTTATTTTTCATAAAAACAATTAAAAATCACAGAAAAAAGTTTGAAAAATAATAAACAATTTTTTATTTTATACACTTTTTATTTTAAATTCATTTACTATTTTTATTGAGTTTTCAATTATTTTGTACATTCTAATTTTCTGATTCGTCCAGGGGTTTTGTTAACTCTAGTCAACGCCCCCTCCTAGCTCGGGTCGGGTCGAAGCCTCCTCGCTAGAGCTCCTTCTCCGATTTTCCCGCCCAATACCGAGCTCCTCTTGCCGCGAGATCCGGACTCAAGATTCCTTGTATAATCAAGATTCTCACAGATCCCATGCATCATTCGGATCCCTTTAGGGTTTTGTGCTCCACGCCGATCTTTCTGGACCCCTGAGCTGCCTATATAATCTTCTCTTCCACCTCCTAGCATGGCAGTTCGTCCCTCGCACCCCATTTCTTCCCTAGCCACCTTCAGTGAAGTGACAACCACTCAAGGCACCGCTTAGGATCCTTAGGGAGTCGCTTGGAGGCTTGTAGCTCGATGTGGCCGGAGACCTCCGCCGCGTGCAACCTCTCTCGCCATCACCCCGATGTTCATCTTCGCCTGGAGTTCGTGCTTCAGCTGGTAGCTTCAGGTATCTACTGTAGCCTTCGTATTTCACTTTCTATTCTAATTCTTCCATTTTGCTCCGTCGCAAGCACTTGAGCTCCGACCAACTGGCTGGAGCTCTGACACCCATATCCATCCGCACAGATCGACTCCTCGACGCACCCCCATCTCGTTCCACAACCTGAGCACCCTGAATCGTGCTTACCAGAGCATGATTATGCATGATCTCCTTCTTCCACGTACGTCGAAGATCAAACAACCATCCCCCGTCGCTTCTCCTAAATTGCAATAATTTCGATCGAAGCCACGCCCCCGAGTCACCGTTCCTTTTGTAGGTGCCAGCACGCATGGAGGAGCCCATTCCGAATCTCCACTGCTCAGGTGAAATAGCTCCAAGTCGCGCCACCCTCCACGCCTATTCTGACCGCCGCCGACCTCATCAGACCTACCCATTGCACGCGGAATACTTCCACGACCATGTTGAGCCCTTTGGTAGCTTTATCAGGGCCGTGGATCTACGTCCACACTCCGACTTCTCTCTGGAGAAGAGTTCTTCAAGCATCCTTCACCGTCGTTTGATGGATCCCCCTTCGTCTAGATCGCATCTCCACCGTCCATATGTCCCCTTTTCTCAGAGGCGTCAGATGCACGATTAATGACCATCAAGGCTGACATTCCCTAAACCATCTAATCTCATCAGACACGATCTGATCCGTATGCCTGCTCCACGTGTATGCACCGTCAGATCTCCAACATAGTAGATCAGAGTCGTCAGCTGTCGTCTTCGCCAAGGCACGCCACACATCCCCACGTGTCTCGCACGTGCCTGCGAAGGGTATATTTCCCTTTTACCCTCATTTATTTCCACATTTAGCTTTAGTCCAGTAATAAAATTTGTAGTTGAGACATTTTACACCTTGGCCATTGTGTTTTTATCTATTTGCATTCTGGTCCCTCTTTGTGTGTAGCACGTCCTATCCTATGTGACTTTTTAGTTTATTTGCATTGTATGCCTCGCACTTCTGATATGTTATGAATTGAATGGCATGTTTTTGATATTTACACGTATACCCCTGTGAGCCTAGTTCATGTGTTGCGCGAGTGCTTACCTGGACGTTTTGTAACTTAGGCCCTATACTTGTTAACCACGTTATTGTTTGGCCCATAAGTTTATTTTAGTTGCAAAATGTACCTAATTACACCTTGGAATTTTGGACTTAACAATTATCAAATTAATCCTAAAAATTATCTAAAAATTTCCCTCAACTCCTGTTCTCGTGTAGTACTTAGTATACTTTTTGTGGGTAAATTCCTTTGTATTTATTAGTTTAAAAATTCAAAAACCTATAAAAAGTGTCCTGTCTATCTTTAAAAATCCATAAAATTTCGAAAATTATCTCAAAAATTCCAAAAAAATCATGTTAGTGTCTTTTTGTGTGCTTTAGCTATAGTGTTAATATTGTTTGAAAAATCCTAAAAATCACAAAATACCTGAAAATTTATAAAAAAATATATAAAATTGAAGAAAATCCAAAAAATCTCATTTTTTTCTCATAAAATTGCTAGACAAGATTTTAGGGCATTTTAGTTATATTTAACTTGCAATTTAGTCCTAGTTGTGCATTGTTTACATTTTTAGCCATTGTTTGATTTTTGTAAAATAATAAAACACTTACAAACCCCCACAAAATTACCAAAAACACTTCAAAACCTCAAAAACCAAAAAATATTTTTATCTGAATTTTCTGAGCATTTTTAGCCAAATTAAAAATACAAAAAGATTATTGTGTCACCTTGTTTGATTATTTGTTGATTTTGTTTCCTTATTGAAAATCATAAAAAATGCAAAATTAAAAACCACTAAAAATATGTTCTTTTATTTCTGAGATTTGACTACTTCGTAGGTTTTCTCGTACTCCTTGTGTTCGGCCCTGGTTGCTATACTAGGTAAAATAAATAGCGAAGCCGCTTATATTTTGTGATTGCTTTTGATCTTTTTGAGTGGTTATTGTTCTAGATTGAGCTCGGTTTGTTGATTAGGGTCGTAACATCCTTGATACTTCTTGATACTTAACCCTGGTTGATAGCACCGTTCATCAAAATGGTGATGTCGATGGGGGAGCACGACTTAGTAGTCATTTTTCATATTTTTGTCTCTATTTGATATAACTAATTTTTGACGCATTTCTGCTTTGCTTTTTGTGCGAGGAACCGCCCGAGGACGCTTCGGCTTTCTGTTTGAGTACCCGCATTTGAGGAGGAGCAGAAGAGCAGGAGAGGATAATTATAGTAGATAGAGTAGATTTCATTTTCTACAGAACTCTTATTATTGTAATATTTGGACTTGGACACTCTTGGACACTTAGACTCATCGGGGTATGTTTCACCGAGCACCGATGTGCTCGGGGGACCACACCGGGGTTTTCACGGTTTTTCTTTTGATCACCTTTATTTTCTTTTGATTCATGAAGTTCTAGCCCCTAGATTTAGGACTTTGGTTGATTATGACGTAATTAGATAAGGCCCAATACTTAATTGCTAGTTCTATTCCTATAAAACGTAATTGGACCTAGTTAATAATCAATAAGAAAAAGTTAACTTAATCGATTGAGAGGCCACACGCCGTTAGAGGTCGGAGACAACGCTGGCAGGATCCATTGTGGCGGACACCAATCGACATCTGAGACCGGACTCAAGCCTCTCTCTCTCTCTCTGATTAGTTAGCTATCAGTTCTTCACAATCAATAAGAGTTGCTCGTCTAAGACTAATTTCTTCATGCATCATTTAAATTAGTTTACTTTCTGTCTTTAATTTATGCGCGGATCACCTTGCATGTAGAGTGCTGGAGTCAAGTACACATTTCTATCTCTGCATGCATCATAGTGTTTGATCACGCATCGGCTTTTTCGACTTCCCCCCCCTTGTTTTATTAGACTCAAAATAAACAAGGAAATCAAAAAAATTCATTAGATGTTATTTTTATAAGAAAAAGACATAAAAAGTGAAAAAAAATAAAAGTAGGACTGCTAATGCAAACTGGACCCTAAAATACGCCTCATCTAAAAATCTTTGTTTGGGGAGAGTCAACCCCTCCTTGGTTGATTTATCTGCAGTGAGAGAGTGACCCGCACACTAGGTAGAGCCACATCTGAACTCCTTTCAGACGATTGGTCTTTTGGTTGGTGGTTCTCCAGTGAGGATTTCATTGGGTAGCCAGTAATCGGTCTGGGACTTCCTTAGCAGATTGGGCAGATTGAGTAGACGGTAAATGGTCCGCACCCATACTGGCTGGGAAAAACTAACTGTGGGATTGGGCCAGTCTCTTAGGAGCATCGGGTTCCCAACAGCTCGCTTAATCGCTATGATAGATTGATTGATCACCTAAATAAAATTATCAAGATTAATGACCGATCTCTCACGGTCATCAACTCTAGTGTTGAGTAGGTGAACTGGGGGATTGATTTCTGATCCTGTTTGCATTTCAGATCTCATCGTCATAAATCCCTACATCACGATGATGGTAAGGAGGTCCCTTAGGCTGCCTTTGACAGCACCGCTCTCGAGCGCTCCTTTCCATTCATCTAGAGCAGTTTTAGAGAGCCCCAACTAGCTCTCTGAACCTGAGTTCGCTACCACCATGTTCCCCCTCAACCACCCTTCTTCCAGTCCTGAGGTGATGGAGCAGAGGCCATCACAGTTATACGTTCATTTGACGACACCTGAGTTGGGGTCTTTTGCCTTTGCAGAGACCCGGGAGACGGCCAACAGTGAGAGATGCACCGATGAGCAGCCGTAGGGTTCAACATACGTACTTGACCAGGCTGCCATCAACAACACACTCAGCCTCCTTGGAGACGATGCAACGCTAGATTAGAGACCAGGGAGCATTCAAGGCATATGTGCATCGAGAGCTGATGGAGATGAGAGACGGCAGAGGAGAGCCGCAGAGACCAACCGGTGGAGAGATACCCGCAGCTGGAGGAGGAGCAGAACAACCCGAGGAGTCGCAAGAGCCAGCCAGACAACCACACACAATGAGACAATTTCACAACCCTGGTGCAACTCTCACTCACTGTTGGATTCAGCTCTCGGAGATACCGGGAGATTTCGAGCTTCGCCCTCAGACTATTCAGCTTCTGCCCAAGTTCCATGGGTCAGCCACTGAGGAGCCACACCTCCCTCTCCAAAAGTTTGAGATGATTTTTAGTACTGCCCACGACAGATTCATGGACGAGGATACGATCAAGATGATCACCTTCCCGTTGTCATTGGTTGACAAAGCAACCTATTGGCTGAAGCATTTAGGGAGGTATGTCTCCTCTTGGGAGCAGCTCCGGACCAAGTACTTGAACACAGGGACGAAGCCAGAAATTTTCTCTTGCGGGGGCCAAAATTATTTAGACATTATTTATCTAATTTATCTTGTCATATTAGTTATTAATATATATATATATAGAGTGGATCTTCTGTTGTAACGTGATTAATTTGCTTATTGTTTGCGTATTTGTTTCTAAAAATCCGACATTATAGATTAAATTGCCTATTAATGTTATGCATACATATCTTCCAAATTTTGTACAAATATGAGGTTATTTGCTATTTAATATTAATGGTTAAAAGTCTAGTTCTTTTTTAACTAGGAATTAATTTGCTTAACATGATTTTTTTACAATAGCATTTGAAAGTGATTCCGAAATGCAATACACCATGTGTAACAGTGTACCATATTTTGTAGCTGTCTGCAGATATATATATAGAGAGAGAGAGATAGAGAGAGAGCGGGGGGTGATCCTATGAGATGGCTTTTTGTGAGATGGGAAATCTCAACCGCTCATTTTAGTGTCATTCACGCCGTGAAACCTGGAGGGATTTACATAAAATAATGAGTGGGACATGTTTTTCAAATTTCGTGAAAAAAATACTCCTAACATGCCCATCTGGTAGGGGTCAATTTCAACAATTCTGAGACCTTTAAAAATTAACAGTCTTGATGGAGGGGATAGAAGTATCGGATTGAGTTGAATTTCGAATGACACTATGTTGATATATGGTGATCTAAATCCCCCCATATTTCATAACGTGAATGATGGTAAAATGAGCGGTTGAGATTTCCCATCTCAGCATCTCACAAAAGCCCATCTCACAGGATCGATAATCTCTCTCTACATACATACATATATATATATATATCCATTTTTGAATATGAATACGGATGTGGATATGGATATTGATAGATATTAAAACTATCTTACCATATCAATTAAAAATGTATACATATATAAAACATATACTAATTACATACGAGTAATTTTAGAAATACTCTATAGAGTCGACTTAAATATATACGAATTGGATGGAAGACACATTATATAAATTTACTAAATGTGTTTGTCTCATAAAAATTATACAAATATGATAAAGGAAGGTATAGAACTATGTTATATATAGTTAAAAATAAATCTATGACTATATTTATATATGAAAAGGGATATACGAATATAGATACAGATGTTTGCGATTATCAAAACGATATCCATATCAGTATACATTTTAAAACAGATACGAATATGGATGTCAAAATATGTATATTACAAATACGGTGACGGATCGGATACGAATATATCCGTAACCATTTGCATCTCTATTAGCTACCCCTAGGGGAAGCTCCATTTTTCCATGTGTGTGTGTTAATAAGATATACACATATATATTCGGTAATATAAATAACTATATATGTATATACCATAAAGATATGTAACCATATTCGTTTTCAGATAAACAAATGAAAAAGATATAATCATTTATATAAATATTTGCAAAGGAAATACAAATGAACATCCTTATTTGTGCACATATACTAAAGTAAAAAATACATATCCTGTGAGCGCTTATAATTAAATACAGTGATGGACATATATGAATATATCACTATCCAATTATGTGCAACATGTAAATGTTAATCATTAGTTATTGTATTTTGATTATATATTGATTTTTTTGAGATACGGGGGCTATTATATGTAACATATACATTTTAATTATTAAATAATGTATTCAGATTATATAGATACAATATTTATACATATGTATATATAGTTTGATTGAGAGCTGGGGGTCCAAGCCCCCCTCCTCTCCATCACTGCTTAAACGAGTACTGCCCACTCGGCCAGGAATCTTTTGAACCATCTCGCAGCAGCTGGGGACGCCGGAGAAGGGACTTCACGTAGATTGAAGCTCGCAACTGGGGAGTTCTTCCCCCAGTTCTTGCTGATAGCCTCTGGACCGTCCGATCGAGCAACGCAACACAGGAGAACATCCACTGTTGGATGTGATGTGCCCATCCATTGATCCCCATCCAGAGATCAAATCCAGATCGTAATGTCTGAAGCGTCATCACGCGTCCCAGTTGCGACACGTGGCAAGTGAGGGGGATTGCACCGCACGATCGTGCCTCCTTAGTGGGGTAAATTTCACATCCACCCCCCTTTTGGCATTTTGTATTTACTTCTGTAATTTCATTTAGTAGTTTATAATTTTTGGTAAATATTGCAAGTAGACCCCGGTAGTTTTTGTAATTGCATATTGATCCTTGTTGTAATTGCATATCGATCCTTGCCATCTCACATCACGTGATGTCCCACGTGAGGTGGGCATTTTGCATGTATACCCTTATGGGTTTCGGATTTTAATTTAGTCCTATAATTTGTAATATTAGTTGCAACTTTTTTGGAAAATTGCAGAAAGAACCTTGCTCTTTATTTTAATTACATGCGTGCCCCTTCCAGGTCATTAAATTTTGTAGTTATTTTCTATTTATTAAATACATCATCCGTGCCCAAAAAATCTCAAAAAAGGGTTAAGCTCGTATTTGCACATACTTTCACGCCACATTTATAGTTTTGAAATTTAAGACTTCTTCATATTTTATAAAATAAAAAAGAACATAAATATTCTCTATTTTCAGTATAAAATACCAAAAAATATAAAATGTTTTAAAAAATTCTAAAAAAATATTTTGCTTATTATTGTATTTTCTAACTTCAGACAAAAAACCACTAAAAATAGAAAAAGAAAATACGTAAAAATCAAAAATCTCCAATATCCTTTATAAAAAACTAAAAAATTCCTAAAAACATTCCAAAAATATCGTTTTCTATTTTATATATTTTTAAATATTATTTATTATTAACTAAAATTGATTTGGGAAATTTTGGACATTATTTACTATTTCTAGTTTCCAAATAAATCCAGCCTATTTTTTTAATACTTGATTTGTGATTTTTTACTTTAAAATCCATAAAAATTCGTAAAAATACTTAAAAAACACAAAAATAATAAACAATTATTGAAAACCCCCAAAACATCTTATTTTCTTGTATTTTTTATTTTTTTATTAGTATATATATTATCCTATATTGTATATATAACCTATACATTATTATATACCTTTTATAAAAAGAAATTAAAAATCGAAAAAAGAGAAAAATAAAATTAAAAAAATAAAAACAATCTAAAAATATAAAAATGTGAATGTAAAATAATATAAAATAAGAAACTCACAAAAACAAATAGACAATAAGAACACATAGATTTTGCGCATTTATTTGCCCGATCAATCTTGTTTGCTCAATGTGTTCGATACTCTACACATACTTACACCTATACATATCTTTTGTAAATTTATAATAAATTTTCACTCCACACTTTTATTTTCATTGATCGATTCCTAATTGTAGGTTAATTGTTGATTGAATTAGGATTTCGTGTGAGGTCACTTCGACGATTGTTGATCTGCCTTGTGGATTGGCAAGACCTATGTTGAAATCTTGTTCATCAAATGGCACTGTTTCCTGGGAGCAATGGATTGTAGATTGGATTTATTTGATTGTGTCTTCTTTTTTTGTCTATTTTCCTTTATTCATTTTTATTTTATTTTGACATTATATTGTTGAATTGTCTAATCACATATTCTTTGTTGACTTTGTTGCGGGGTACCGCAGATCGAGGGAGGCTCTACTAGGAGTATCCGCGCACCCATGTGAGGCAATGTCACTTTTCTGACCTAGCTGCCAGGAGGAAGTAGCAAAGGAGTACTTGGAGGATTTTTGAAGATAATTCACATTTTTATTTATTTTATTTATTTATTTTTGTAATTCAAGTGAGAAAGAGATACATTTATTGTAATAATTCAGGACTCTCAGGACACTATATACTTCACTAGGTCCACTGCTCGAGGGATTGTTCACTTGAGGGCCTCGTCGGTTTTATCGCAGTTTTCCGCCTTTCTTTTTACTTTATTTCATGTGTTTTGAGTTTTTTGATTTTATTTTCATTTATTTTGTGTGATTAAGCCTTAGCTTTAGGATTGCTTGATGATATATTAAGGTTCAAAGCCCTAATATAATTGCATGTATCTATAATTCGCTTTTGGATCTAGTAAAATTTTAATTGCTCTTCACTTAGTATCAGAACCACGCACCGCAAGAGCCCTCCATACAGCGCATGTAGGATCCACTGTGGTGGGCACTGAGGAGGCACCAAGACTGAACCCTTTGGTTCCTTTCTAGGTGTTTAGCCTCCTGTTCTTCAAGCTAATAGCAATTAATTCCTGTATATGGAGTGATTTCATCGGATTGCATTTGCATATAGTGTAGGTTTCAATTCTTCCTGGCATCCTTGCATGACGAGAGATGGAGGCAAGGTAAGCATTTCTACTTAGCACGCATCATCGATTTCGCCTCGCATTTCTTTTCTAACTCTCTCCCTCTGATTTTGATCACCTAGGAGCTAAAGTAAATGATACCTTGTTAGGTCTGTGCATTCTTATTAAAACTACAAAAAAATGGTAACAAATAAAATTGGGACTGCTAAGCTTACTCGATCCCAAAATAAATTAAAAAGAAAAATTCTTGTCTTGGCGAGAGTAACCCCTCATTATATTCGCTTTTAATTTGCCTACATACATACTAAGGAGTAGTGCCCAAATCCCAGGCCAACCTAAGTGTTATACAACTGTGTACTTATCACCTAACTCTAAAATCGACAAGATAAAAAAGATGTAACTTTTATGGTCTTCACTGTGTTAAGTAGGTGAGTTGAGGGTTTGTTTTTGTGTATACTTATTTGCGATTCTTTGTGTGTATACTCGATCTTCACTGTCCATTTACGCATTTTTCTCACATCTCTCGATTTGATCTTCATGCTCGCTCAATCATTTCCTTTTATTTCAGAGATGACCAACTGAAGTGATTTTTATCTAGACTTTGCGGATCCCTCGTACCCTCCAACCAGTCCACCTTCATTTTATCAGGAGGACTTTGCTCCTGATTTTTAAATATCCGCCTCATCCACAGTGTCAGACCTCATATTTTTACCCACCACCGCTACCCTCACATGTCACCCCATTCCATTCACCCGAGGCTGACATGTTGGAGTAACCTCATGGAGTCCACCCTTGAGCACTTGACCTAGATGATGGAGCATATGAGACAGAGGATGGATGACATCACTAGCATAAGAGCCACAATGTCGTTTCATCAGTTGATGATATAGGTTCATTCGAGGATTCTTATAAGATCTTGCAATCGCCTAAAATACAAAAAAATGAGAAAAATTCAAAAATCCAAAAGATTCAAGATACACGGTCGATTCATTTTGTGAGGAGATGGCAAACCAGTAAGATTCCTTGACCAGACATACACTCACACCAGTTCCCACCCTTAACCCCAAGGATGACAATGTATAGACTGCTCTTAGTCATCCTTATGTAGATGATGATTCCGATCTCCTCCCTTGTATGGAAGAGATCTAAAATTTCAAAAAAATGTTGACCGAACCTGAAGTGGTGGTAGATATTCATGAGATCATTGAAGCCCCACTTTGCCAGGCCATGACCCAATTATCTGCTCCTAAACCGAAGAAGCGAAAGCGAAGGAGCAGATTCGAGCGATACATTTTGACCATGGTCACTGCCCACGCCATCTCTTGCCGTCCACATACGAGTAAAGGGAACACTGTCACACCTCTTGTGAGTTGCATGATCTCTGACTATTCTTGTGATAACACTCTCCTTGATGGCGGTGCTTTAGTTAATATAATACCCTTCTCATTGGTAAAGTCTCTTCATCTTGGGCCTCTCAATAAAATCAGGATGTTTGTTCAATTCTTGATGGATTAATCAAGAGGCTGAAGGGTATTCTAGAGAACGTTGTCATTCTGATTCAGGGCATGAGCTTCACTGCCGACTTTCTCATATTGCCCATGGAAACCTCCGCCCCTGTGGAGCGTCCTCCAATCATCCTAGGACAACCTTTCCTTGCCTCTGCGAGGGCCATTACTGATTATGGATCTGGAGAGATTCACTTCTGTTCTGATGTTGGGAGTGATGTGTTGATCACCACACCTACCATTATTGACCAGAGACCTGCATTCCATGAGAGTGTGTTGTGTTAGACGGCCTCGAGGACTATGATCTTGATGCTTATATTAGAGATATTTACTTTGTGATGGATGATTCTGAGACCTGATGATTCCTCTTCGGTGCGGACGCCGAAAAGCATAGACCTTGGAGGTCCCCTTTTCGATGAGTGGTGATGCATTGATGACATCCGCGAGATTTACACGATTGACACCTTAGAGCAGAGGGAAGGCATATTAGAGACTGAAGAGGATGATTTTGATCTTACTGCTTAAATAAATGAATTCGGGTCTTTCGATGATGACTTAGTTAAGACCTCACAGGATGAACCTGGCCTAACTACTTCCATAGATGAGTTCGTTACTTTCTGTTTTGACCTAGCTGAGACCCCAAGGCTAAACACGACCACACTACTTCCATTGACCAGTTCATGCCTTTCCACTTTGATATCGTTGAGGATCTTCACCAGGTCGATCCTGATCGGTGTGTGTCTACTGAGGACCCCGATATCGACCTGCACCTTGTCAAATCTATTCCTCAGCGGTCGCGTAAGAAGGTTCGCTTTCTACCATCTTGATCATTTGTATATCCATCTCTTTATATATTTGCTTTCGTTTCACTTCTGTCCATCTCTCATTTTTGCTCATCCGTCTCATTTTGTGTTTTTTGCCTTGCTTAGGACGTACTCTGTCCTAAGTACAGGGGATGCGGATGAGTTGAGTGATCTTTCTTATTTTCTTCTTTTCATTTTCATTTTTCTTTTTTTCCAAAGGTGTCACCCCTTTTTGATGACTACTATACTTAGCACATACTTTGCCCTAGGTATAGGGGGTGTAAACCCTGAGTTTTTCATTCTTTGATCCCCTCCACTGTCTCATGTTCTTGTCTATACATAATGATATCTCTCCCTCAATATAGGAGGAGACAGACCGAGTTGTGATTTGTTCATTCCCACCCTTGACCCTCCCTGCCTCGTGTACAGTCTGCCATACCTAGGATTAGTTGATTCTAAGATGGTCGACTTCTCATTCATTCATTTTTCCTTCTTTCATTTATTCCTCATTCGTTATTCTTTAGGCTTTTCTATGCTCAGTACGAGTTATGTCTACTTTTTTTCTTCTCTGATCTACGAGGACATAGCTCAAGCTAAGTATAGGGGCTTCGTATATAGTTCGTATATACTTTAAGACATAACTCGTACTTTCATATTTTCAATAATAATGGTTAAAATATTGTATAAAATACTATATATACATATACAAATCACTAAATCAATTAATAAACAGATGATTATTATTCCTCAAATTATTTTATATTTACAGATTAATAAATCGGGTAAAAATATAGTTTGGAAATCTTTTTGAAAAATCTTTTGAAATCTATTTGGAAAATATTTTGTTAAATATTTTCAACCATTGTAAAAATATTTTGTTTGTAAAAATTCCTTTTCTTTGTGTGAAATAAAAATCTCGTGAAAAACTATTTACAAATGATTTTAAAAATGGTTGCAAATATATTTTGAAATATATATACTGCTTGAAAAACCTTTGCAAAATAATTTTCAAATATTGTAAATGTAAAAATTATTTGCAAAAAATAGTTTGGCTATAGTTTTCAAAATTGTTTGCAAAATTATTTTCAAATAAGTTTGAGGAATATATACATCATCAATAAACATTGTTCACCAACTGTATATATATATATTTATCTATAAAAATAATAATATATCCCTTGTGTACATTCTTAAAAACCCAACTCTTATAAATATGAGGTGCATCTCCGTGTAAATATTTTATTTATATGTTATTCCAAAAATCTTTTTTTGAAAAAAAACCCAAAAACATTTGCAAAATTAAAAACCCCAAAAACATTTGCAAAATCCTTATGAAAAAATGCATAAAATTTTGCAAAATCTTTTTAAAAAATCCATAAAAAGTTCAAAATTAGGGAATTTTATTACAAAATTATTTTTTGCATTATGAATAGCATTTGCATTTTTCGGATTGAGTTTGATGGTTTTAACAAGTATAAGTAAAATCTGAAGACTATAGCTTGGTTGGACCTTAAATCTACTTAATCACATGAACATTATAGGAAATTGAATTGAGGTACTTCGTGCTAGTTGATTAATTCTTTGAGATCGTGAGAATTGGTTCAGTGTCATCTTGACTACCTAAGTAGAGTATATCGGAGCACACACATGACTCTTATTGATAATGACATAGCTTGTACACATGCACCTTACACTTTGCTCACCTCAGTTGAAGTGGTAGAGGGTTATATTTGCCGGCATGAGACACGGGCCAATGGAAACATCGGAAGTCACATATTTGTGGCCATTGTACCTCAACCTGATCCCATGGTGACTAGGTCTAAAGACAGATGTAGGTTGCATAGCTTCAAAGAGGGATAGTCTATTAGCTCAAGAAGAAAAAGTCCATATATAAATAATGTTGTATATTGTATTTTAAAAAAATAGAAAAGTCAAAAACACCAAAAAAGTGGACAGGCCTATTGAAAATAAAATGCCTGCCATAGTGTACATATTTGTGTAGTCAATAAGCAAGCTTGAGCTTCAAAGTCATATGTTTGTGAGCCTGCAGCCGGATGACTTGGCTATACTGGTCAATCATCCTAGGATAGGTAGTTATATTGTCTACCATCCATTCTCTCCACCTCCTCTACTTGAGTCGGTTGTCACTTGAACTTAGAAGGGAATACCCGCTTCTCGAGGAAAGAGTTATTGTATTGGGGAATTAGGTCACCATGTTGGAGAAGACTGACTTCGACCGCTTCAGCTGAGGAGAGCTACATATCTCACACACTGACCAAGATAGATTCATAGTCATAAGGGTTTGTGTATGAGTTGAAGTATTCTGACTTGGCCATTGAGGGGACTTGAGCATAATTTTGGGATTCTCAAAGGTTGTTGTGTTTCAAATCCCGCCAATAAGGTTCCGACCACACTAAAATTTCAAAGGTCCGACTTAAGCTCCAAACTTTTATTTTGTGAAGACAAGTTTGAGAATTAAATTCAATCTAAGTTCTTTCCTTTTCTTTTCTTTATTTTCATTTTCTGCACTTATTGCATAAGTGTTTGCTAGGGACTAGCAAAGGCATGTATATGGGTGATGAAACTCCATTTCATCACCTTTATTCTATCATTTTGGCCTTAAAAACCCTAGCTAATGCATGTAAATAGCATCATTTTGTACAAATTAACATTCATTCTTTGTTGTATAAATATTGTACAAAATATTGTATTTAATACCAAAATTATAGAATAAAAAAACATAAAATGACAAAGGTATTTTATGACCCAAAACCCTGAGACCAAGTCAAGAATTGATTTGGTCGACAAGGAATAAAGTAGGGGGAGATAAGGACCAATAATACATCAAAAATTCCATTCTTTAATTCATCAACAAGTCGCTTTTGGAACCTATTTTATTTTTTATTTTTTATACCTTAAACAAAGAAACTTTGTACATGAACATTATAGATAAAAATATAAAAAATATAATATTGATTTCATACAAAAATAATATATAGTGTACTTTTTATACTCTAAATAAAAAGCTAAAATCTCAACTTCCCAAACCCATATCTCCTAAGTAAAAACTCAAAATGCATAAATCACCTTTAATTGTATATAACTTTTAATAAGTTATTTAATGAAGATGGTTTCATATTTTTGTGGAGTGAAGATGTAAAAGTTAGATTTTGGATCCTTATTGTATAGTATACATGGAAAATTTATTCATTTTCATTTATTCTTTATCATTTTTATAATTTTATATTTTTATAATTTTGTAAATATTATATATAGTATATGCACATAATTAAAGTAAATTAGAATCATAAATAAAATACAAAAATAAAATAAGTTTACAAAATACATGGATGAAATACTTATACTTATACATATTAATTATACACATTTATTTATTTAAGTGTACAAATTATATCAAAAAATAAAATAAAATTATAGTTATCTATATAAAAATAAGTTATAAATATATAAAATAATAAAATAAAATAATAAAATAAAAATGCAAAATAAAAATAAAATACCCAAAATATAAAGGAATATACTTATAAATAAAACCCTAAAAATGAACTTATAATAAATAAAATCAAACAAATAAAAAATCATTAAAATACTATAGAAATCAATAGCCAACTTTCAGTTTATGACTTTATTTTAATAAAATCATTTATTATGTATTAATGGATTTATAAATAATTTAGGGTTGACTTTTCGCTGGTTGGTCCACGTGGACCAACCAGGTGGCATCAAGAGTTGACCTTGATTAACTCCTCCGATACCCAACTACACCTGTTAGACCTTTGTTTGACCCCGATTTCTCGATTTTCTCCCAAAGATTCCTACATCCTTTTGGGTAGATGTCTTCTACACTTTCATACCTCAATCATCCCTTCATCATGGGCCAGTGTTTCCATGACCTATGGATCACTGCTTCAACCGTTGAGCCTCGATCTTCCTCCTCTCCAATTACCTATACATCACCTTCCACCCGAGCTCCCTTCTATTTTTGAATCCCCTTGGCCCCTTCTCTCCCTTCCTTTTTGCACCCCATGGCTTGAGGATGGTGACAACATCGTCGTCGAGCACTTAGGTTGATCGAAGGAATGGGTTAGCGGTCGATTCCAGCCATCTTATCAACTCGTCGGCGTGAGGTTCCCATCTCGCGGCCTAGCGTTGCTCGGGGTACTTTTTCTCACTTTTTATTTTAGGTTTTATTTCCGCATTTTATTCATGTTCTTAGATTAATCATTCGCTTGTCGTCGTAGCCTAAAATACCACTTCGTAGTTCATAGGAGCTCAGCTCCGGTGAAAGGTTCCTTCGTTCTTCACTTGTGCCCTGACCCGCCAAACACCTCACTTTCGTTCCCCTCTGTCCTCTAACTATTTCACCCACCTCAACTCCTCTGTTCTTGCACAAAATGAGGAACCGACCCTCCTACCTCCGCCATTCGTCGGAGGGCTCCGCACGATTCACTCCTCTGTCCATTCTCCCTTCTGGAGATCGCCCGAGCTTCACCCATTTTTGTGAATAGGCACCTATGGAAATACCAAGAAAGGAGGGCTTTTCGAAGCTCATCAAAAAAAGGAGAAGCCCCCAGGTCGACGTGCTCCGCAGGGCCAAATCAGCACCTCTCGCACCCTTTTGAAGACCCCCACCAGTGCGAAAGAACTCCAGGGATTTTTTGGACCATCTCGCAATGGTTGAGGATTTCGGAGAAGGGAGTTCGCACAGATTGAAGCTTGCAACTGGGGAGTTCTTCCCCAGTTCTTGTTGATAGCCTCTGGACCGTCCGATCAAACAACACAGTCCAGGCGTACAACCACCATTAGATGCGATGTGTCTCAGCCATTGATCTCCATCAAGAGATCTAATCCAGACCGCAACGTCCGAAGCATCATCGCACATCCCAGTTGCAATGCGTGGCTAGTGAAGGGAGCTGCACTGCACGATCGCACCTCCTTAGTGGGGTAAATTTCACATCCAACCTCCCCCCCCCCCCCCGTTTTTGACTTTTTGTATTTAGTTCTATAATTTCATTGAGTAGTTTAAAACTTTTGGTAAATATTACAAGTAGACCCCTGTAGTTTTTGTAACTGCATATTGGTCTGTACCAACTCACCTCACGTGGTGTCCCACATGAGGTGGGCATTTTGCATGTAGACCCTTGTGTATTTTTGGATTTCGATTTAGTCCTATAATTTGTACTATTTTAACTTTTTGGAAAATTCACAGAAATAACCTTGCTCTTTATTTTAATTATATAAATGCTTGTTCCAGGTCATTAAATTGTGGTTGTTTTCTATTATTAAATATATCATCCTTGCTCCAAAAAATCTCAAAAAATAGGATTAAGCTCATGTTTGCACATACTTTCACGTCACATTTTTTGTTTTAAATTTAGGACTTTTTCCTATTTTATAAAAATAAAAAGAGCACAAATATTCACTATTTACAGTATAAAATACCAAAAAATTTAAAACATTTTGAAAAAAATCTAAAAGAAATATATTTTTCTTATTATTGTATTTTATAACTTCAAACCAAAAACTGTTAAAAATAGAAAAAGAAAATACATAAAAATCAAAAAGCTCCAAAATCAATTATATAAAAAACTAACAATTCCTAAAATATCATTTCTATTTTATATTTTTCTTTATATTATTTATTATTAATTAAATTGATTTGGAAAATTTTGGACATTATTTGCTATTTTTTATTTCCAAACTAGTCTGACCTGTTTATTTAATCCCTGATTTGGGATATTTTTAACTTTAAAAATTCATACAAAATTTGTAAAAATACTTTAAAAATCACAAAACCAATAAAAAATATTTTAAAACATCAAAATATCTTATTTTCTGTACTTTGTTTATTTTTATTAGTATATTTATATTGTATATATAGCCTTATATATTATTATATATTTTTATAAAAAGAAAAAGGAATTAAAAATCAAAAAAAGAAAAGGGAAATAAAATTATAAAATAAAAAACAATTAAAATATAAAAATATAAAAAATAAAATAAAAAACCCATAAAAGCAAATAAACCAGAAGAACACACACAGAGATTTTGCTCATTTATTTACCCGATCTATCTCGTTTGCTCCATGTGTTCGACACTCTACACATACTTGCACATATAGACATCTTTTGTAGAGTTATAATAAATTTTAACTCCATACTTTTATTTTCATTGCTTGATTCTTAATTGCGGATTAATTGTTGATTGAATCAGGATTTCGTCTGAGGTTACTTCCACGACTGTCGATCCGCCTTGTGGATTGACAAGACCTCTATTGGAATCATGTTCATCAAGATCCAAGTAGGTAACTGGATCCTCACTCATGATCCATTTACCCATATGATAACTTAACATGCAGCAAGGAGAGAAAGGAGAGCAAGGATCCTAGTCATGTTCAACTTGATACCAAGAGAGGGTCATGTGCATGTCATGATCCTAAAGCCCTCTCAAATAAAGCCAATCTTGATTTTTTGGATTTGTACTGAAAAGTATACGGTGATTATTGAACAAATCAAAGAATGGTAAACGTGGAATTAAGTCGACGATTCATAGAAGCGATGGCTACATCGAACATGCACAAGCGATGAAGACGGAGAGGCCCCGATCTGGACGACACTATCTATGAACATGAACATGCACATATGATGAAGTCTATGATTAGGGCAACAAGAACGTTAGGAGGTAGTAACCTCATAGGTGTCAACAATGAAAAGGTACATCGAAATAGTCACGAGAAGGTAAAGGGAGGAGGAGATGGTGGGCGGATGGTGTTGTTGGGGTGGAGGGGAGCAGAGAGATGGCGGAGGGAGGGCTAAGAGGTGGGACCGTGGTGGTTGCGGAGAGTGGAAGATGTGCCAAAGGAAAGTGCAGAAATGGAACATAGCTGGGCAGATGGGGGTAAAGTTGGAATGTGGGGGGGCCAAAAATTAACTAGTTGTCGGTGCGCCCCCAAGTTAATAGATATTATGGATTCTATTATTGAAGATCTGAGCACCCATTTTCTTTTTAAAGTTACCTAACTTACCTTCTTTTCCAGAAAAATCAACATATTGTTCTCCACGAAAATGTTTTTAGTAGTTCATAACCTTAATCTAAATATTTTAATATTTTCCTTCCAAAAGTGTGACCTTGATTACATGGAGAAATCGTAATATTGGTTCAAAATGGGGTTGCTCTTTGGGGAGCTAATTTGGTCCCTCTCGCCTTATTTTCCCTATATTTTTTATTTTTTTTAAAAATGAATCCATTAAAAATTCATCACAATATCCCTATATTATTTCGTTCGAGTTTTGTTAGAAACAGAGACTCCTACGGCCTCCATCTATACATATATTTTTTAACGGTCGTGGAATTGTTGAAATCGACATGAAGGTTGTGGGGGCCTATGTTTCATGCGAAACTTGAATAACTATATTGAGATATAATAACGAAAATCTACGTAAGTATTTTTCAGAAAAAAAATATAAGGAGAATAAGGTGGTGGAGCCAAGTTAGCTTCCAAACACATTTTACCCTTTTTAATATATGTAATTAAAATTGTCTACGATTAATTTGCACGATGGAAGCGAACGGTGTAAATTCAAATCCATAACCTCTTACAGGGATTTTTACACAGATACCTATGTATACTTTCATAATCACACTACCCTCTATGATTTTATTAAACTGAAGTTCTTATGTAGTAACTAACTATTACAAGTTATTTCCATGCAAGAAGGGGCTATGACCGTCCAGTTGGACAAAATTTCTCATGTCCAATGTGACTATTGCCATAATAACAGAGAGATAATGGTTTGTCTAAACAACTCCATTTACTGTAAAAGATCGGTGAATCATGATATTTAAATTAGTAATAGCTAATATTATTTGTGTTGATGAAGTTTAAATCTGATTAAATAAAATAATATATGACAACAGTGGCTAATCTAATTACGTGTATTACATATGTAATAAAAAAATATATGAAAACAACCATACATATTACATATGTTAATACAAAAATAACTAAGAAAAAATTGGAACCGATTCCCACATTCTCCTGAATTTTCTTATATTGGTAAGAATATGGAGAATTTGTCCTAAGCCAAGGGATATCAATTCAATTTGCCATCTTCTCTGGTAAGGTTCAAACGGAACTTTATTTTTGAAAGGGGAACGGGGACATAAAATCAAACCTCGAATCTAACCTTGCATGCGACTAAATTCGATGGACAGTGAACATAGAATCAAACCTCGAACAATCTAACCTTGCATGCGACTAAATTCGATGGTCGAAGTACAGAAATCTTTGATGTATCTCTCTCAATAACTCCGATGAGACCTTAAAGTCCAACTTTAATGATATTGCTTTGTAAAAGGCTCGTTGGATATTGATGTAGCATTCCAATCATTAAAAGTATATGCTGACACTCCGAAGCGCTTGAAACTTAACTCATCACATTAACAATCACCATGTCATGATCTAAGATCAAAATCACATTGAGTTGAAGCTCCATCATTTAGATCTCTAGTTAATAAATCCCCGATTAGAGTAAATAAACGACGAAAACGAACAGAAAACGATCGAAAATCAACTTGTGAATCAATAGGAAGCTTCTGATCAAGAAATGCATGATTGGAGCTTGAAAAAAATAAGCTGAAAATAATAAAAAACTTCGAATAAAACTTCAAAAGCCTAAAAAATCAAGCAAAGAACTGGATAGATAAGATCTGTCATGGATGCAAAACGAATGGGATTGAATGACGATAAAAAAACTAAAAAGAATTTGATCGGAGATATGTATGGTCTTGATTAGCTTCTTTATTGTAATCATTGTATATGGCTTAAAGATATAAATTCAACAAAAACAATTTCATGTCATTTAGATGTCGTTGTCAATTGTTATGAATTTTCAAATAAAGATAAACATTTCTTAAACCTATCATTAACTTGTAACCTCCATCACTGTAATTAATTAATCACAATTTAAGGAGTTTAATGATGATTAAGCTACTAATTATCATTATAAAACTAATCATGATTAGTGTATCATGATTAGGCATGGGCATTATAGTCCATGGTTTTCACATATTGCACAACAAGTTGTTCATGATTCACTCGCGTCGATGACTGAGCACACCCTCATTCTTACCCATCCATTAAATACTCAACCCCATGCATAAGGTTGAAAGGCTAAGAGATGGAGAGGACGATGAGGAAGAAGTGCAAGCAAAACATTGCCAGAAAGAAGAGTGAGGAGCAAGGTAAACACTACTCTTATAACATTGTGGGTGGGAGGTCAATAGGTCTAACTTGATCCGTCTTTTCAATCAAAGTTTTTTTATATAACAATATTTGTCATGAGATGAAGAAATTCGATTAAAGTCCTACTTGTATGCGGCAGCTAGGTCATCACTATACAAGTGTTTCACCATATATTTCATTAACTTGAGATGTGAGGCATACCGATTTTCACTATATGCCGATGTTGGCATAATGGTATTAAGAAACAACGTGGAAACTCCAAAAAAAGGCATGCATGTGTACATGCAGCTAGGCCATCAATGATCATGTGTTACTTCAAGTGATTCACCCGCCCTTGATGTGAGCATATATATTCTTCATTATTTGCTAATACAAGATTCTTATGATGAGAGAATTAGCTAAAGTCTTTCATAAGATGAAACTTTATCAAAATTTTATTTAAATATCAATTTTACATAAGGAACCCTCTGTTAAAATTTCAAGATAATTTTAGTTCTTCGCATTCCACATTCTCGACATTTTTTTGTGTTGCTCATGCTATTAACTTACGAACATGTTTCAATCGATTCAGGAGCTATCAGTCAACCAAACAAAATATGAACTTTTAGTTCACCCACTCATGTTGATATGAAAGACTTTTTTACAAAAATTGATGAAGCTAATTGACATAATTCTACTTATCGAGAATTTATATAGATTTTTCACAAGCTATTTGATAAATACTAAAAAATTATGCTTTCTCACTTACTTATGTTATATGTGAAACGTCATAAAAATTTTCATATTATCTCAAAAAAATATAAAAATAACAATTATATTTTTATTGTATTTCATATACACAACAACAAAGCCTTTTCCCACTTTAAGTAGTGTCAGCTACATGGATTCTGTGTCTCCATTCAAATATATCTTGGGTTATTCTTGGGCTTAGATATAAAAAACTAAGATCCCTTCGTATAGTCTCATTCCAACACTTCGTGGGCATTCCCCACCCTCTCGTAGTTGGCTAAACATCCCAAAACTCGCATCTCCTCACGTGTGCATTAGTTGTCCTCTTTGCAAATGGCCAAACCACCTTACAAATTTTCTTGCATCTTATCCTTGATCGTAGCTACACCAACTTTCATTCTGATTGCATCATTCGGAATACAATCTTTACGTGTGTGTGTGTGTGTGTCCACACATCCACTTTAGCATTTTCATTTCTGCTACTACCACTCTCTGCACATATCTATGGTTCACAGACCAACATTCAGATTCATAGAACATAGCAGGTCTCATGACTGCATTGTAAAACTTTCTTTTGATTTTCAAAGGAATTTTCTTATCACATAGAACAGTCGAGGCTCCTCTCCACTTTAACCAACATGAATTTATTCTAATAGTAACATCTCCATCAATTTCCCCATCATGTTGTAAAATAGACCCCCGAGTATTTAAAAGAATCTCTCTTCTGAATATTATTATCACCAATCTTCACCTCGATTCCCATTGCTTCCATAAAAAGTGCACTCCATATATTCACTCTCATATCTGCTTATAGGAAATCCTTTAGTCTTCAATGCATGTCTCTAGCCCTCAATTTTTCATTTACTCCATCTCTAGTCTTATCAATCAACACAATATCATCGACAAATAACATACACCAAGATATCTCATCCTGAATGTGACTTTTCAACTCATCCATAATCAAAGTAAAAAGGAATGGATTCAGTGTTGAACCTCGATGCGGACCAATGTTCATGTCAGAATAGTCAGTCTTCTCATATTGTATCCTTACACAAGATGAAGCCCTATCATACATATCTTTGATGAGGTTAATGTATAGGACAGGTACGTGTCTCTTTTCAAAACTCTCCACAATATCTCTCATGGGACAAAATCATAAGCCTTCTCCAAATCAATAAAAATTATATGGAGGTTCTTTCTTTTATCTCTATAAACCTCCACTGTTCTCTTCAGCAAATGGATGGCTTCAATAGTTGATGACATGGCATGAATTCGAATTGGTTTTCTTTTATTTTAGAAACTTGCCTCAACCTTCTTTCGATCGCACGTTCTCAAATTTTCATAGTGTAACTCATCAACTTGAAGCCTTTGTAATTTGAATGATTTTGAATGCATCCTTTGTTCTTATAAAGAGGCACCACGATGGTTCTCCACCAATCTTCATGCATTTTCTTGCTTCGCCAAATAACATTGAATAAAATTTGTAAGCCAAGTCAAACCATGCTCACTAAAACTCTTCAAATTTCTATAGGAATGTCATCAGATTCTACAACATGTCCATGTTTCATAAACTTCAAATCCTACTCTACTTCTTTCTTTTGCATTTGTTTATAGCTTGCATGATTCAAGTAACTTTCACTGCAAGCAAGATCTCCCAAAGTGATCTCTCTATTTCCTTCCCCAATGAAAAGTTTATGGAAGTATTGCTTCCATCTAGTCTCTATATCCTTATAAGTAACGAGCACACAACCTTCCTCATCCTTAACGCATCCCACTTGAGAAATGTATTTGGTCTTTCTTTCTATTGCTTTAGCACGTGACCTTTCTCTTATTGTATTTTATATATTGCATAAATTGTTCGCATATTAGTACCAGTTACATGCTTTGTGATTTTTTAATGTTTTTTATTTTTCATTTGAATAGAAATTTTTTAAAAGCCCTAAATATATGAAACCTTTCCTAAAATATCGAAAATCTATAGTGTGTACTTAGTTTCAATAATTAAGCATGTTGACGTAGTGTATAAATTAGAAAAATCCAAAAAGATTTTATTTATTTTTTCTTATTATAAGAAATTATCAAAAGCATTGCAGATTTAATATTATAATAAGTTTTGCTTAATAATTTGCATAGATTTTGAATCATTGTCTCGCCTTTATGTCCATGTGTTCGATAACGTGCTTCGTCGTTGCGTGGGTTTATGATTTTTGAATGCTTGTTTTAGTTTTATGAAACAACAATGATTGGTTAATTCATTCATGTACGTAAACCCTTGCAGGTCATAATAATCTGATTTCACTAACTTTTGTAATCCAAATATTGTAAGTTTGGGAATAGCAACACCACTAGAGAAGGGTGAATAGTGGTTCAAGGTGCATTTGACAATCTTTGCGGAATAACCAGCTAGCACACATAAAATGTTCAAGCAGACCAAATACCACACTTGCACTGTATTTTTACATGGAAACCCACATGGGCAAAAACCACGACCTCAGTCTTCCTGGCTCGAGATTTTCCGTTTAGTCGAGTTAATCAATTGCTTCACTAAAGCCCAATATATTTATGTAGATATCTCAACCGTTTATAAAAGCTGGTGCTTCACAATCTTGGATTAAACATCAAGATCAACACTATATATCAAACACTATAGCAAAAGCAAATGAACATGTGATCTTTCGACTTTCTCCATGATTCCTTTGAGGTCTCACGTCCAAGGTCTTCTTTGCACACTTAGGATCATACATCTAAAGTCCTATAGAAAGATGTTAGCTGGAAACAAGATATAATGATAATGAATAATATCCAGATAGGGTTATCTCAACAAATATCACAGAATATATCTCTAAGTAGTAACTGTTGGACATGCGAGCCCACGGTGAGTCATTATGCAATAAATGTTATTGCGAATATCATTCCCTGATCCGAAATGAAGAATATATAATTTTCATAATAGGCCCCTTAGTATAATTAGGGTTATGTACCATGGCCATCTTGATGATCATACAGCTGTTGATTCAAATATTGAATCATAGAGGCTGGTGCTTGGGTGAACATCTAAAGAGTTAGATTGAGGACTCATCAAGCACCGTCAAATGATTGTTGAGAGATGATCTCCAGCCTGAGTAGGAGATGGCAATGCTTTCTCATTTAGGTTGATATCTGACCGACCTCTTGATGCAGGTCCTATGCATGGGAATAGAGATTCGGAGGTGTCAGATTAGTTAGGTCAAAGAGTTGACTTGACGAGATCGAGATAACCAAAGTCCTATGTCATATGTTGTCACGATATAGGCACGCATCCTCTGACCGGAGACAGATGTGTTACTATATGTTTGAGTATGTATATTTGGCAAACCAATAGGTTGATGACCTAATTAAGGTCTATACACTGACACGCTGGTGTGCATACAAGGGCATATGAGTAATACGATCTCTCAAAGGGATCTGAAGGATATGGGGAAAATCCTCAAGTGCGTCATGGAAGTGTGATGATCGCATCGAATGCGATCGGGAGCGACTAGTCGCACTAGTCGCTCCGGGCAGCGAAAATTAAAACTTTTTATGTGACGAAACCACATAATCCAAGAACACTTCTCGGATCGTTTCGTCTAAATCAAAAATAAGTAATAGGATTACCTCTTGAAGCGTGGTTGTGATCGAGTCTCTAAACAAAGAGACCTCCTGTCTCAAGTCTGATCTGATGGAGGAGACGCTTGCAAGCGTGGGGATGAATCGTGTGCACCTCGCAATCCATGTTGATGATCCAAGCGGTGGATCTGTTGATCTCGTCACACAAGATCCAACATCTTATTCACGAGCGAGATGCACCGAAGGAGATGGAGATCCACGAGTAGATGATCCGGCAGCATAACGACGATGCTGCGTCGGTGACGACTCTCACAATGGCTCCATGGTGGATGGACATTATAAGAGAGAGGCTTTGGCGTGTGGAGAAAATAGAGAGAGAGAGAGAGCATTCACTATTATCTTATTCATGAAGAGCAATGGATGTCTCTTCTTATATAGGGTTTTGGGAGTACATGGATCCCAATCCATGTACAACACACAATCAATGGTTGAGATTGATATGTTTTTCTTTCAATGGCTATGATCTTGTTGTAAAAACACAACAACAATTAATTTAATTTAATTTATTATATATCGATAAATCAATATATTTAAATTCAAATCAAATAATTAATTATCCTTGGAGATAATGAGGAGATAAACCATATCCCCTAAAAAGAGGGATGGCTACCAACATCTCATGAGATCACATTATCTCATGAGATACATTATCTCATGATATCTCCAGGATTTACAACAACAATTGTCGTAAATTATTTCACAAAAATAATTCATAATTATCTTGTGAAATATTGCAATCATTCCATTGGAAAAATGTGAATCACATTCACATCCCAAAATAAAATGTAAATTATATTTTAATTAATCATCCAATGTGAATCCAATTCACATCAATAATTAATCAACAAATATAAATCACAAATAGCTCTCTCTCTTATCTATTATAAATCACATTTATAATATATATGATTAATATGGATAGTGCAATCCATATTATTCATATCCATGATAATTAAATCACATTTAATCATCTTTGATCTCTATTATGATGTGCCAAAATAATATGAATCACATTCACATTATTCACATCTTTGATAATTAAATCACATTTAATTATCTCAGATAACTCTCCTTATAATATGAATCAAATTCATATTATCCATGATAATTAAATCACATTTAATTATCAATTTTCTCGATGCTCGGATACATATATCAACAACGAAATTATCCATGAACTCTTTCAAGGATAATGCACTTTCTCCGCAGATACTTGGAGATAAGGACATGGTGATTGTATTGTTCCACGTATAGTGACTTGGATATTGAGATCACATCTCAAATCCAGATCTCGAGCCTCCCATAAATACTTGATTAAATCAAGACCGTAAATCTAATCTTCTCATTGCATCTGAATCACATTCAGATCAATGTCCAACATTTGGACCAAGATCAGATTACTTCTCTACTGAGAGGAGTCACTAAAATACAAACCCGTTTCATCACTCCCTAGGAATGGAAGCATCATGGTTATACAATCGTTTATGATCACATCACCCTCAGGTATTCCCAATACCTGTACATCCTGCATACTGGAAGACTCAGAATAAACCCGAAGTATTAGATCAACTTTATACTGTCTACTTCAGGGTTATATCAATAAGTTTCTCATTTGATCATTGGGAGTTGGTATCGATCATATACTTTTCAAAAGCATATATCATACCTAGGTTTTTATCATATGCTTTCCAAAAATATATATCAAACCTAAAAATTCAGTCAAGATTCCAAAGCAAGACGACCGTGCACGGAATTTGATCCTTCGCAATATCTCATGAGTGAGCTCATGTCTTCTGATTCAGTAATGAACCTGTATGATCCCTTTGAGAGATCGTACTACTCATATACCCTTGCATGCACACCAGCGCACCAGTGTATAGACCTTGGTTAAGTCATCAACCTATTGGTCTGCCAAATGTACATACTCAGACATATAGTAACACATCTGTCTCTGGTCAGAGGATGCGTGCCTGTATCTTGACAGCATACGATATAGGACTTTGGTTATCTTGATCTCGTTAAGTCAACTCTTTGACTTAACTAATTTGTCACCTCCGTATCTCTATTCCTATGCAGAGGACCTGCATCAAGAGGTCGGTCAGATATCAGCCTATGTGAGAAAGGATTACCATCTCCTACTCAGGATGGAGATCATCTCTTAACAATCATTTGACGGGACTTGATGAGTCCTCAATCTAACTCTTTAGATATTCATCCAAGCACCAGCCTCTATGATTCAATAATTGAATCAACAGCTGTATGATCATTGAGATAGCCATGGTACATAACCCTAATTGTACTAAGGGACCTATTATGCAAATTAGTTATTCTTCATTTCAGATTAGGGAATGATATTTGCAATAACATTTATTGCATAATGGCTCGCCATGGGCTCGCATGTCCAACAATCTCCCACTAGCCCAAAGAGTCAATGGGCTAATCATTTAAACACACACTCATGTGACAATCATAGGCTATTTAGAAAATAGCTAGGTAAGCTGATCAGTCACTCTGTTCCTGCGAGACTATGTCAAGTCCTTTTACGGCACTTGCATATCCCCAATAACAGTGCTCGCATCTAATGCGAATCTTGCATCTTATGCAACCAATACTCAATCTTGTTAGTTATAGTGTCCTTGACACTACAGCTTAATAATTATCATTACTAGTATTTCCATAATCCTTATCAGAATACCTTTATTCCTGGAGATCTCTATCTCCTAAGTCATCTACTGTTAAGACCTTTTAGATCTCTACCTATAAAGTCTTAAGTTTTTGAAGATAAGACTTTGAGATCACTATCTCAAAAATCTTGTCTTCTATGAAGATTTTGTTATTACTGCAATCAAGTGCTTTCTCTCCATAGTAGGATTAGAAACACTTTACTACTCCCACTGCATGGCAGATATCTAGCTTTTGTACACATCTAGCATGCACTCAGCTTCTCGTAACTGATGCACAAGTGCAAGCAGTTCTAGCATTCACTTCCTCAACTCTTTGAGGTGTTATCCCTTCAGATAGGTCAGTACTATATCTTAAGGGAAGGAAGCCTTCCTTGGGATTTTCCAAGAATGGAACATGTCCAAGGTGTACTACAAATGTGACAGTCCCAATAGCCTCTTTTCTTTGCTTCTGAACACCCTCAGAACTAAGATCTAAGAGGTATCCTTGAAATCATATTTCAAGATATAGAATAGCTGGTTTATAAAACACTTATTATAATCCTTATATCATTTTAAAATGATTAGGATATTATCTACATTTAGCACGATGAACACAATAGCACTCCCACTAAGCTTCACATGGTTCATCAAGATTCTATCTAAAATCATAACATTTATAATTTCATCAAATCTTATGTTCCAGCTTCAAGAAGCTTATTTGAGTCCATAGATGGATTTCTTTAGCTTGCACATCTTGCTTTCCCCTACCATGAAGCCCTGGGGGTACTTCATGTGAATATCCTCAGAGAGGTATTCATAGAGGAATACAATCTTGACTTACATCTTAAAGATGCCATAGTCAAGTTATGTAGCTATAGTTAGCAATATTCTGATGAGTTCAAGCATGGTCATTGAAGATCTAGTCTCATTGCAAGCAATGACTTCTCTTCAATATGTAGCTTGTGTCTACAAGCCGTGCTTTGAAGATCTCTACCTTATCATCAGGTTCCCTTTCTCTTGAAGATCCATTTACACCTTTATGGGTCTTACCCATATAGGTGGATCCTCGAGGGTCCATATACAACACTTGTATATGAAGTCTACTTTAGACTATATTGCTAATATCCATCTTTCCCTGTCATGATCCTCAGGAGCTTCATCACATGAAGTCCGATCATTATCAGACTTAATCGACACGTGGAATACATCCTCAAACTCATTTGAAGAAGTATTAGTGTTTCATCTTTAATTGTCCTTTTAGTTCCTGATTTCAGGAGCCTCATTATCTTCTCAAGATTAAATGGGTTCCTACACCTTATTTTCATCTTGATTCCCAAGAGAGTCATCCTCTAAGAATCACATTCTCAGAGATGAGATCTTTTAAGAATCTCAGGGTTATAAAGTAGGTATCCAATACCATCCTTTATTTTCCTAATGAAGTAGCACTCTCTAGTGCTCAATTCCAGCTTACTTGCATGGAATCTTATTAAGGATATATAATGTAGTCTCTACTACATATATACCTGGAAACTAACAGGTAATTATGTTAAAATTCATCATAGATCAAATCATGTCAGACGTGATCCAATTGTATCTCCCTAAAACTCTATTGAGTTTAGGTTTATCAAGAAGAGTGAGATAGAAATGATATTCATATCTCCATAAGGTATTCTTTGAGTTTATCTAACAGGTACAAGCTACCTAAGTTAGATCAAATTCATTTCATCTTTCTTCAAAACTTTGGTTCTAAACCAAAATTGTGAAATCTTTGAACATTTCAAAGGTTTCTAATGGTGAAGGAAAGAAATTTTATATCACAAATAATCATTAATAGATATCACATATCCATAATGTTTATTCTGATATAGATGATCCACATACATCAATATGTATTAGATCTTGAATACCTTGACATCTTATACCTTTTCCAAAGAAGTATGTATTGGACATTTTACTTTGAATACAATATTCATAAGTATGTAAGTTTTGAAATTTTAGATATTCTAAAGTTTCATCTCTTACTAGTCCATTGATCTCATCAACAGACATATGTCCAAAACTTGATGCCAGACCATTGTCAAATGATCTTCATCCTCCTATTGATCTTTTAAAGGTTTGCTTTTTAGTTTTAAAAATCTTAATGAACCATTCATTAATTTTCTAATTTAGTAGAGTCCACTAGATGCCATATTACTATCTGAAATATATCCATCATAACTCTTTATGATAGGTTTATTCCAGAATTCATGTTTATTTCCAATTCTTGGAAATAAACTATGAGTGTATTCTAATATCTAGGTCATAGAGACATTCTCTAAGACTAAGGGCTCCCACTGAAATAATGAAGTCTGTATATCCAATAGAGATTGTTGCAACAATTGCATCAATATCCATGTAGATGACTATTAAACCTGAAGATCAAATTCCAGTCTTCTAAAACATATGCAACCAATTGCAAGTGTCATTAGAAGATTGAGATACAATTATCAGACTTTATCTTATCAAATAAGTAAGTCAATGTCAATGATTATATGTAGATTATTCTGATGCTTTATCTGAGTCCTTCACTAAGGATTATAGACAGACTTGAGAGTCATACTATCAACACATCATCTTATTGTAGTATTGGCATTCATCCAACTCTTAGGTTGTCATATGGAAGTCATAGAAGTACGGTCAACTCTTTGACTATCCTTCTCATCTTGGGTCTGACCCATGCTTCCACTGCGCTCCCTTTATCTATAAACAACCATTGCTTAAGACTAAGGATCCCTTATGTTGAATTCAAATAGAATTCAATGTAAGAGCATTTCAACATTTATACATTCTTCATTAAATTCATACAATATGAATATTATGAAGCTTCATGAATGACTAGAGTATAGACAGTAGAATGATGACACTCATTGTATCTACATCCATCTAAACTCTTAAAACATTGGTTCAGGTAGGTATTCAAATATTTTGAATACATCATCTCTTATAGACCTACCATTCTGCCTGATGCAGAGAACCATGTCATTCATGATTAAATGTCAAGAGCACATATGTATGACCAAATATCTTCTTAGATTTTGTAAGGCTATTCGACAATTACGATCACCATCGACATGTCACTTCCAAAGTACAATCGATGAAAGATCAAGACTATAGAGACATACGAACCCTAAGGTGATGTATTATTGTCTTATTTAATTGTCATTCCTCATTAATATGAGGAAACTTGCACATTGCAACCACATATATTATGTGTCCAATTGCAAGTACAATATCTGGATCATGAGTCCAATCCATGATATTTTACTGGTTATTATTGAGTATAACATTGAGTGGATTTAATGAAGGATTATCTGAAATAAGAAATTTGCATAAGTGTATATATATTATATATACATATTTTACTTTGATTTAGGAGTTTTTATATCAAAGTTGTCTTGCCTTATCAATACTGAAAGTTCATTCCCTTAATCACTTTCAATGTAAAAGATATACTTACCATTATATCTCAGCAAGATCTGGGATCTCCTTCCTTATCTGTCACATCCCAATAATATGAGAACTTGTGACTTCGATAAAAAGAAGCGGGAACACATTTCACCTTGCAAGTCCAACTTGCATCTCCCAATTCGGTCTTTAACACCCGGGCCCACCACCCCTAAGGTAATGTTGACATGTCATTAATTGAATCAACCGTCAACAGGCTTAATACTCGCTATACGCAATCCAATATCGTCCCAATAATATGAAGACTCGATATTATGGTCACTACGTATACGGTCTTACTCTTCTGAGAAGCGAAGAGGTTGATCCAAATGGATTTTATGCAGAAGCTGTCACTTCAGACAAGCGTCTCCTTACATACAATATCTGGCGACGGAACCCTTCACCTTGACGGAAGACCATAGATGTCACTTATGTGATCCTCCATATCATATTCAAATTCTAATTAATCATCATGAATCACATTCATTATGATCAATTCTTCCAAGGGAAATAACACATCTATTTATAATAGAGTGTCTTAATTTTAATTGGATTCCAATTAATCTAATCATATTAAATTAATGATCCAATTAATATCCAACAAACATTCTTAGTTGTTACATGAATTATGGTATTATCTCAAATACGTATTATTTCGAATTTTAATAATTAGAAATACATCATGATTTCTTAAGCATTATACCAACCCTACCCACTGTCATGGCCAGTACCGATGGAAGGGGGACAGACCACACACGGTGCAACCTGCTACCCCAACGCTCCCCGACTAGGCACCATATCCGCCTCGGGAAAGGATAATGCAAAATAGATCACTCTGTACTTGAGATGGTCATCGGTTTTTCAACCAAAATTATACTGTATAATATTCATCAAAACCATTTTGATAATATTATAAGGAGATCTGCTAAACAAATCCCCAATCCTATTCAAGCAACAATGTTTTGCATGTAAAAGTTGTCCTACAACTATTATATGATAAACTAGAGTTTTTCATGAAAACAATGTTTGTTGGAAATTTCATATTAACCAATTGTGATCAAGATCAACTATCTTATCATTTTGGTTAATGCAATGTCATTCAAGGAAATAATTTTCATTTTTAAATATTTCACAAATATTTATCAATAATTATTTCAGAAAATTAACAATTAATTTTCATCAATTTATTTGAATGACTATCACAAGGTTCATGATCAAGTTTGTTAATTTCCAGCAGTGACCCCTACTCACTAAAATTAACATAACTCGATCAATTTAAATCCAATTAATGCAAACTAAATTTATTTTGTTCGCCAATTTGATTTAAAATAGAACCCAAGTGATAATTATGCATTTACAGACTTTTAGGATACGTAATTAACTCTTTAATTACGTCACTAACCATCATTCCCGAAACAGTGAATATATGGTTATTAAAAACGTCATAACTTGAGTTATCAGATTCCAAATCACGCAAACTCAAATCATATTGTTTCCTTAATTAACGCAGAAACATTATCTAATTTAAAATTTCATGTTTAAAAATTTTAAACAAGGGCCGAAATTTTATCACAAGACAGGCTGCGAAAATTGAAATGCTAAAATTTTCACGAACCTAATCGAGCCCAAATCTTCATAGGTTCATGGATCTCATCCAAAACCTTCGACAACCTGGCTCTGATACCACTTGAAGGATATGGGAAAAATCCTCAAGCGCATCACGGAAGCGTGATGATCGCATCGAATGCGAACGGGAGCGACTAGTCGCACTAGTCGCTCTGGACAGCGGAAATTATATTTTTTTGTGACAAAACCACGTGATCCAAGAACACTTCTCGGATCGTTCCGTTTAAATCACAAACAAGTAATAGGATTACCTTTTGAAGTGTGGTTGCGATCGAGTCTCTAAACAAATAGACCTCCTGTCTCAAGTCCGATCCGACGGAGGAGACGCTTGTGAGCGCGGGGATGAATCACGTGCTCCTCGCAATCCAGGTTGATGATCCAAGCGGCGGATCTCCTGATCTCGTCACACGAGATCCAACATCTTATTTTCGAGCGAGACGCATCGAAGGAGATGGAGATCCACGAGTAGATGATCCAGCAGCATAACAACAATGCTGCGTCGGTGACGACTCTCACAATGGCTCCATGGTAGATAGCCATTATAAGAAAGAAGGGCTTTGGCATGTGGAGAAATGAGAGAGAGAGAGAGTATTCATTATTATCTTGTATCATGAAGAGCAATGGATGCCTCTTCTTATATAGGGTTTTGGGAGTACATGGATCCCAATCCATGTACAACACACAATCAATGGTTGAGATTGATTTATTTTTCTTTCAATGGCTATGATCTTGTTGTAAAAACACAACAACAATTAATTTAATTTAATTTAATATATATATATATATATCGATAAATCAATATATTTAAATTCAAATCAAATCAATTAATTATCCTTGAAGATAATGAGGAGATAAACCATATCCCCTGAAAAGGGGGGATGGCTACCAACATCTCATGAGATCTCATTATCTCATGAGATACATTATCTCATGATATCTCCAGGATTTACAACAACAATTGTTGCAATTATTTCATAAAAATAATTCATAATTATATTGTGAAATATTGCAATCATGCCATTGGAAAAATATGAATCAAATTCACATCCCAAAACAAAATGTAAATTATAAATCATCCAATGTAAATCCAATTCACATCAATAATTAATCAATAAATATAAATCACAAATAGCTCTCCCTTATATATTATAAATCACATTTATAATATATATGTTTAATATGGATAGTGATATCCATATTATTCATATCAATGATAATTAAATCATATTTAATCATTTTTTATCTCTATTCTCATGTGCCAAAATAATATGAATCACATTCACATTATTCACATCTTTGATAATTAAATCACATTTAATTATCTCAGATAACTCTCCTTATAATATGAATCAAATTCATATTATCCATGATAATTAAATCACATTTAGTTATCAATTTTCTCGATGCTCGGATACATATATCAACAATGAAATTATCCATGAACTCTTTCAAGGATAATGCGCTTTTTCTGCAGATACTTGGAGACAAGGACATGGTGATTGTATTGTTCCACGTATAGTGACATGGAATTGAGATCACATCTCAAATCCAAATCTTGGACCTCCCATAGATACTTGATTAAATCAAGACCGCAAATCTAATCTTCTCATTGCATCCGAATCACATTCAGATCAATGTCCAACATTTGGAACAAGATCAGATTACTTCTCTACTGAGAGGAGACACTAAAATCCAGACCCGTTTCATCACTCCCTAGGAATGGAAGCGTCATGGTTATACAATCGTTTATGATCACATCACCCTCAGGTATTCCCAATACCTGTACATCCTGCATACTGGAAGACTCTGAATAAACCCGAAGTATTAGATCAACTTTATACTGTCTACTTCAGGGTTTTATCAGTAAGTTTCTCATTTGATCATTGAGAGTTGGTATCGATCATATACTTTCCAAAAGAATATATCATACCTAGATCTTGATCATATACTTTCCGAAAGAATCTATCAAACCTACAAATTCAGTCAAGCTTCCAAAGCGAGATGATCGTGCACGGAATTTGATCCTTCCCAATATCTCATGAGTGAGCTCAGTCTTCCGGTTCAGTAATGAACATGTCCGATCCCTTTAAGAGATCGTATTACTCATATGCCCTTGCAAGCACACCATCGCGTCGGTGTATAAACCTTGGTTAGGTCATCAACCTATTGGTCTGCCAAATGTACATACTCAGACATATAGTAACACATCTGTCTCTAGTCAGAGGATGCGTGCCTGTATCGTGACAGCATACGATATAGGACTTTGGTTATCTTGATCTCATTAAGTCATCTCTTTGACTTAACTAATCTGATACCTCCGAATCTCTATTCCTATGCAGAGTACTTGCATCAAGAGGTCGGTCAGATATCAGCCTATGTGAGAAGGGATTACCATCTCCTACTCAGGTTGGAGATTATCTCTTAACAATCATTTGACGATACTTGATGAGTCCTCAATCTAACTCTTTAGATATTCATCCAAGCACCAGCCTCTATGATTCAATAATTGAATCAACAGATGTATGATCATTAAGATAGCCATGGTACATAACCCTAATTGTACTAAGGGACCTATTATGCAAATTAGTTATTCTTCATTTCAGATCAGAGAATGATATTTGCATTACCATTTATTGCATAATGGCTCGCCATGGGCTCTCATGTCCAATAAGATCATAGATGTTCGTTACTGAACCGGAAGACACGATCTCACTCATGAGATATTGGGAAGATCAAATTCCGTGCACGGTCATCTCGCTTTGGATGCTTCACTGAATTTGTAGGTTTGATATATACTTTTAAAAAGTATATGATCAGCACATGGGTATGATATATGCTTTTGGAAAGTATATGATCGATACCAAATCCCAATGATCGAATGAGAAATTTAATGATAAAACCCAGAAGTAGATAGTGTAAAGTTGATCTTATACTTCTGGTTTATTATGGGTCTTCCAGTATGTAGGATGTACATGTATTGAGAATACCTGAGGGTGATGTGATCATAAACAGTTGTATAACCATGACGCTTCCATTCCTAGGGAGTGATGAAACAGGTCTGGATTTTAGTGACTCCTCTCAGTAGAGAATTAATCTGATCTTAGTCCAGATGTTGGACATTGATCTGAATGTGATTCAGATGCAATGAGAAGATTAGATTTGCGGTCTTGATTTAATCAAGTATCTATGGGAGGTCCAAGATTTGGATTTGAGATGTGATCTCAATATCCAAGTCACTATATGTGGAGCAATAAAAACGCCATGTCCTAATATCCAAGTATCCACGGAGAAAGAACATTATCCTTGAAAGAGTTCAGGATAATTTCATTGTTGATATATGTATCCAAGCATTGAGTAAATTGGTAATTAAATGTGATTTAATTATCATGATTGATATGAATTCGATTCATAAAGAGAGTTATCTTAGATAATTAAATGTGATTTGATTATCAAAGATGTAAATAATGTGAATGCGATTCATATTATTTAGGCACATGAGAATAGAGATCCAAGGTGAATAAATATGATTTAATTATCATGGATATTGAATAATGTGGATAGCACTATCCATATTAATCATATATATTATAAATGTGATTTATAATATATAAGAGAGAGCTATTTGTAATTTACATTTGTTAATTAAATGTTGATGTAAATTGTATTCACATTGAACAATTAATTGAAAATATAATTTACATTTTATTTTGGATTGTGAATATGATTCACAAATTTCTAATGGCGAGATTGCAATGTTCACAAAATAGATTGGATTTATTTTTGTGAAATAATTTGCAACAAAAATTGTTGCACATATTGGAAAGAATCATGAGATAATGTAAGCTCATGTAATAGGAGAGAGACAACCACCTTCCATATAGGAAGAGTGGACGGCCACAATTCCTATAAGGAATGTGGTGGCCGTCCACCCTCCTTATGGAAGGAGGCTTGCCTCCTTCCTATTTCTCTAGTGGAGATTGATTTAATATAAATCAAATTATATTCAATATATATTTGATTTTATTAAATTAATTGTTGTCTGTTTTTCCAACACAAATCTTGGTCATTAAAAGAAACACAAATCAATGTGAGTCATTGGATTTGTGTTGCCCATGGATTGAGATCCATGGATCCCAAAAAATTATAAATAGAAGGGTACCCTTGCTCTTCATATGCTAATGAGAACACAAGTCTCTCTCTCTCTCTCTTTCTCTCTACATGCCCACTCTCTCTCTCATATGACCGTCCACCATGGATTCCCTAGAGAGAGTCTCCATCGTCGCAACGTTGTCATTATGCTGCCCGATCGTTTGCTTGTGGATCTCCGTCTCCTTCGATGCACCTCGCTCGTGAAGACGACGTCGGATCTCGTGTGCCGAGATCAGGAGATCCACCACTTGGATCATCAACATGAATTGCGAGAAGCACATGTTTCATCAACACGCTCGCAAGCGTCTCCTCCGTCGGATCGGACTTGAGACAGGAGGTCTCTTCGTTTAGAGACTCGATCGCCACCACGCTTCAAGAGGTAATCCTATTACTTGTTTGTGGTTTAGACGAAACGATCCGAGAAGTGTTCTTGGATCATGTGGTTTCGTCACATGAAAATTTTTTAATTTCCGCTGCCCGGAGCAACTAGTGCGACTAGTCGCTTCCGATCGCATTCGATGTGATCCTCACGCTTCCGTGATGCGCTTAAGGATCTCCCCATATCCTACAAGTGGTATCAGAGCCTTAGGTTGAAGGTTTCGGATATGATCCATAAACCTAAGCCGACTTGGGTTTGTTAGGGTTGTGAAAGTTTTATCGCATTTCATTTTCGCATCTCTATTTAGTGATTATTTTTGATCCTGTTTAAATTGTTTAAACATGAAAATAAAACTTGTATTTTGTTCCCCATTAAATAAGAAAATTATGGGATTTGAGTTTGTAGGATTTTGAATCCGTTTGCTCAAGTTATGATCAAATTAGTGAACATATATCTACTGTTTTGGGGACTGCGAATCTTAACGTAATTAAAGAGTTAATTACATATTTGAAACACCTTGAAATGCATGCAAATCACTTAGGTTATGCTGTAAATCAAATTAACAAACTTTAGAAACTTACTTTGCTTAATTTGGATTTAAATTGATTGAGATATGCTAATTTTAGTAAGTGAGGGTCACTGTTGGAAATTACTTTCCTAATGAAGAACCTTGTGATGGTCATTTAATCAATTAGTGAAATTAAATGGTTTAATTTCCTGGAATAATTATGGAAAAATATTTGTGAAATATTTGATGATAATTATTTCCTTAAATGACAATACCTTAACTAATAATTGATTAGATATGATCTAGATCACAATTGGTTACACAATCTACTTTCCAACAAACATGTTGCTTGAATAGGATTTGGGATTTGTTTAGCAAATATCATTATAATGTTAATCAAAAATTGTTTTGATTATTATTATATGGTATAAATTCGATTGAAGAACCGATTATAATCTCAAGTACACAATGATCAATTTGGCATTATGTTTTCCCATGGTGGATATGGTGTCTAGTCAGGGAGCGTTGGGGTAGCAGGTTACACAAGTGAACCTGCATGATCCCTTTGAGAGATCATATTTCTCTTATGCCCTCGTATGCACACTAGCTCACTGGTGTATAGACCTTAATTAGGCCATCAACCTATCGGTCTGCCAAATGTACACACTTAGACATATAGCAATGCATCTATCTCCGGTCAGAGGATGTGTGCCTGTATCATGACAGTACACGACATATATCTTCGTTATCTCAATCTCGTTAAGTCAACTCTATGACCTGAATTATCTGACACCTCTGAATCTCTATTTATATGCATAGGACTTGCATCAAGAGGTCAATCAGATATCAGACTTTAGAAAAGGAGTGGCATCTCCTTCTCAAGTTGGGGATCATCTCTTAATAATCACTTGGTGATACTTGATGAGTCCTCAATCTAACTCCTCGGATATCATCAAAGCACCAGCCTCTATGATTCAACCATTGAATCAGCAGCTGAATGATCATTAAGTTGATCATGGTACATGACCGTAATTATACCAATGGGCCTTATAGTGCATTCATTCATTTAATCTCAGACATTGAGTGAAATAAATCAATAAGTTTTATTGATATATCAAATGTTACAAAAATATTTATTGTGAAATGGTTTGCCTCAGTCTCACATGGATAACAACATGTTAAGAACTTGGTCGATGGAGGTGCTTCATGTTTGATAATCAGGGGCTTGGTAGCTTGCTAAGTGGGCATGGTGGCGGGTGTCAGTATGTTCTTCTCCATCAATTGGGGTTCCAACACCTATTTCATTTTTTCAATCACTCTCCTTGATGCTAGCCATACAACATGCTTTCAGATGTTTTCATCAATGGTTCCACCCATTCTTTGCTCCCAGAGGATTCCATTTTCAATCCATTCGTGATCCAAGTCTTTTGTGAATATGAAGTTGGCATCATTGGAGAATCTGTGATATGTTTGGAATGGGAGAGGGTCGATGCGAGCCATCTCCCATCTGGAGTCCGGGCACAAATCTAAGCCAGTCGGAGTGAGCTCAATGATCTGAAAGGGGGGGTTGTATTGCTGCTCCATGTGAGGGATTTCTTTGTCGGTTGGTCAGTTTGCCTGCATTTGGAGACCATGATGCTCTGGGTGGTGTTCTCAGAGGAGGGGCATCGTAATGGGTGAAAGCAATCTCTCTGAAGTGGTTAATGGGGTGGAAGGGGGCTTCAAAGATACAATCAGTGGTGATGACTTAAATGTCTTTTGGAATGGCCTGAATCTTGGGGATATCCACCAAAAGTTTTATGACAGCAGCGTCATCAACATCTTGGGAGAGTGAGAGTACCTCAAAAGTGAGGAACTTCCCATAGTTCTTGATGAGGTTGTTGAGGATATATGGATAGTGGTAGAGTAACAGGAGGACAAGAACGACAATCCAATAGGGATTTACCTCTTCAATGCGCTTGGCTCTAAAGGACGGTGAGCATCTGTAAAACCACATGGAGACATTGTCGAGCGATGTCACTAAGCTACCGACGAGGCACAGTGACATCCTATTGGTTCCCACTTCAGCCACCTTCTAGCATTTGATGATCCTCTAGAAAAGACAAAAAGCATCCTCACCAAACTCATATATGAGAGTGTTCTTAGACATGGTATGTCCTTGAAAAACTCCACAATGACACAACAGAGTCGTTTGCGCTTGGCGGTGATAGATTCAGTGCAAATTTCTACCCTCTGGATGGGGTTGATGATGACATCTACAAGGGAGAACAGATCCCTTGATCTTGGGGGGGGGGGGGGAGGTCAGCTATCACTGGAAGTGGGTATCGAAGTGGTGCCCTTGGGGACAAATTGTTGGCGTTGCATGGTTAGGGAGGAGCTCCTCCCGCATTTCTGGGATGTTCCTTCATGCTTCTGATTAGTGGGGGAGGTCATGGTGGGGTGTAGAGGGCCTGAGGAGGCTATGACGGTTATGGAAAGAACTTTAAGTGCATCAGGAAGTGTGAAGATCCCATCACATGCAATCGGGAGTGACTAGTCGCACTAGTTGCTCGGTGCAGCGGAATTTAACAAAAATTAAAGCGTTGAAACCACATGATCCAAGAACACTTCTCGGTACATTTCATCTAAACCACAAAGTAGATATCAGATTACCTCTTGAAGCGTAGTTGAAACCTTGTCCCTAAAGTAAGAGATCTCCTATCTCAAGTCCGATCCAACGGAGAAGACGTTTGCGAGCGCATTGATGAAACGACGGCTTCTCGCAATACAAGATGATTATCCAGACCTCGAATCTCTTGATTTTGACTCACGAATCAAATGTCTTTTTCACGAGCAAGGAGCCTTGAATAAGATGGATATCCACGAGTAGTCGATCCAGCAACACAACAGCATCGCGTTGACTACGAGATTTTCTATGTCAATAAGTGGACAACCACAATATTGATATAGATAGGGGGATGGCTATAGAAAGATGGAGAGAATTTAATTCTTCTTGGAATTCAAGTAGTCTAAAAGCAAGGGTTGATCTTCCTTTTATGCTACTTGGATGCACATGGATCTCAATCCATATGCTCTCGTAATCCAACGGTTTAGATTAAGAAGTTATTAATTAATGCCCACGATTTGTCGCTACAAATTTGCAACATCCAAATAATTAAAATAAAATAATTATATCCATTTATCAAGATAACAACTAATTTATTTTAATTAAATTATAATATATAGATAATTAAGGGAGGCAACCACCATTCCTAAAAATGAGATGGTCGTCCCCCCTTGAATGGTTCAAGGTGAACATCCACCTTTTAGGTGGTCAGTTGCCTTCCTTTATATATATATATGAAACAATTATTATTGCATTTATCTTCATAAAAATAATTCCAAATTAAATTTGTGAAAACATCAATCATGCCATTGACAAATATGAATCATATTTATATATCCAACATAATATGTAAATTAGATTTATAATTAATTTTTATTGTGAATCCAATTCCCAATAACGTATAATTTCTAATTCTATTTACAACTAAATCTCTCCAACATATTATAAATCATATTTAAAATATCCATGATTATTATAGATATTGATATCTACATTAATCATACCATTGATAATTACATCATATTTAGTTATCCAAGATAACTTCTCTCATGTGCCAAAATCATATTACAATATTTATGATAATTAAATCACATTTAATCATCTCAATGCTTAGATACACAATTCATCAATGGAATTGTTCTTAAACTCTTTCAAGAATAATGTGCTTTCTCCGCGGATACTTGAAGATAAGGACAGAGTGATTGTACGTTCTACGTATAGTGACTTGGATATTGATATCATATCTCAAAACTAGATCTCGGGGACATCTCATAGATGCTTGATTAAATCAAGACCGTAAATCTAATCTTCTCATTTGCATGTGAATCACATTTAGATTAATGTCCAACATTTGGACTAAGATTGAATCATTTCTTTATCGATAGGAGTCATTAAAATCCAAACATGTTTCATCACTCCTCGGAATGGAAGCATCATGGTTATATAATTGTTTATGATCACATCACCCCCAGGTATTCCTAATACATGTACATCATGCGTATTGGAAGACCTAGAATAAACCTGAAGTTTTAGATCTCTTTTAGGTTGTCTCCTTTAGGCTTTTACTATTAAGTTTCTCATTCGGTCATTGGGAGTTTGTATCGATCATATGATTTCTAAAAAGCACACATATCTACAAATTCTTGTCATGCTTCGAAATCAAGACACCCATGCATGGAATTTGATCGGTCCCAATACCATATGTGTGAGCTCATGTCTTTCGGACCAGTACTTGACTTGTATGATCCCTCTGAGAGATTGTACTACCCATATGCCCTAATATGCACACTATCTCGCCGGTGTATAGACCTTGAATAGGTCATCAACCTTTCGATCTGCCAAATGTACATGCTCAGAAATATAGTAATACATTTATCTTCGGTCAGAGGATGCATGCCTATATCATGGCATCATACGACATATGTCTTGGTTATCTCGATCTTGTTAAGTCAACTCTTTGACCTGAATTATCGGACACCTCTGAATCTCTATTCCTATGCAGAGGAAATGCATCAAGATGTTGGTCAGATACCATCCTTTAGAGAAAGGATTGCCATATCCTTCTCATGCCGGAGATCATCTCTTAATAATCATTTGACGGTGCTTGATGAGTCCTCAATATAACTCTTTAGATACATTCAAGCACCAGCCTCTATGGTTCAACATTTGAATCAATAGTTGTATGATCATTAAGATTGCCATGATACATAACCCAAATTGTATTAAGGTACCTATTATGCAAATTAGTTATTCTTCATTTTAGATCAAGGAGTGATTTGCAATAACATTTAGTACATAATGGCTCATCGTGGGCTCGCATAACCAGTAGACTATATGTCCCGGACGCTGGCACTGAAAGCATATGGTTTTAATAAGGCATAACCTCTTCATATGGCTGCTTTTGAGGAAGTGAAACAAGCAGAGGGATCGTGATGGTAAGGGTGAAATAAGGTGAGTGACATGATTGGCGTGGCTGTATATGGGGAGGCGAATCTTTGGGGAGGGTGACATGCTTGAAGAGGATGGGGGATATGGTGGTTCCTCTTCCCACTAGGGGTGGGCCAATGGGTTGAGCATATTGAAAAGTCTGCTTTTTGTCAATATTGGAATTTTCATCGAATTTGACTGTACGAGTTTTTTTTTGCGAGGCAAACATCTGAGGTTATTGTCTCTGTTGTTGGTCTTTTCAAGGTTGATATGGGATGTGAGGTTGCTAGTGGCGCAAAGAACGAGGGGGCGGTCGGTGAGGGATGGATAAGGGTTGTAGTAAGGTTCCGTGAAGGTCGTGGTGTTTATTTGTGATGGGGTTCGTGTAGTCCCTAACTTTATCTCGAGCTAAGGTTTTTTTGAGGTGAGAGGTTTAGATGCAAAATTTACATTACATGCGTGGTTTTACACGAATGGCCCTGACCCGAATTTTTTGGTCCGACGGGGGTTTTGGTGGTTGGACAATGTTGATGAGGGCGAGTTCGGGGCAATGGATATTTGGGGTCATGATGGGTGATCTTACAAGAATGCGTCGATCATCCTGAGATATTTGTTGTGAGGTTGGCCATTTGCGGCAGATTTGGGTTGGGGGAGAGTTGGGAGAAGGATGCCTCGATGGTTGGGTCAAGGGTGCAACTATTAGAGGTGATTACTTGTAGGCAACCGAGCATGATAGAGAGTTTGGTGCGTTGGGTATGAGGCGGTACATAGGCTGTGGGTTTCGGGTTCCTGACAGGTTTAGCAGATTTTGGTTTTGGTTTATTTTTGGTAGGGTGACGAGGGACAAAGATATTGTCCTTCAGGCGATGGGTTTTTTTTCGGTTGAAGAGGAGCGAGGGGGTTGAGGCCAGGGTGGAAGGGATGACCACGTATTTGGAGGGGGTGGGGCGAGGGTATAGTCCTGAGATCAACGCAATAGGCTTTTTATGTAACCTTTGCATCCCATCGCATAGGAGGCTGGGTGAAGAGAGAAGCAGTGGTATGGGAGGGGAAGGGAATGAGGTAGGAAAGTAGGAGAGGAACATGGAGTTTACATGGGGAGGAGTGGGGGTCGATGAGGATCATCGGCTCCGGCATGGGGGTTGGTGCGGTGGGTGTGGGGGTGGCTTGGGGTCTCCTCATCCTCTAGTGGGCTCACATGTTTCAATGAATAAATGATGTGAATGATGTAAACCATGTGTTTAACCCTTAGCATGGAGTGTGGTAACACTAGGTTTTAAATATTGGCTAATTCTTTGATTTGTGATATGGGAATCACGATTAAAAATATACATCGAGAACATAATTCCATATTTTTAAAGCATAAAACTTAGGCCAAGTGAATGGTGATACATAATATGATTACTTCTCATATACTATGATAATTGTGTTTGTTCTTATATACTTTTTGTGGTACCACACTATTAAAATATTGTGAATCTTATTGAGAAATCTATTCTTTCTTCTAACTTGAGACACTTACAAATTGTTGCATGCATTGTTTATATATATATATATGATTGTCCATGAAAATATAAGCATAATTCTTTTCTTTTCATATATATACTTGTTATGTGTGGTTTATAATATTCTCGTTATTAGGTTATTTTGGTTCATCCGTATTACACTTGGATTCCTAATCAAGTTGTAAGATGACATGTTAAAGAAAGTAAGATGTGTTGGAAAAACTACGATTTTCTAGCACTATTTGTAAGGATATTTTATTTTAAGATTGGCAAGCAAATACGATCAAAATAACAACAAAGAAAATATTAGTTTGAAAGATCCAGTCTGAGAAATGGAGGCACGTCAAAAGTGAAGGATATTGAGAATCCTTAAGCGCATTTGAGGAATACCTCTTGAAGCGTGGTTGTAACGTGAAATCCCAAACAAGAGATCCTCCTGTCTTAAATCTGATCCATGAAGAACGCACTTGGGGGCGCGATGATGAGTCACGTTCCTCCCGCAATCCTCGATGAAGATCCAAGCGATGGATCCCCTGATTTCGTCATATGAAATCCGTCATCTTCCTTAAGAGCAAGCAGCCCCAAAGAAGAAGGAGATCCCCGAGTCGTCGAAGGCGAAGGCATGACGCTCTCCTCCTCAATATACAAAGTGGAGGGCCACTTGAGATTGAGAGGGAGAGAGGCTAGACGAGAATGAGAGAGAGAGAGAGTAGTAGTCTTCTACAACTCTTGATAATGTGCCTTGGAAGGCTAGGCTAGCCCTCCTTTTATACTAGTTTGGGATCCAATGGATCACAATCCATGGGACACATAGATCCAACGACCATGCTTGGTCTATGTTACAATCAATGGCTATAATTGTTGTTGGTTAAAACCAACAATATTTATTTATAATTAAATTAAATATATGTTGCAACATTATCAACACATTTTTAATTTAACATAAATAAATTAGTTAAGAGATTAATCAATATAATGAAATGGAGATAATATTGCCTCCTAAAAAAAGGGCATCACCCATGACTTTTTCATGGGTGATGCCACCTCTAAATTGGTGGCTTTTATCTCCTTTTTATTATATCACATTTTCTCTTAATAATTTGTAATAATAATTATCACAAAAATATCCATCAAATTAATTCCAAATTAATTTGTGAATATTTCAATCATGCCATTGAAAATTATGTGAATCATATTCACATCCCAAACTAATTTATAAATTACATTTCTAATTAATTACTTAATGTGAATCCAATTCACATTAATAATTAACAAATGCTACTTACATAGTTTCTCTCTCTAATATATTATAAATCATATTTATAATATATATGATTAATATGGATAGTGCTATCCACATTATTCATATCCATGATAATTAAATCACATTTAATCATCTTGGATCTCTTTTCTCATATGCCCAAATAACATGAATCACATTCACGTTATTCATATCTTTGATAATTAAATCACATTTAATTATCTTAGATATCTCTTCTTATGATATGAATCAAATTCATATTATTCATGATAATTAAATCATATTTAATTATCCATTTTCCCGATACTTGGATACAGAATTCATCAAATGAATTATTCTTGAACTCCTTCAAGAATAATGTGCTTTCTCCGCGGATACTTGGAGATAAGGACAGGGCGATTGTATTGTTCCACGTATAGTGACTTGGATATTGAGATCACATCTCAAATCCAGATCTCGGGCCTCTCATAGATGCTTGATTAAATCAAGACCGCAAATCTAATCTTCTCATTGCATCCGAATCACATTCAGATCAATGTCCAATATTTGGACCAAGATCAGATTACTTCTCTACTGAGAGGAGTCACTAAAATCCAGACCCATTTCATCACTCCCTAGGAATGGAAGCGTCATGGTTATACAATTGTTTATGATCACATCACCCTCAGGTATTCCCAACACTTGTACATCCTGCATACTGGAAGACCCAGAATAAACCCAGAGTATTAGATCAACTTTATACTGTCTACTTCAGGGTTTTATCAGTAAGTTCTCATTTGATTATTGGGATTTGGTATCGATCATTACTTTCCAAAAGCATATATCATACCTAGGTCTTGATCATATACTTTCCAAAAGTATATATCAAACCTACAAATTCAGTCAAGCTTCCAAAGCGAGACGACCGTGCACGGAATTTGATTCTTCCCAATATCTCATGAGTGAGCTCATGTCTTCCGGTTCAGTAGTGAACATGTATGATCCCTTTGAGAGATCGTATTACTCATATGCCCTTATATGCACACCAGCATGCCGGTGTATAGACCTTGATTAGGTCATCAACCTATTGGTCTGCCAAATGTACATACTCAGACATATAGTAACACAATTGTCTCCGGTCAGAGGATGCGTGCCTATGATGTGACAGCATTCAACATAGGACTTAGGTTATCTCGATCTCGTTAAGTCAACTCTTTGACCTAACTAATCTGACACCTCCGAATCTCTATTCCTATGCAGAGGACCTGCATCAAGAGGTCGGTCAGATATCATCCTATGTGAGAAAGGATTGCCATCTCCTACTCTAGCTGGAGATCATCTCTTAACAATCATTTGACGGTGCTTGATGAGTCCCCAATCTAACTCTTTAGATATTCATCCAAGCACCAGCCTCTATGATTCAATAATTGAATCAACAGCTGTATGATCATTAAGATAGCCATGGTACATAACCCTAATTGTACTGAGGGACCTATTATGCAAATTATTTATTCTTCATTTCAGATCAGGGAATGATATACGCAATAACATTTATTGCATAATGGCTCGTCGTGGGCTCACATGTCCAACAATCTCCCACTAGCCCAAAGAGCCATTAATGGGCTAATCATTTAAACCCACACTCATGTGACAATCATAGGCTATTTAGAAAATAGCTAGGTAAGCTGATCAGTCACTCTGTTCCCAAAAGACTATGCCAAGTCCTTTTATGGCACTTGCATATCCCTAGGTAACAGTGCTCGCATCCAATGCGAATGTTGCATATAATGCAACCAATACTCAAACTAGTCAAAGCAGTTATAGTGTACTTGACACTATTGCTCAATAACTATTATAACCAGTATTTCCATAATCCTTATCAGAATACCTTTATTCCGGGAGATCACTATCTCTCAAAGTATCCACAGTTAAGACCTTTTAGATCTCTATCTATAAAGTCTTAAGCTCTTGAAGATAAGACTTAGAGATCACTATATCTAAAGCCTTGTCATCTTTGAAGATATTGTTATTACTGCAATCAAGTGTTCTTTCTCCATAGCAGGATTAGTAACAATTTACTACTGCATGACAGATATCTGGTTTTTGTACACATCAGGCATACACTTAGCTTCTCGTAACTGATGCACAAGTGCAAGCAGTTCTAGCATTCACTTCCTCAACTCTTTGAGGTGCTATCCCTTTAGATAGGTTAGTACCAAATCTTAAGGGAAGGAAGCCTTTCTTGGATTTTCCAGAAAAATGGAACATGTTCAAGGTGCACTACAAATGTGACAGTCCCAACACCCTCTTTTCTTTGCTTCTGAACACCTTCAGAACTAAGATCCAAGAGGCATCTTTGAGATCATATCTCAAGGTATGGAATAGCCTGTCTATAAAACACTTATTATCATCCTTATATCATTCCAAATGATTAGGATATTATCTACATTTAGCACGATGAACACAATGGCACTCCCACTAAGCTTCACATGGTACATCAAGATTCTATTTGAAATCATAACATTTATAATTTCATCAAATCTTATGTTCCAACTTCAAGAAGCTTATTTGAGTCCATAGATGGATTTCTTTAGCTTTCACACCTTACTTTCCCAAATCATGAAGCCCTGGGGCTACTTCATGTGAATATCCTCAGAGAGGTATTCTTCAGAGGAATGCAATCTTGAATTACATCCTGAAGATGCAATAGTCAAGTTGTGTTGCTAAGGTTAGCAATATTCTGATGATTTTAAGCATGGTCACCGAAGAGCAAGTCTCACTGCAAGCAATGTCTTCTCTTCCGGTGTGTAGCTCATGGCTATGATCCGTGCTTTGAAGGTCTTTACCTTCTCAACAGGTTCCCTCTTTCTCTTGAAGATCCATTTACACATTAACGGGTCTTACCCTTATAGGTGGATCCTCGAGGGTCCATATACAACATTTGTATATGAAGTCTACTTTAGACTTTATTGCTAATATCCATCTTTCCATGTCATGATCCTCAGGAGTTTCATCACATGAAATCCGATCATTGTCAGACTTAACTGACACATGGAATACATCCTCAAACTCATTTGAAGAGGTATTAGTGTTTCATCTTTAACTGTCCTTTTAGTTCCCGATTTCAGGAGCCTCATTATCTTCTAAAGATTAAATGAGTTCCCTTACTTCATTTTCTTCTTGATTCTCAAGAGTCTCAATCCTCCAAGAATCACATTCTCAGAGATGAGATCTTTTAAGAATCTCAAGGTCATAAAGTAGGTATCCAATACCATCCTTTATTTTCCTGATGAAGTAGCACTCTCTAATGCTTAATTTCAGCTTACTTGCATGGGATCTTATTAAGGATATATAGTGTAGTCTCTACTACATATATATACCTGGAAACTAAGGGATAATTATGCTAAAATTAATCATTGATCAAATCATGTCACACATGATCCAATTGTATCTCCCTACAACTCCATTGAGTTTAGGTTTATCAGGAGGAGTGAGATAGAAATGATATCCATATCTCCATAAGGTATTCTTTGAATTTTATCTAACAGGTGCAAGTTACATAGGTTAGATCAAATTCATTTCATCTTTCTTCAAACTTTGGTTCTAAACCAAAATTGTGAAAACTCTTTGAACATTTCAAAGGTTTCTCAGGTGAAGAGAAGAAATCTCATATCATACATGATCATCAATAGATATCATATATCCATAATGTTCACTATGATATAGATGATTCACATACATCAATATGTATGAAATCCCAAATACCTTGACATCTTGCACCTTTCCTAAGAGAAGGGTGTATTGGACATTTTACTTTGAATACAATATTCACAAGTATGTAAGATTTGAAATTTTAGACATTCTAAAGTTTCATATCTTACTAGTCTATTGATCAAATCAACAGAAAAATGTTCAAGGCTTGATGCCAGATCATTGTCAAATGATTTTTATCCTCCTATTGATCTTATAAGGTTTGATTTTCAGTATTAGAAATCTTAGTGAACCATTCATTAATTTTTCTAATTTTGTGGAGTCCACTAGATGTTAGATTACTATATGAAATATATCCATCATAACTCTTTATGATAGTTCTATCTCAGAATTCATGTTTATTTCCAACATTTAGAAACAAACAATGAGTTTACTCTACTATCTAGGTCATATAGACATTCTCCAAGACTAAGGGTTCTCCCACTGAGAATATGAAGTCTATCTATCCAATAGAGATTGTTGCAACAATTACAGCAATATCTATGTAGATGACTACTAAACCTTAAGATCAAATTTCTAATCTTCTAATATATATATATGCAACCAATTGCAAATGTCATTAAAAGATTGGGATACAATTGTCAGACTTTATCTTATGAAATAAGAAAGTCAGAGTCAATGATCATATGTAGATTATTCGGATGCTCTATCTAAGTCCTTCACTAAGGATTTTAGACAGATTTGATAGTCATACTATCAACACATCAACTTATTACAGTATTGGCATTCATCCAACTCTTTGGATGTCATATGGAAGTCACAGTCAACTCTTTGACTTTCCTTCTCACATGGGTCCAACCCATGCTTCCACTGTGCTCTATTCATCTATAAACAACCATTTCTTAAGACTAAGGATCTCTTATGTTAAATTCAAAAGAATTCAATGTAAGAGCATTTCAACATTTATAGATGCTTTATTGAATTCATACAATATGAATATTATGAAGCTTCATGAATGACTAGAGTATAGACAGTAGAATGATGACACTCATCATGTCTACATCCATATAGACTCCTAAAACATTGGTTCAGATAGGTATTTAAATATTTTGAATACATCATCTCTTTCAAGCTACCATTCTGCATAATGCAGAGAACCATGTCATTCATGATTAACTGTCTAGAGCACATATGTATGCCAAAACATCTTCTTTGATTTTATAAGGATTATTTGATAATTACGATCACTATCGACATGTCACTTCCAAAGTACACTCGATGAAAGATCAAGACTATAGAGACATTCAAACCCTAAGGTGATGTCTTATTGTCTTATTTAATTGTCATTCCTCATTATGTTTGAGGAAACTTGCACATTGCAACCACATACATTATGTGTCCAACTGCAAGTACAATATCTGATCATGAGTCCAATCCATGATATTTTACTAGTTATTATTGAGTATAACATTGAGTGGGTTTTATGAAGGATTATCTGAAATAAGAAATTTGCATAAGGGTATATATATTATATATATACATATTTTTCTTTGATTTAGGAATTTTTAATCAAAGTTGTCTTGCCTTGTCAACAATGAAAGTTCATTCCCTTAATCACTTTCAATGTAAGAGATATTCTTACCATTATATCTCTAGCAAGATCTGGGATCTCCTTTCCTATCTTCGTCACATCCCAATAATATGAGAACCTGCGACTCCAATAAAAAGAAGCGGGAACACATTCCGCCTTGCAAGTCCAACTTGCATTTCTCAATTCGGTCTTTAACACCCGGGCCCACCACCCCTAAGGTGATGTTGACTCGTTGCTAATTGAACCAACCATAAACAGGCTTAATACTCGCTATACACAATCCAATATCGCCCCAATAATATGAGGACCCGATATTGGGGTCACTACGTATACAGCCTTATTCTTTCGAGAAGCAAAGAACCCGATCCAATTAAATCATATATAGGATCTGTCACTTCGGACATGCGTCTCCTATATACAACAACTGGCTATGTGATTCTCCACCTCTTATTCAAATTAAAATAATTAATTATCGTGAATCATATTCACATAATTAATTCTTCCAAGGGAAATACACCTCTATTCATAATAGAGTGTTTTAATAGGATATAATTAATTTAATCACATTAAATTAACTATCAATCATATTATCAATCAACAAACTTTGAATTTTACTAGAATAGTAGGTATAATCTCAAAGTACGTATTATTTCAAATTTTAATAATTAGAAAAATACACTTTGATTTCTCCGGCATTATCCAGTCCCTACCCGTTGTCATGACCAGTACCGACGAGAGTGGGACAGACCACATACGTTGCAACCCGCTACCCCAGCGATCTCCGACTAGACACCATACCCACCTCAGGAAAGGATAATGCCAGATAGATCATCATGTACTTTGAGATGCTCATTGGTCTTTCAACCGAAATTATACCATATAATATACATCAAAACAATTTTGATTATATTATAAGGAGATTTGCTAAACAAATCTCCAATCTTATTCAAGCAAGAGGGTTTTGCATGTAAAAGTTATCCTACAACTATTGTAGGATGACCTAGATTTTGTATGCAAACCATGTTTGTTGATGTTTTTAAATTAACCAATGATCAAGATCAATTATCTTATCATTATAGTTAGTGGGATGTCATTCAAGGAATTGATTATCATCTTTAAACATTTCACAAAAATTTATCAATAACCAATTTCAGAAAATTAACAATTAATTTTCATCAACTTGTTTGAATGACTATCACAAGGTTAATGATCAAATTTGTCAATTTCCAGCAGTGACCCCCAATCACTAAAATTAACTTATCTTGATCAATTTAAATCCAAAATTCGCAAAATTAGTGCCCTAAGATTGCCAACTTGATTTACAACAGAACCCAAGTGATAATTCATACATTTCGAGGCATGTCAAAACCATAATTAACAAATTAATCACGTTCAAATTCGCTTTTCTCGCAACAGTGAATATATGCTTATTCAAAAGACCATATCTTGAGCAAATTAAATCCAAATTTAGTAAACTCAAATACTATGGTTTCCTTGTTTAATGGAGAACAAAATCCAATTGAATATTTCATGTTTAAACAATTTAACAGTGCCGAAAAAATCAATTAGATAGAGTTGCGAAAAATTCAAATGCGCTAAAACTTTCGCGATCCTTTCAAACCCAAGTCGTCCTTGGTTCATGGATCATATCCAAAACCCTTTTCGACCTAAGGCTCTGATACCACTTGAAGGATATTGAGAATCCTTAAGCGCATCACGGAAGTGTGTCGATCGCATCGTATACAATCGGGGCGACTAGTCGCACTAGTCGCAAGATGCAGCAGAAATTAAAAAAATTTAATCAAGTGATGAAACCACATGATCACGAGAACATTTCTCGGATCGTTTCATCAAACCACAAAGTATAAGAAATACCTCTTGAAGCGTGGTTGTAATCGTGAGATCCCAAATAAGAGATCCTCTTGTCTTAAGTCCGATCCACGAAGAACGCACTTGCGGTCGTGATGATGAGTCACGTTCCTCCCACAATCCTCGATGAAGATCCAAGCGATGGATTCCTTGATTTCATCATATGAAATCCGTCGTCTTCCTTTAGAGCAAGCAGCCCCAAAGAAGAAGGAGATCCATGAGTCGTCGAAGGCGAAGGCATGACGCTCTCCTCCTCAATATACAAAGTGGACGACCACTTGAGATTGAGAGGGAGAGAGGCTAGACGAGAATGACAGAGAGATAGAGTAGTAGTCTTCTACATCTCTTGATAATGTGCCTTGGAAGGCTAGTCTAGCCCTCCTTTTATACTAGTTTGGGATCCAATGGATCTCAATCCATGGGACACATAGATCCAACGGCCATGCTTGGTCTATGTCACAATCAATGGCTATAATTGTTGTTGGTTAGAACCAACAGCATTTATTTATAATTAAATTAAATATATGTTGCAACATTATCAACACATTTTTAATTTAATTTAAATAAATTAGTTAAGAGATTAATCAATATAATGAAATGGAGATAATATTACCTCCTAAAAAAAGGGCATCACCCATGACTTTTTCATAGGTGACACCAACTCTAAATTGGTGGCTTTTATCTCCTTTTTATTATATCACATTTTCTCTTAATAATTTGTAATAATAATTATCACAAAAATATCCATCAAATTAATTCCAAATTAATTTGTGAATATTTAAATCATGCCATTGAAAATTATGTGAATCATATTCACATCCCAAACTAATTTGTAAATTACATTTCCAATTAATTACTTAATGTGAATCCAATTCACAATAATAATTAACAAATGCTACTTACATAGTTTCTCTCTCTAATATATTATAAATCATATTTATAATATATATGATTAATATGGATAATGCTATCCACATTATTCATATCCATGATAATTAAATCACATTTAATCATCTTGGATTTCTTTTCTCATATGCCCAAATAACATGAATCACATTCACGTTATTCATATCTTTGATAATTAAATCACATTTAATTATCTTAGATATCTCTTCCTATAATATGAATCAAATTCATATTATTCATGATAACTAAATCGTATTTAATTATCCATTTTCCCGATGCTTGGATACAGAATTCATCAAATGAATTATTATTGAACTCCTTCAAGAATAATGTGCTTTCTCCGCAGATACTTAGAGATAAGGACAGGGCGATTGTATTGTTCCATGTATAGTGACTTGGATATTGAGATTACATCTCAAATCCAGATCTCAGGCCTCTCATAGATGCTTGATTAAATCAAGACCGCAAATCTAATCTTCTCATTGCATCCGAATCACATTCAGATCAATGTCCAATATTTAGGCCAAGATCAGATTACTTCTCTACTGAGAGGAGTCACTAAAATCCAGACCCGTTTCATCACTCCCTAGGAATGGAAGCGTCATGGTTATACAATCGTTTATGATCACATCACCCTCAGGTATTCCCAACACTTGGACATCCTGCATACTGGAAGACCCAGAATAAACCCAAAGTATTAGATCAACTTTATAATGTCTACTTCAGCGTTTTATCAGTAAGTTCTCATTTGATCATTGGGATTTGGTATCGATCATATACTTTCAAAAAGCATATATCATACCTAGGTCTTGATCATATACTTTCCAAAAGTATATATCAAACCTGCAAATTCAGTCAAGCTTCCAAAGCGAGACGACCGTGCACGGAATTTGATTTTTCCCAATATCTCGTGAGTGAGCTCATGTCTTCCGGTTCAGTAGTGAACATGTATGACCCTTTGAGAGATCGTATTACTAACATGCCCTTATATGCACACCAACGCGTCGGTGTATAGATCTTGATTAGGTCATCAACCTATTGGTCTGCCAAATGTACATACTTAAACATATAGTAACACATCTGTCTCCGGTCAGAGAATGCGTGCCTATGCTGTGACAGCATTCAACATAGGACTTAGGTTATCTCGATATCATTAAGTGAACTCTTTGACCTAACTAATCTGACACCTCTGAATCTATTCTTATGTAAAGGACCTGCATCAAGAGGTCGGTCAGATATCAGCCTATGTGAGAAAGGATTGCCATCTCCTACTCAGGCTGGAGATCATCTCTTAACAATCATTTGATGGTGCTTGATGAGTCCCCAATCTAACTCTTTAGATATTCATCCAAGCACCAGCCTCTATGATTCAATAATTGAATCAACAGCTGTATGATCATTAAGATAGCCATGGTACATAACCCTAATTGTATAGAAGAACCTATTACGCAAATTATTTATTCTTCATTTCAGATCAGGGAATGATATATGCAATAACATTTATTGCATAATGGCTCGCTGTGGGCTCACATGTCCAACAAAAAGATGATGTCGTGAAGACAGATTGCGTCGCTCTTATGCACGAGCTTGATGGTGGCCTGTCTCCCAGATTCAATCACCTACCAGCTGGATGTTGTCTCCTGGTGCTAGCAAGAGAGCAGCATTGAACATCCGTTGGCCCTCATCGTCGTAGAACAACAAAGCACAAAATCTGCCTACGCGAATTCACATTGTGCGCACAAGTGGTGGAGAGCAGATGGGGGTGGAGAATAGAATGCTTCTATTGTGTTGTGTGTTGTATTTGAAAGGCTAAGACTACAATCCTTATATAGACGGACTACCCATTAACAAAGATCCAAAAGAGAGTCGTTCATCTCCCATGAAGATATTAAGTGATAACGAGTTCTTATGATCTCGTTGGATGCACCCAACATTATCGAGGAGACCCATTTAATGCCAAAAACGGCTATATGAAGCTGGATACAAAAGAGGGAAGGTGTTTGTTCAAATGAATTTAAAGAGTCTCATTTCGGAGATCATTATTCAGTTAGGTACTTGTGCGTAAATTGAAAATTGCATAGGAAAAGTAATAATTTAAATTAAACTCGCACGCTCATGCGCATTAAAGAGGTAGAGAGATTTTGAAATACAAAGGAAATACAGCATTCCCCCACATATTTCATAAACCTTTTAAAGAATAAGAAAACAAATAAATTAAAGAATGATAAAGAAATAAAGAAAAATAATAATAAAGAAAAGATTTACATAAAATAAAATACGACTGAACTATGTCTTTTAGCATAGGTAGCTTGTGGCTTTGAACCTTGCTTAGCAATGATTCATCTTCATCCGAAGAGACATGGTGAACTACATCTTGAATCAGATTCTCTGATTCGGTTTCGATAAATCGTGAAGACTAAGGACACGAGGACGTTCATATCAGTGTGCCCATTACGGCATTCGCAAGAATCTATTTCATGAGTGCTCTAGCGAGAATACCCAACTCACATAAACCTCGGCCTGAGGTTACACTCACATAGTAGAAATCTCCAAGGGTGTATTGTCTGGTCCTACACCTTGCCAAATATGGCTTGACTCCATTCAGAGAAAAACTCTTCCTCTACCAAGACAGCACCAAAGCACTACACGTCATAGGGATAGGTCAGGAGTAAAACTCCTAAGCTTGTGCTTCCATCGAACACTAACACAGTTTAGTTGTCCCTTTGAACCATTCCTCATGGAATCTCCAGTTTTGTATTGGTTGGGTTACTACTATGGTGTTCAACTAATGGGTAAAAGACCCATCCTCCTCGACGCACCGAGTACTAGCTTTCTAGCTAGACTCTTTGTGAGAGGATCAGCAATATTCTCTACACATTTCACAAATCGTAGAGATATTACACCTTGGGTAATGAAGTCTCTCACCTCTTCATACCTCAATCTCATAAAATATTTTCCATGGTTACCCTTAGATTGTTTAGCTTTATCTATGTCAGATCTACTATCACAATGAAAAGAGATGGGAGGAAAAGACTTTGAAATGATGGGTAGATCTATTAAAAGATTTCTTACCCAGTCTGCCTGACAGCAAGCTAAATCCAAAGCTATAAACTCAGCCTCCATTGTGGATCTTTGCTCTAACAGTTTGTTTGGAGGATTTCCAAGAGACTGCCACGCCACCAAGACGAAACACATAACCACTAGTAGACTTGGTTTCATCAGAGTCTGCAATCCAATTGGGATCCGTGTAGCCTTCTAATATAGCTGGAAAACTAGTGTATTGAAGACGGTATTCCATAGTACCCTTAAGGTATCTAAAAACTCTGAACAAAGCCTTCCAATGGTCAGCATTAGGACAACTAGTGTACCTACTCAACCTATTGATAGCATATGCTATGTCAGGTCAAGAACAGTTGTCTAGATACATCAAGCTTCCTATGACTTGAGCATATCTAGACTGATCCACAGGATTGCCAATATGTGCCTTAAGATGTAGTGAAGGATCATATGGAGTATTAACAGGCACACTATGGTACATATCAAACCTATGCAAAACCTTTTCTACATAGTGAGACTGGTTTAGAGTGTAGCCAGAAGTATATCTACTCAATTTTATTCCAAGTATAATATCATCTATTCATAAATCTTTCTTATCAAAGTTTTTATCAATAAAAGATTTAGTCTCAGTAATAATAGTTGAATTTGATCCAAATATTAAGATGCCATCAACATACAAGCACATGATTACAATACCATTCTCAGAGGTCTCAGAATAAATGCATCTATCAGATTCATTAGCATTGAAACCAACAGATAACACGGTTTTATCAAATTTATCATTCCACTGCTTAGGTGCTTGTTTCAAACCATGTAAAGATTTTACTAATCTACAAACCTTGTGTTTTTGTCCAAGGACTACGAACCCTTTAGGTTGATCCATGTAAATCTCTTCCTCAAGGTCGTTGTTTAGGAAAGTAGTCTTGACGTCCATTTGATGGATTTCAAAATTGTGAATCGCAGCTAAGGCGATAAGAACACGGATAGATGTAATTTTTGTTACAGGAGCATAAGTATCAAAGTAATCAACACCTTCTTTTTGTTTGTATCATTTGGCTACAAGTCTAGCTTTAAACTTATCTATGAAACGATCTTCTCGTAACTTCTTTCTGAAAACCCACTTAATCCAATATCTCGTATCCTGGGAGAAGATTAGTCAGAATCCAAGTGTGGTTGTTCATTATAGATTCTATTAAATTATTAACTGCTTCCTTCCAGAAACTATGATCTATTGATTTCATAGCATCATCATAGGTCTTGGGATCTTCTTCTACAAAGAGAGTGTAGAAGTTAGGACCAAAGTTCTTAGCCACTCTAGTCCTTTTACCTCGACCTAGGTCATTAAGGGGCTCAACCACTTCTTAGTTTAATGATTCTGCTTCTTTAAAATTTTTTGGTGTATCTTGAGGGCATTCAATGTCTTGAGAATTTGAAGTTCCTACACCAACATGTCTAGGGAGAGAAAATTTGAGAGGGAAGTTGCTTTCATAGTATACTGCATCTACGGGTATAATCTCTAGTATCGAGTTGCCCCTAATTTCTTGGATATCAGATATTATGACTAGAAATCTATTGGCATTACTATTTTCTACATATCCAATGAAAATAGAGTCCATAGTCTCGGGACCTAACTTCCTCTTCTTATTTTCAGAAATCTTAATGATGACATGCCTGGCAACTCGGGTTAAGTATGTAAATAAATAATGGTCGTTGTGACCCAAATCACCAAGCGCGGTCAATCGAGAAAAATATTTTTTAAAAAAGACTCAAGAAAAATATCAAACAATGCAAATGCAAATGTAAGCGGTTTCGCTATTCTATTTACCAGGTAAAGTGACCAGGGTCAAACACAAGGAGCACGACTTAAAAACTCAGTAGTTAAATTTCTAAAAGATTTTTTAATGGTTTTTGAATTTTTAATTTTTTTTATTTTTCGAATAAGGCACAAAGGATAAACACACAACACCACACTCTTTTTGTATTTTTCAGACTAATCAAAAATACTCAGAAAATTAAAAAGAAAATGTTTTTGTGTTTTATATATTTTAAAATATTTTTTTTAATTTTTTTCAAAATTTTCTGATGTTTTTATGATTTTCTAAAAATCAAACAGTAAAAAAATGTATAAAACAATGGACATCCAAGAATATTTTGTAATTTAAAAATACTTTAAGTGCCTAATATTCCTGGGAAATTATTTTTATTTAAACTACAAGTAAATATCTACAAACAGAGACCAAGATCAGATTTTTTTGAATTTTTCTACAATTTTCTACAATTTTTTTAAGATTTTTCATGTCTCATAATTCTTTTGATTTTTATAAAGAGTAAATGCATGAAAATTGGATAGAAATTAAAAGACAACCAAACACATCTATAGTAATTTTTGGAATTTTTAGACTAATTTTGATTTTTTATGAATTTTCAAAGTTCGGGCAGGCAAAAAGACATTGTTTTTGAATTTTTAAATATATCAAACGTCAACAAAAATTCATGAAAAAATTATATAATGACAAACACTACAGCAGAAGCATATGCAAATTTTTTGAGAATTTTGAGATCAATAAAAACATTTATTTTATCAGAAAGATCAAGCAAATTATTGTTCTGCAAATGTAGGGACCAAATTGCAATTATTCAAAAGTTTTCATACCATAAGATAATAAGAAATAAAATATAGGATGAGTTTCGTAATTTACCCAAGTAGCACGTGCCAAGTACGTGATCTTCTAAAGAACAGGGGCTCTTCTGCAATTTCAAAAAACTCCAGGGATGTACTTGTAATTTTTCCAAAAGATTAAAAAAATGTTAACCCCTAGGGTTTCTGGCTTTTTCCACAAGATTGGGGCAAGGGGGAAGCGGTGCACGACTTGAGATCTCCACAACGGTGGTGCGTTGGCGCGTGGCGGAGGAGAAGGGGCTGAAGGGCTGCGCGTGGAACGGGCACACTGCCTGGAGCGCGGGGGAAGATCTGGGCAGACCGTGCCCAGCGTGGAGGCGAACAGGCAGCGCGCATGGCTTCACGGGGACGGGCTGGAGGCGGCGCTTCCGCGCAAGCAGGAGCTTGGTCGGGAGGAGGCGCGGGCCGGCACCTCACGTGAGGCAGTCGCGCAGTAGAGGTGGCAGGGGGTCACGCGCGGCTTCTGGCGATGAGGTGGCGACCGATGGGTTGAGGAGGGGGTGCCTGGAGGAGAGCACGGGCTGGGCAGAGAAGATGCCTGTGGTGCCGGCGTTGGGATGGTACGGCGCCTGCGCAGAGGCGGGCCGGTTGAGACGGTGGCGCGGGTGGCGTTCTACTGCATTTTTTGTTTTTTTTAATTTTTTTAGATTTTTTTTCAACTGTAAGCAGAAATGAAAACTTTTTTATAATTTTTATTTTTCAAAAATAGGAACTGTACTCAGAAATAATTTTTTTTATTTAGTTTTTTTATTATTTTTAAATTTCCTACAAAACAAACGTTAGATAAGAAAAACAAATATATATGTATACCTATTAATTTTTCCTGCAAAAATAAGTGTGATATAAACAGGAAAAACTATTTTATGTTCTTTTTTTATTTATACACAAAAATGGGATGTGTGAACGAGCAGATCTTGCGATATGGAAGAGAGATCCGTGTCTCCGGTCACCGTGCGTGACCGGAGGTGGTAGATTATGTGGGTAGAAGTAAAATGTAGGGATATGGGAAATCAGTATCAAACGCGGATTATGTGTGGTGAAATTTTGGGAATTTTTCTTAATATCTAAATACTAATAAAATGGGAGCAAAAATGCGACCTATGATTTATCCTAGAGAAAAAGACAAGAAATAAAATGGATCTCACCTTGGGGTCAGAAATGCCGTGATGGCCTCGACGAAGGCCGACGCGCTGTCACCGGACAGCTAGAAGGCTGGGCACCCTTCTTCGACAAGATCGCTCTCGGAGATCGGGCTCCTCTCCACCAAAGGTTGATCAGAGGAAATGAGGGAGGAGGAGCCCATTAAAAAAGAGAAGAAAAAAAAGGAAGGTAAATACAAATAAAGAAAGTAATTAATGGTTATTTAAATAAATTAATTAATCAATTAAAAACAAAATTTGATTTAATTAAAATAAAATAATTAATTAATTTACAAAAATTAATTAGCCACCTTAATGGTGGCTATTTAAGGCATAAAATCAAATCTTTACATAAAAGATAAGTTTTCAAATCAAATAAAGAATTAAATAATTAAATCTAAATACAATTTTCCTAATTAAATTAAATTAATTAATTAATGTGAGATATTTTATTTTTTGGTGATTTTTGTAAAAGGAAGTTAGTTGTATACACATATTATGTACATATAATACAATATACATATGTACAAATAAGGAAATAATTTTTATGTCTTTTTTTTAATTAATTTTTTATTTACATTTTTTATTTTATTTTTAATGAAAATAATGTTTACAATTATGTACATTAAAAATAAACATGAATAATTACACAAATATGTAAGTGGTGAAACTACACAAAATACCCTAGAAAACCCACTTTTTAACAGCAATCATTTGAAAGATAATTTAATTTAGAGTATAATGGAAGTGATTTTTGATTCAATTTGAGCTCGTATGGAGCTGGAATTGGTGTTTCGATTATTGCTTTGTGGTTTTTCCTGAGTGTGATTAGTTGTAATATGTACATTATTTTGCTTTGCAATTATTTTATTATTTACAACACATTTTTATTTGCAACTTTTGTTTACAAAAATAATTAATTTGAAGTAAATTTATGTACAAATAAAAAATACAAGTTTTGTATAAATATACAGGAAATATATTTACAAAATATTTTTGGATTTTTGGATTAAAGACCCTATCTCCCCCTACTTTATTCCTAGTCAATCAGATCAAGTCTTGACCTTCTCTCGGGGTTCGTGTCAGCCTGTATTTATTACATAAATACATCCTTTACTTTTCTTTTCTTTTCCTTTTCTTATTTATTATTTTATTTATGTACAAAAAGTGTTAAAATGTATGTTTAATAAATGCATACAAAATGGTAATTTTTATGCAATTAGTAGGTATTTACAGGTGTTTGACTAAGCAAATGATGCTAAAATAAAGAATAAAGGCGATGAATCATAGATTCATCATTCTCCTATACTTTACCTTTGCTAGTCCCTTAGCAAACACTTATTTGGGAAAATAAGTGAAAAGAAAAATAAAGAAAAGAAAAAAGAAAAAAGTTAGAACAATGTTGACTTTTAAACTTATCTTCATAAAAATGTAGTATGGAGCTCTGTGAGACCTTTGGATTATTAGTGTATCCGAACCTTAATGGGAAATGAATTTAAAATCTAAGAGCCTCTAAGTCACAAGACTCCTATTCAGGTCTCCTCAACAGTCAGATCAGAACAAGTCTTCATCCACAAATTCTTATGACTATGAATTCTTACTTGTACAGTGTAAGTGAAATATAGCTCCTCATTTCAAAAGTAGCAAAGAAACAACCTATCCCAATAAGGTAACTCTAATCCCCGGTCTGGCAACCCTTTCCTCGAGGAGCGGGGATATTCCCTTCTAAGTTCAAGTACAACCAGCTCAAGAAGAGATGGAGAAGAGAATGGACGGTAACCAGTGTAGTTACCTATCCTTGGATGCATGACCAGTGTAGCCAAGTCATCCGCTGCAAGCTTACAAATATTAGACTTTGAAGTTCTTATTCTTTTTTTTCCTTGTATATACACTCCGGTAGGCATTTTACTTTTCTATCAAGCTTGTCCACTTTTGGATATTCTGCATTTTTTTCTTTTTTTTGACAATATATACAAGGTGCAGCATGTACATAAGTAGTTTTTTCCTCTTGAGCCAGTAGACTATCCCTCTTTTGAAGCATTATTGCAACCCCACAGCATCATGTCTTTAGACCTCAACATCGTCAAACCAGGTTAAGACGCACTTCCCTCCCTAGAGGAGGACGAGAGGTTCCGCCTAGATGTACTACCCTCGTATGCTACCCCAAGCCAAAAGATTCTGTCCCTCACTACCTCCTCCATGAAGAGCTACGTGTAGAGTGCTTTGTCCAAGGTAAGCCACGGTCTGAAAGAATCATGCGTGTGTTGTTAAATATTCTACATAGACATATCAAGATGACATGTGAACATAGTCTTATGGACTCAAAGAATTAAGTCACTAGGACCTTAAAAGTATTAACTCCAATTCTTATAAGGTTCCTCTGAAATTAAGTGGATTAAGTCCAACTAAGCTCCATTCTTCAAATTTATTCCAGACTGAGTTTAAATGTCAATACTATCCAGAAAAATACACATGCTAATGCAAGAAATATGTATAGCAAAGAAAAGAAGGCAAAAATCTTTTTGGTGAAACAGTTTTCAAATTTTGAACTTTTTATGGATTTTTGGAAAATGATACACATGCAAAAAGAGTTTTTTTTTTCATTTTTTTAATAAAATATTAGCAATATATACAAGTATATACATTTTTTTAATAAGAGTTAGGGTGAGATACACATATTTACGCAAGGGTGAGTTAATTATTTACAAGAATAAGATGAAAGGATTTACAACTTGAGTAATAGGTATATACATACAGTTGGATTTTTGTGATGCATATATTCCTCAAATTTATTTGAAAAAAAATTTACAACTAGTTTTGAAAACTATAGTCCAAAATAATTTTTCAAACAATTTTACAAACATTTACACATTTGAAAACTATTTTGCAAACATTTTTGAAATAGTATATATAGATTTTCAAAATAATTTTTCAACCATTTTTAAAATATTTGCAAATAGTTTTACAAAATCATTTTATTTCACACAAAGAAAAAAATTTGCAAGCCAAAATATTTTTACGAAGGTTGAAAATATTTTTCAAATAGTTTTCAAAAGATTTTTCAAATAGATTTTCAAACAACTTTCAAAATATTTTTCAAAATATTTTAACCTGATTTATTAATCAGTATATACAAAAAGAATTTTGAGGAAATATCTACATCTTTTTATTAGTTAGTTTTTTGAAGTTTTTTTAAGTTTTTTTTGTATTTACACAGTATTTTAGCCATATTAAAAATATGAAAGTACGAGTTATGGCTAAAGTATATATACAATATATACGACACCCCCTATACTTAGCTCGAACTATGTCCTCATAGTGATCAAAGAGCTGCAAGGGAAGACATAACTCGTGCTAAGTATTGGGAAGTTAAAAGAATGCTATGCTACAACGACGAATAAAAGAATATAATCAATAGGAGTCGATGATCCCCATATACTTAGGATTAAGTAATCCTATGTATAGAAGAATGTACACAAGGGGAAAACCGAGGAGTAGAATGTACAGAGTCTACCTCCCCTATACTTAGGGTAAAATATCCCTAAGTATAGGCAGCAAAACAGAGGTAAAAAGAATCAAAGAATAATCACAAGTCTGACACCCCCCCTATACTTAGGGTAAAGTACATCCTAAGTATAGTGTAATCCTGAGATGGAGATGGGGTGTTTAGAAACAAGAATGTGCGATATGGACATCTAGATCTATACAGCGACGGGAGAAAGTGATAATTAGGCATGAGATGCAAATGATGTGAGTCAAAAACCACATCTCATACAAAATTAATAGGGGCAACATCAACAGTCAGCAGATCATGATCTAGATATGGCTTCAGGCGCTGACCGTTAACTTGGAAGGTAGACTCAGATGACATCTCAGATATATCAATGTTGCCATTGTCATGCACCTTCCGGACTCAAACTGCTTATGGGTTATAGGAATCATGCCATATCTTCACTCGCTCCTTATATTGTAGGATACTCGAAAAAAGCTGTATCTCTAAGTTCCTCCAGGGATGCCAATTCTGCCTTTCTCTGATCTTCTACACTCTTTGGATCCAAAAATATCTCAGTAAGAGCCCATAGTGACTTATGCTTCAGCTCAACTGGTAAGTGGCATGGCTTGCCATAAACAAGTCAGAATGGAGATGTACCCAATGGAGTCATAAGGATGTCTGATATGCCCACAAGACCGAGTCCAAAAGCTGTGACCAATCCTTTCGGTCTGGGCAGACTACCTTCTGCAATATAGTCTTAATCTCCTTGTTAGAAACCTCAACAAGGCCATTCATCTGTGGATGATAAGGAGTGGCAACTCTATGATCTATGTTGAACTCATTAGCAAGAGCCCTTACCTTGTCGTTGATAAAATGAGTCCCCCGTTTGATATCAAAACTCTAGGTACCCCGAACCGTGAAATGATATTTTTCCTCACGAATTTGCAAACGGTATTAGCATCTGCGGTTCGGGTGGGGATGGCCTCAGCCCAACGACTCACATAATCTGCAGAAAGCAAGATATACTCAAATCCCTGACTCTTAGGAAATGGGTCCATGAAATCGATGCCCCATGCGTCAAAGACCTCACAGAAGTGAATGGGTTGCATCGGCATCATAATCTCTCTGTCCACACGTACGCATTTTCTGATAGTCCGTACATCTCTTCACGAATTCATCTGAATCCTTGAAGAGGGTAGGCCACCAAAGGCCGGATTGAAGCACCTTCTGTGTTGTCCGTCCCCTAGAATTATATCCTCCTGCCTCAAGCTTGTGGCAATAGGTGAGGACGATATGCTGCTCTTCTTGAGGAATACACCGTCTCAAGATGCTATCCCCTCCTTCATGATAAAGAGTGGAATTTTCCCAATGGTACGACTTGGCCTTCGCAAGAAAGGTCTCAAGTCATTGTCTGGGCCAATCTTGTGGAACTTTCTTCGTGACAAGATAGTTCACAATATCGGCATACCATTGAAGTGAGGTGATTGCAAGGATAGCCTTATCTGGGAATGTCTCTGTAATAGGTGTCATTTGATCCGAATCCTCAAGGTTCTCTAGACGGGAGAGATGATCCGCCACCATATACTTGACTCCAGGTTTATCCTTAATATCAATGTCAAATTCCTGGAGTAGAAGGATCCATAAGGTTAATCTGGCTTTAGCATCCTTCTTTGCCATTAAGTATCGGATGGCGGTGTGATCAGTATAAATAGTCACTTTAGATCCAAGAATGCAAGATCGAAATTTATACAAGGCAAAGACTACAGCTAGCATCTCTTTATCTGTGACTATGTAATTCCGTTGAGCGGCATCCATTGTTCGGCTAGCGTAGTGAATGGCAAAAGGTGCTCCATCCTTCCTCTGTCCAAGCACAGCCCCTATGGCAAAGTCAGAAGCATCCGTCATGATCTCGAATGGGAGAGACCAATCAGGCGGCTGAAGGACAGGAGCCTCAACAACTAAATTCTTGAGAGTCTCAAATGATGCAAGACACTTATAATCGACAAGGAACTCAGTGTCTTTTGTCAATAACTCAGTAAGCAGTCGGGCAATTTTGCTGAAGTCCTGTATGAACTGTCGGAAAAACCGACATGCCCCAGAAAGGATCGCAACTGTCGCAAATTGGACGGTGGATTGAGTTTCTTGATGATATCCACCTTGGTCGGGTCGATTCCATGCCCCTGTTGGAGATGACGTGGCCAAGGACCGTCCCCTGAGTCACCATGAAGTGACTCTTCTCCCAAGATAAGAGTAAGTTGACCTCAATACAGCGTTGAAGTACTCGATCTAGGTAATCAAGACATGTATCGAAACGGTCACCGTAGACCAAGAAGTCATCCATGAAGACCTCTAAAAATTCATCAACCATGTCCGAGAAAATAGAGAGTATGCACCTTTGGAATGTAGCCGGAGCATTACATAATGCAAAGGGCATCCGTCTAAAAGCATACGTCCCAAACGAACAGGTGAAAATTGTTTTCTCTTGGTCTTCAAGCGCTATGGCCACTTGGTTGTATCCCGAATACCCACCCAGAAAGCAGTAGTAACTCTTCTCAACTAGTCTCTCAATGACCTAATCTATGAATGTTAGCAGGAAGTGGTCCTTCTTGGTGGCCTGATTCAATCGTCTGTAGTCCACATAGACCCTCCAAGAAGTGGGTACTCGGTTAGTTATCTCCTCTCCAGACTCGTTCACAACTGTGGTGATACCCGTCTTCTTGGGTACCACATGCAATGGACTAACCCACTTAGAGTCGGAGATGGGGTAGATAAAATCGACGCTCCACCACTTAGATATTTCCTTCATGACCACTTCTCAAATGTGGTGGGAGCACATGGCCAGACTTATCCCCTATAGATCAGCTACACTGCATCCTATTGCCTTGCAGTTTCTTTCAAGAACCTCCATCAAACGAGATTCTTGGTCTTTAGTCAAATTAGTTGAGATAATGACTGGGAACATATGTGGCTCACCCGCAAGGAATCTATACTTCATACTCTGCGATAAGGTCTTCAATTCTAGACAAGTGGGAGCTGGTAAATCTGACTTTTGAAATGTCTGAGTGAATGCTACCAGATCTGTGTGTGAGAACTCTCACTGTAATGGTAAATTTGACAAAGATGGCATTGCTGGTATATCTGTCAACGGACCTCGCTCAGTCTCTACCCTAGCTGTCGGCTCTGTAGGCACCAGACACGTAAATATTCATCGAACTCCTGTCAGACAAAATCGCCTTCGCTATCCTGATCATGATAAACAACCTCTATTGTATCCTGTGCCATGAGTGTGCTCTCTGAACTCTCATCTGCCATGATATGTGAATCTACACTGTCTGAAGATGTGGCAAGAGCTCGTGATGTGGGATCTGCCCAAACTGCTTCATCATCTGTGATCACAAAGTCACACTCCTGGTGGATGTCTAGCTCTGCATCTGTCATCTGCCCAGAGTCAGTCATCTGATCTGAGCACTCTGAGTCTCTAGCTCTGGTCTCCTCGATCGTCTCTATTTGTACACTTTCACCCTCGATGCAGAAGTATACCTTCCCACTATCGTGGTCAGATACCGCCTTGGCTGTGGCCAAGAAAGGTCTTCCTAAAATGATGGGGGCATCGATCACACGTTCAGGGATCTCCATGTCCAGTACAACAAAGTCCATAGGGAATTTCAGACCCTGAATTGTGACGACAACATCCTTAAGTAACCCCTTTGGCCTCTTAACAGATTTACCAGCAAACTGAAGGATCATCATGCTCTGTCTAAGAGGGCCGAACTCAAATCGATCAAGTAAGGCAGCCGGGAGAAGGTTAATTGAAGGACCGATGTCTAATAAGGTACGATCGAATTGTTGCTCATGAATGTGGCATCTGACATATGGATCTCCTACATCAGGCCTCTTGGCTGGCAATTGGTTCTGTATAGCGAAACAAGTGGCACGGGTAAGCACATGGATTTATGCATTACGATTCCTTTTCTTCCTATGTACAGTGGTCTTCTCTCTCAAGTGCTTCTGGAAGAGAGGGATGTGCTCTAGTGCCTCCTGTAGAGTCAGCTGGATATGGAATCTGTCAATCATGGTGACCTCTCTTGCCATACGCGTAGCAGATGCGTTGGCCCCCAGAATCAGTGTTATTATTATGATCGTTGCTTGCCTTTCTTGAAAGGTTGTTTGGATTTGGGGTGGAATTTATGGGGTTTATTTTTGGAGTTGACATGGTCTGCTAGATTGATAGGAGGGTTGTATTTAGAGTCTTTTGCCCCGTGATGATCTTCAGTTTGAAGATACTTTACGAGGTAAAACATGTTCATCTTCTCTTGTCAATGATGGAGAGATTTAGAGAAATCTTTCCAAGAATAAGGGAGTTTTTCGATTAGAGCGGCTACTTGTACATTTTCCTCTATCTTATAGCCACTAACAATAGACTTAGAGACAATATTTTGATATTCAAGAACTTATGCGGAAACAGATGAAGAGCCTACGACCACCCAAGTTAATTTAACCGGATTAATGATCGAATTAAATGTGTCGTTCGTTGTAGTCAGGTAATCTAGACTGATCAAAAACCACTTATATTAATCGAATTAATCACAGCAGCAATTTTTTTATTTTACTTGGGCAAGCCTAAGGTCGAAATCAGGGAGGCAGCTTTCTCCTTAGGTTATTTGAAGTTAAGATGTTAGATTTTTTATTGTTTATGCAATTAAAGAAAACTGCAATGCAATTCGAGCCAGATTTTAAGTTAAATCATAAATTATAGTCAAATAAAATCCAAAAATGATGAAACTTGGCCAGAATATGAAATGCAATGAAACTAAGCTACTGCAATTTTTTTGGAATTTTTAGACTATGAATGGATTAAATATGAATGTAGGTAGTTTTGCAAAGTTAATTTTAATAAATATCAAAGTACATTATTTTCAGATATAAAAATTATCATATATGGTTCTATGTGAGATGAATCCAAGAAAATTGATAGACCTAAAAAATAGAATGTTGGACCTATTAAAAATCAATTAAGCAAAAGACTAATTAATTTATTAACGCCTCGTAATGCGTGCAAATGATGTGATTTTTGGGCACGAAGTAGAACAACTTAAACTAAACCTATTGTGATTTTTCGGTAATTGTTGGAACTACAAATAACTTAATATGGAATTTAAGGCACATAGTGGAAAAACTATGTAAATTTCCACAAAAATAATAATATTAAATTCCTCGAAGCTCACAAAAATATGCAAGTATCTACAATGATAAAGCACAAGTTCCTCTACAACATGCAATTTTTGGAATTTAAAAATGATGCTAAATGAATGCCTAAATAAATGTGCAAACACAGGGATCAAAATGCAAACAGGAATTAAAATTGATTAAATCAAAACATGCGTACAGGGACTAAAATGCAATTACCTATAATGATGGGGTTATGCGTGCAAAATGACCACGGGAACACATGTGTTTCATGTGGCATGCCTGGCAGGGACTGAAGTGCAATATTAGAAACTTGCAGGGGCCTTAGTGCAAAATGCACAGACCACACGTGAGCAACATGTGAGGTGCTAGGCTCGGGAAGCTTCGGAGACTCGGACGTTGGTTCGGATGCTCTGGAGGCTCAGACGTAGCTTCGGGAGAGGCTCGGGTGATCCAAGCCTAAGGGGCGGGGAAGAGGCTAGGAGCTAGTGACATGGCTGCAAGTGGACCATTAGATCAAGATTGATCCAATGATAGCGGTAGCGGTAGACGTGGCATGATGCAGGTCGTCAGATCCTCGCGTGATTAGATGGTATCTAGATCTCCTGATCGGTTGACATGGCGTAAGGTAGACCGTTAGATCCGATGATCCAATGGAGGCTGGTGTTGCTAGCGATTAAGATGTGGACCGATGAGTACCATCCGATCAAGACGATCGGACGGTGGTTGTGTGTCTTGTTCGTCCAGGCCTCTGCCTCCTGCGGCGGACATGGATGGGCTCCGGTGAAGCCCTCCTGGATCCGCCGCCTTGTTCCTCGCTCGGAGAAGATGTCCGGGAACTCCTAGGCAGCTGGGAATGATCGTGGAAGCGTCGAGGAGCCGCCGGAGGTTCTGGGTGAGGCTAGGGAGGTCTGTAGGTTGGTGGCGACGAAGCTCAAAGTAGCTCTGGTGAAGGTACGACCAGTGTCAAAGATGGTACCTGCAAGGTTAGGGTATGCCAAAAGATGGTGCTCGTGTTCGTGTGAAGTGCAGTGAGTGCTTGTGGCCTTCTGGAGTGAAGTGGTGAGCGGGCGGTGGTATTCTTCCGCCATGACCGGCGGAGCGATGGTCGGAAGTGGATTGATGTGTCGTGAAGGTGAACAGAAGGTGGAGCGAAGATGAGAGCTCCAACGCAGAGCTCAGGCGATGGTCAGCGGAATGTGTTAACGAGCGAGGTAGGCAGGAAAAATAGGAGAAAATCGAAGGAAAAGAAGAAGAAGATCGGAGGAGGAATGGAGGAGGCTACCTGAGAGTGGAGGCTCGACGGGGAGTCTTTGGTCGCTGCTCGAGGGCCAATAGCAACCCGAGCTCGTGCAGCTCGAAGGAGGAGCTGTTACACGACGAAGCTCGCCATGGATCTCTCCGAAGAGGGGAACACCGTCATCGCTCGCTCTTAGTCCTAGTCTCTATCACCGATAGGTAGAAGGGATCTCCGGTATCTCTCGTGCAAGGGCGGATGGGGTTGAAGCTCGCCGGAGGTGGAGTATTTATAGGGAGAAGGTAGACATCCGGGCGATGGAGGAGGTGGTTTGCGTGGAGTGTATGGAGCGAGGGAGAGGGGGTCATGGCGATCGTGGTTGCTGGCGAGGATGATGGTTGATGGGGCTACGTCGTGGGCTCATTGGGAAGTGAAGGTGGCGGCGGAAGGAGCGAGGGAAATGGGAAGGGAGAAGATGGTGCGCGAGAGGGGCAACGTGTGCGAGGAAGGTGGCAAGAGGTGGAAGAAGAAGTCGTGGCCGTTGGATCTCACGATCCAACGGCTACGAGAGGCACGCTATCGAGAGGCTGGGATTAGAGCGGGGCGGTATGATCGGGTGACGCATATCATGCCACGTGTCATGCTCTCATGCAGGCAGAACTGGACGGTGTGATGAGATTAGGGGTCGGATCGATGGGTGTGAATCTCATGGGAATCGAAGGTGGGGATGTGATCGATGAATGGAGGATCGAGAGGCACACATAGCGCCATATGGAGCGTTGCGGTGGAGGCGCAAGTGATCGGCCCAGATGCGATATGGGCCATGATCAGACAGCTGTGAGGTGATGCGACCGTGGATGGCTTGAATCTGAAGGAAGAGGAAGCCATCAGACTGTGGAGGAAAAGGGGTGCGTGGCGCGCAATGGAGTGGCCGCATGGCGTAACCAGAGGGCGCCACATGGCCCAATCAGATTGGTCGAGGAAAGAAGGAGAAATAAGAAGATGAAAATAGCCGAATTTGGAAAAACTCAAAACATAAATGTTGTACATCTTGATGAGATCTACAAGTTTGATGTTGACCAAAAATGGAAACGATGTCAAATGAAATGATAAAATGCAAGGGTACAAATATAAGTACATATAGTATACAATGGGGGCCCAAAACCCAAGTTTTGCATACGAGCTCCGATTTTAATGAAATTGGTATTATTTTGAAGGTCTCTAAATGTATATTATTTTAAAAGTGAGTAGACCTAGATCGGAGGTTGTATGAGAGGGATATATGCATTTTAAGGTCCATGGTCTCAAACTTGGATTGGGGTTTTATTGGTCAAATTTACAAGTTATCATTTTCTAGTATTTTTCTTGTATTAGTATTAGTAATATATACAGTATAAAGTTGAATTTATGGATTTTGAAGTTAGCATAAAATATATACAAATGAGTGATTTTTACAAGTGACTTTGGCTTCTTATTTAATGCAGATGTGGATGCTAAAAAGCAGATGTTATCAATGCATGCATGAATGTTAATTATGCAGTATGGGTGGAAATATGCCTCTAATTACTAAGGAACAAGGCTCTATTTTCAACTTTTAGAGTGATGAATCACAGATTCATCAACCCCCTATACTTAAACCTTTCTCGTCCCCGAGCAACTAAAATGAAATGCAAAAGTGAAATGAAATTGGGTTCCATACCAAGGTCATGAACAAAAGTTGAAAATGGAGCTTGACTCGACCTTTGGATTAATTGTGTGGTGGAACCTTATTGGGATCTGAACTTAAGATCTAACAGACTTCAAGTTCCACAAGTCTTCTATTCAAGACGCCTCAATAGTCAGATCAGAACAAATTCTCATACGCAAATTTCTAATGACTATAATTCTTACTTGTACTGTGTAAGTGAAAAATAGCTCTCCACATCAGAAATGGCTAAGAACCAGCCTCCTCTAACAAGGAAACTCTAATTCTCCGGTCTAGTAACTCTTTCCTCGAGGAGCGGGGCATTCCCTTCTAAGTTCAAGTGCGACAAGCTCAAGAGGAGGGGGTGGAGAAAAGAATGGACGGTAGACATTGTAGCTACCTATCCCAGGATGCCTTACCAATGTAGCCAAGTCATCCAGCTGCAAGCTTCTTGCTAATATACATACTCCGATAGGCATTTTATTTCACTCGGGCATGTCTTATTTTTTTGGAGTTCTTGCTTTTTTGAACTATATACAAGGTGCAGCATGTACATCAGGAGTTTTTCCTCTTGAGCCAGTAGACTATCCCTCTTTTGAAGCATTATTGCAACCCACGGCATCCCGTCATTAGATGTCAACATCACCAGACCAGGTTGAGATGCACTACCCTCCCTAGAGGAGGACGGATGTTTCCACCCATGTGCTACTCTAAGATAAAAGGATTCTACCTCTTCACCACCTCATCAATGAAGAGCTACGTGCATTGTGCTTGTCCAAGTTAGGTCACTGTCTATAAGAATCATGCATGTGCACGAGATATTCTATTTAGATTAATCAAGATGACATGTGAACATAGACTTGCGGACTCAAAGAATTAAGTCACTTTGACTTGAAAAAAATCTTAACTCCAATTCTTATAAGGTTCCTCAGAAATTAGGTGGATTAGGGTCAAATCAAGCCCTTCCTCAACATCTATTCATAACTTGGTTCAGAACCCACTAACTTTTCACTTTGCATATGCTAGATAAGCAGATGAAGTGCAGATGACATGTTATGTAGATGAATGCAAGACTCTCTTTTTTCTTTCTTTTTAGATGCAGATATGCAAGAGTAAATAAGAAGCCTTTGATTTTGATTTTTTTTTCAAAAATATACAAGAGTATTACAAAGATACATGTATTTTACAAAATAATCAATTTTTATCCACCCCATAATTATTGTATAGTATATACGCGAAAGTACGAGCTATGGGTAAAGTATATATGTAATATATACACGCCCCCCTATACTTAGCATGTGTTATGTCATCAGAGCATGAAAAACGAGGAAAAGACATAGCTCGTTCTAGGCGTAGGAGAGCTAAAAGAACAAAAAGTATAGAAGTTGTCCTGCCCCTCTATACTTAGGCTCTGGCAGCCTAAGTGTAGAAGAAGATCAAAAATGGGGCGGACGAGGTTAAGAGGAGAAATGGAGGACTATACAAGATGGGCATCGGTCCCCCCTACACTTAGGGTCAGGACAAACTAAGTATAGGACAGGAGTAAGTATGAGAACCGATGAGATCTGGAGGATGTACAATGAATGGTGAATAGACTCGGGTCACTCTCCCCCCTATACTTAGGATCTGGTCATCCTAAGTATGAAATGAAAAGATATGAGCCGGGGCGAGTGATTAGAGTCGTGGGAGGGAGGGAAAGAATATACAAGAAGGGTGATTATATACAAGGATCATGATCTAAATCTTTTCGATGATGCTGATGGCGAGAGCTCACTATTGCAAAGTCTCATGCGCGGCTTCATGTGTGTCTACTAGGTCTGCCTCGCGCATGAAAACAATCTCCTCAACATGGACTAACTATTCATTGGGTTCGACAAAGTATTTCAGCAGTTGTCCATTAACTAGGGATGTCTGTGCTCCATATGTAAGATCTGAGATCTCTACGCATCCACAATCATGCACAGCACGGACTATGAACGAACCCGTCTACTTGGATTTCAGCTTACCTTGAAAAACCTTCAGCCTCGCATTGAACAACCATACCTTCTGTCCAGGAACAAAGGTCTTTCGTCTAATATATATCCTGTCAACGCTTCACCTTGTCCTTGTACACCAAACTGTTGTCATATGCTCGGTTTCTGGCTTCCACAAGTTCATTCAGATCAATCTCTCTATGTTTCTGCCCTAGGTGTGTGTTCCAGTTGACCTTCTTAATTGCCCATTCAGATTTGTGCACTAATTCTGCGGGCAAATGGTACGTCTTTCCAAACACCATTCTGAATGGAGAGGTTCCTAAAGGTGTCTTGTAAGCTGTCCTATAAGCCCAAAGGACCTAATCGAAAATCTGAGACCAGTCCTTCCTGTTTGGGCGGACAAGCTTCTGCAATATGGTCTTCACCTCCCTATTCGATACATCTGTCATGCCATTGGTCTGTAGGTGGTAAGGACTAGCGACACGGTGTTCGATGTCATAATCCTTCAAGAGTTTCTTCACTTCTCTGTTCACAAAATGGCTACCCCCATCAGATGTCAACACTTTAGGGATCTCGAACCTAGAGATGATGTGATCTCTAATAAATTTGCAGACAGTCCTGCTGGCCGCAGCTCGGGTCGGGATAACCTCCACCAACCTTGACAGATAGTCTACCACAAGAAGGATATATTCGAATCCATGGCTAACCGGGAATGGGCCCATGAAGTCGATACCCCAGGCGTCAAAGACATCACAAATGATGTCAGGCTGCATCGACATCTCATCCTTGGAACCAACGGTTCCTCCCATTCGCAGGCATATTGGACACGACTTCGCAAAGGTGATCGCATCACGAAACGGAGTCGGTCGGTATAAGCCACATTGAAGTACCTTCCATGCGGTCCTCTTCTCGGAGCGGTGTCCTCCTGCCTCCAGACTGTGGAATAAAGTAAGGACACTCTGATATTCCTCCTGAGGAATACACATCTTCTAGACACAATCCGGTCATTCAAAGAAAAGGATCGGATCCTCCCAATGGTAATATCTTGCATCCGACTTAAGCCGATCTATGTGGCTCTTGGGCCAATCTTTGGGAACATTCTTGGAGACAAGATAGTTCGCTATATTGGCATACCATGGGAGAGAGTCGATAACAAAAACCGACTCGTCAAGGAAGGAGTCTCGAATAGGCATATCATCAAAAGTATCAAGATTTTCGAGACGGGAGAGGAGATCAGCCACTACGTTCTTCTTTCTAGGTTTATCTCTAATGTCCAAATCAAATTCCTAGATGAGCAAATCCACCTAAGAAGACGCACCTTCGCGTCCTTCTTTCCATTAAGTATCGCAGTGTTGTATGGTCCGTGAACACAATCACCTTAGATCCAATGATAAGATCTGAATTTATCCTAGGCGAACACTACCGCAAGCATCTCCTTTTCGGTAGCTGTATAGTTATGCTGAGCAGTATCAAGCACTTTGCTTGCGTAGTGTATGGCAAACGGGTCGCCATCCCCCCTCTGTCCCAACATAGCTCCAATAGCAAAATCTGAGGCATCCGTCATGATCTCAAAAGGAAGAGACCAATCTGGGGCTTGTAGGATCGGAGCGTCCATGATCATCCCTTGTAATTGCTTAAAGGCCTCAAGACATTTATGATCGACAATAAACTCCATGTATTTGCCTAAAAGCTCAGTTAGCGGTCGGTCAATCTTCGAAAAATCCTTAATAAATCTCTGATAAAATCCAACATGCCCGACGAGTGACTGCAACTGTTTCACGTTGGTTGGTGGTTGGAGTCATCTGATCATGTCCACCTTGTCAAGGTCAATCTCCATTACTCTCTTGGAGATGGCATGCCCCAACACAATGCCCTCTGTCACCATGAAGTGACTTTTCTCCCAGGAGAGCACCAGATTAACCTCACAACACCTTTTGAGGACTCAGTCCAGATTCCTAAGAGAGGAATCGAAGGAATCGTCGTGGACCGAGAAGTCATCCATGAAGACTTCCAGGAATTCACCGACCATTTCGGAGAATATTGCAATCATGCACCTTTGAAATGTACCGGGAGCATTGCATAACCCAAAGGGTATGCGCCTGAAAGCATAGGTATCAAAGGGGCATGCGAAAGTGGTTTTCTCCTGGTCCTCAGGAGCAATGGCTACTTGGTTGTAGCCCGAGAACCCATCTAAAAAGCAGAAGAATTCTTTTCCTGCTAATCTCGCTAAGATCTTATCAATGAATGGTAGGGGAAAATGATCCTTCTTCGTCGCGACATTCAGGCACCTGTAATCCACACAGACACTCCATGATGTGGGTACTCATGTCACGATCTCCTCTCCGTCCTCGTTGGTGGTCGTCTGAATTCTCGATTTTTTCGGGACAACATGGATGGGTGCCACTCACTTGGAATCGGAGATGGGGTAAATAAAACTCGCATCACACCATTTCTCAATCTCCTTTTTCACGACCTCTCACAAATTTGGATTCAACCGACATTGGAATTCATGAGAGGGTTTAGCTACATTTTCTAAGTAGATATGGTGCGAACACAGAGCAGGATTTATCCCGTGGAGATCAGAGATGCTCCAACCTATCCTCTTGCGGTTTTTCTCTAGGATCTCTAGCAAGCGAGATTCCTTCTCCTCGATCAATCACGAGCTGATGATGACCGGATACTTCCTCTCTTGTCCCGCAAGGAAGGCGTATTTAAGAGTTGTGGGCAATGGTTTTAGCTCAGGTAAGGTGTGATCATCGAGAAAATATGGCTCAATCAGTTATGGCTCTGTGCTGGTAGTGGTTGGATCTATCTTTGAAGTAACTTCCACCAATTCGTTCAGCTCTGGAGTCGGATCGTCAAAGGTATCCAAGCAATCGGCAAAAGCCATGTCCGACCCATCATCCTCATCTTCTGATTGTCCTAAAGAGGGAAGGACTGACATGCCCAACTAGGCGAACCTGTCATCGAAGATGTAGGGGGATGCATTTTTTGCACTGTACTCGCTCCTAAGGTTCTCGCAAACTGTCTCATGCACGATATCTTCTCCAAAGGAGAGGGACTCATCGGTGCTAGTTGGGTTCTGTCTCCATGGCCCAACGGTATCTACATGAACACAATCTGCTTCTGACGAAGAGTACTCGGTGCTAGATTCGGAATCTGACCTCTGTTACCTTGTCTGCTTCATCGCAAGTTCCTCATCTCCGCGTGGAGTTTGGAACTGAATCTTCCCGATCTTCTAATCAAATAAGGCCCCTGCTATTCTAAGGAAGGGCCTTCCTAGTATGATCTGGGAATCTCTCCAATTTCGAGGGATTTCAATATCAAGGAATGTAAAGTTCACCATGTAATCATGTCCCTCGACTTTGATCATAATGTTCCTCAATTTTCCTTGGGACCTCTTGGTTGATTTGTCTGCGAACTGGAGTAAGGCTCTGGATTTCCTGAGAGGTCCTAGATTTAACCGCTCATAGAGGGTCGTAGGCATCAGATTAATTGAGGATCCGTTATCTAGGAGAGTGCGTGCAAATGCAGTGTCATTGACATGACTCACCACATAATGAGCACCCATGTCCCTTCGCTTCCTTGGAAACGCATTCTTTATGGCGCAAGTAATGGCTACTAACAAAACGTGCTTCTCAACACAGCTTTTGGTTTTCTTGCTGACCCTAGTAGGTGTGCATCTCACCTTAAGATACTTCTGAAATGCAGGTGTCATGTCCACATACTTATCGAAGGGGATTGTGACCTTGATATACTTGTTGCAGAACTCTGCCATCTCAGGGTCATCTTTTTGGATTTTCTTTGTTTTCTTCTTTCCATGCTTAAGAGCATGGGGGAAAGGGATTATTGGCGACAACTCAAATTCGAAAACTGGAAGATTTGCATTAAGACGAGAAACTGAGTTCTGTACAGGACACTAACTCTGACTTTGACAATGACTCGGATGAAAAAGAAATTCTTTTGGAAAAACAGGTGATGTGTCTTCCGTGACTTCTGGGACGTCCTCCTCAGATGGAGGTGCGGGATCCTCATCTGGTTCGTGGGGTTTACTGCTGGTGCTCCTCTCCTTCTTCTAGGACTTGGAAATCTTGTTCTTCTGTTGATGGTGGTGGTGGTGCTGCTGCTCCTCTGCCTCCAAGTTCTCCTCAAGTAGAGACTTGGCGGCGTCTTCCTCTTGTGCCCGTGCCCGATCAGGTACGGTCACGGTCCTTCCGCTCCTTAGGGACATATGATTTACATTATCGTGCGAAAGGATCTCGTGTTCATATAGAGAGTGATCTGAATATTATACCTGATCGTGTGGTCGGTGATGACCCTGATTCAGGCAATTTGGGTTAGCCTGAACCTGGGGGGAATTGGGGTCTTTGGCACCATATGCTGGTCTTGGTTACGTGAGACGCAGTTGAAAATCTATTTCGATATCCATGTAGTCATTCTGTAACTGTTGGACCCTATCAGTCAGGGTCTGGATGGCCAAAGTGAGGGACTCCAATTCACTGGTGGGCAGGGCTTGCTGTTGTTGACTAGACGACGAGTGATTCGGTTGTCTATATTGGTCCTGTTGGCCATGCCGATACTGTTGCTGGTGGGAAGGTGGTGGAGGGCCCTACTGGCCCAAGTGGAATGTGCGTTGTTGCTGGTGTTGTTGAGGCCGGTACCCTTGTCCAGGCCGGGAATGTATGAAGCGCGGTGCAGGGACGGATTTCCTGGTAAGCTAGGGAAGATCGTGTGGCTGGTCGTTCCCTATCCCCGACTGTCTGCCGATGGGATCATGGTTGTACCACAGCCTGTTGATCTCGAACACCTGCGGAGGATCCTCGTAGACTGTCTCCACCTATGGGGGTGCGTACTGCTCCTACTGAGTGTACTGCTGCTCCTCAACCCAGCTACTCTGAGGCCATTGTACCTGTTCATGTACAAGATGAACTCGATGTACAAGCACAGGTGGTGCAGAAGGGGCAGGTAGTCGTATCTTGACTACCTTCTCAGTCAATTCCTCCACTTGTTTGGGCAATCGTGAAAGCGCCTCAAGGTCGGTGACCATCTTGTGGATCTGCTCTACCATGGTGAGCTTATCAGCTATTATCCCCATGCTGGGGATGAGGCTATATGTCAGATCCGCTACAGTCCTCCTAGTTGTCTCATTAGATAGGCTTGAGGGAGACAACGGATAGGCCCTGGTGGCCTGAGACGTACCTGTCTCTGCCATCTGCTCCAAAATTTTCCATACGACATCTTCATTCTTATTGAGAAAGCTTCCTCCACAAGCTGCACTCACTAACCCCTGCATTTCCAAGGTCATGCCATAGAACAAGGTATGGACTAAGATCGCTTTGGTAATGCCATGACAGGGGCACTTTTGAGTTAAGTCATTGAATCTATCCCAGGCTTCATGGAATGGTTCGTGGGGGCCCTGGGAAAGGCTAGCGATCTTGGTCCTCATCTGATTAGTCATATTTAGTTGGTAAAACTTCTTCAAGAATAAGTCTTTGAATTGCATCCAGGTCGTACATCTAACCCCGAGATTTTTCAGCCAATGAGCAGCCTTATCTCCTAAGGCAAACGTGGTAGCCATCAGCCTGATGTAATCTTGTTCAACCCTAAGGTGACTAAGGTTGTTTCATACCAGCTCAAAGTCTCTAAGGAAAGCATATGGTTCCTCATTGACGTTCCCATTAAACTTCGGTAGCAGACTTAGAAAGTGGGGCTTCAGCTCGAACGCTTCTAGGGGTACCTCAGGTACAAGCCAACTATGTATCTCATTCTCAATTGGGTTGTAGGCATCTACCATCGGTCGGTCGATTCCACCTGCCTCTATCACATGTCCCATCCTAGCCATAAGTTCTGTATTAAGCTGCTTGGCTCTAGCCTATCGGGCAAAGACTTGGTGCATAGGATCGTCCTCTTCTTCCGGGGGTTTCTTAGGAGGCATCTTGTCCTCTTTACCTGGGTAAAGAAATTGGTCTAAGTTAGAGGACGTATTAATGAAGACATTCTCACCAAGGCAATGGTTTTCCTCGGTGAGATGAGAGGAGAGAAAAGGGATGGTTTGAGAGTAACCATCCAGAGGGTGATGGATCCCGAACTCGAGAGGGTCATGAGCTCGAGTTGGCCTAAGTTGTGCTTGGGCCAATGAACACGAACTTCGTGAGGGGCTCAAAGAGAGATTTGTGAAGCGTGAGTAGATATCCCCCCAGTCAGTCATCTTGATGGGAGAAAGAAGGGTCGGGAGTATAAGTGTAAAGGTAGGATATTACTCCTACCTGATGCAAGCAAGTGAATCACAAACCCTGATTTTCACGCTCAACACGATAAAGGACCCGAAATCGAGTCCGATTAGTCCGGTTGATTTTAAGTGTGATTTTTCAAGCAAGTAGCAAAGGTTACGCGGCCTATAGGGAAGTCGGCTCAAAGCCAGATGCGTCTCCCCTGTTTAACCTGTCGCCTAGGATACCAACGCCCTTCCTTTCTTTGCTCCTATCACCAGCCGAGAGTTCAAGGACCTACCCCTATCTACCTACCGAAGTAGGCGGAGGCTGACAAGGCTTTAACTTCGCCCCTATCTACCTGCCGGAGCAGGCGGAGGCTACTAGCAACTTATCGTGGTGCACGGCAATTTCGCCCCTATCTACCTGCCAGAGTAAGCTAAGGCTACTTGGCGTTGGTCAGTTGAACCCATAGTTCATCCTGTGATATTTGCTCAGATCGGGGTACGCGATATGGAAGGCGGTGATTTTTGTCTCTGCCTTAGGGTGTGTGCACACACTCTTGTACCCTCACTCAGCCTGAAAGCAATGGGGTTAATCTCCCGCAAACAGAATTTCTGATTTTTTTGATCAGTTTTGTTTAGCAGTCCCAATTTTAAGTTAGGTGACCACTTGATTAGTCCAACCACAAGGCACGCATATCTTCCAGTCCCAATTTTCTTTTAACCTAAGTTTGAAAAACCAAGGGGGTGGAGTCGAGAAAAGCCGATGCAAGACAAAACAATGATGTATGCCAAGTTCAGAAGACTTACATTGATCCTCATGCTCTACATGTGGGATGCAAAACAGAATTGAATTTTATACTATATGAATGCAAGCGAAAAAGTCGCTCCTAGGCAAGCAGTTCTATTAGTGGATGAAGAACCAGTTAGGTTTGGCTAAGTCCTGCGGTCTAAGTGCGTCTTTTAAGTGTGAAGTGTGGTCCTAAATGTTACGAGCACAAACAGTCCTAAGATAGATCTAAGAGCCACAAGTGCAGGTCCTATTCTACGTTAAGCAACCACACAGTACACGGGGGACTCGTTTTATTATGACTTACACGTGCGAGAACCCAAACGGGAACCGCTGGAAAATGCAAAATAAAAATGAAAAAATACAAGTCCTCTCAAAAGCACTCAATTTATTTTAATGCAGGTTCCTTGGCTCGCTTGGCGAAGCGCCTTCGACTCCTCGTATTCCTCGCATGAAAATAATTGATGGTCAGATAAAGGACGACACAAAATAAAAGAAAAATTGAACAGAAAATATTCAAGAGAAAAACCGAGAATCAGACTACACGGGTATGGAAAACCTTAAATCCAAATTTCCTAAAAATTAACCTAAGCCGTGCCTCCCCGGCAACGGTGCCATTTTGACTGGCCTCGAACACCCTAGTTAATTCAATTGGATTAATGATCGAATTAAATGTGCCGTTTGTTGTAGTCAAGTAAATCGAGACAGATCAAAAACCACTTATATTAAGCGGTAATTTTTTTATTTTAACTTGGGCAAGCCCAAGGTCGAACTAAGGGAGGCAGCTTTCTCCTTAGGTTAATTTGAAGTTAATTTCGATGTTAATTTTTTTGGAGAATATTTTTTTGATTTTTTATGCAATTAAAGAAAACCGCGATGCAATTCGACCAAATTTTAAGTTAAATCACATATTCTAGTCAAATTAAATCCAAAAATGATGAAACTTAGACATAATATGAAATGCAATGAAACTAAGTTTATTGTATTTTTTTGGAATTTTTAGACTCTGAATGAATTAAATATGAATAATATATGAATGCATGGTATTTTTTACAAAGTTAATTTTAATAAATACCAAAGTATATTATTTTCAAATATAAAAATTATCCTAGATGGTTCTATGTGAGATGAATCCATGAAAATTGATAGACCTAAAAAAAGGGTTTTGGACATATTAAAAATCAATAAAGCAAAAGACTAATTAATTTATTAAGGCCTCATGATGCGTGTGGATGATATGATTTTTGGGCACGAAGTAGAACAACTTAATCTAAACCTATTATGATTTTTTCGTAATTTTTGGAGCTACAAATAACTTAATATGAAATTTAAGGCACACAGTGGCAAAATTATGTAAATTTCCACAAAAATAATATTATAAAATTCCTCGAAGCTCACAAAAATATGACAAGTATCCACAATGATAAAGCACAAGTTCCTTTACAACATGCAATTTTTGGAATTTAAAAATAATGTTAAATGAATGCCTAAATAAACGTGCAAACAGAGGGACTAAAATGCAAACAAGAATTAAATTTGATTAAATCAAAACTTGTTTACAAGGACTAAAATGCAATTATATATAATAATAGGGTTATGCATGCAAAATGTACATGGGAACATGTGTGCCTCACATAATGCGCTTGGCAGGGACTGAAGTGCAAATATTGGAAACTTGTAGGGGCCTCAATGCAAAATGCCCAGACCGCACGTGAGGAACATGTGAGGTGCTAGGCTCGGGAAGCTTCAGAGGCTCAGACGTTGGCTTGGGTGCTCTGGAGGCTCGGACGTAGCTTTGGGAGAGGCTCGGGTGCTCCGAGCCTAAGGGGCGGGGAAGAGGCTTGAAGCTAGTGATGTGGCTGTAAGTAGACCATTAGATCAAGATTGATCCAACGATAGCGGTAGCGGTCGACGTGGAATGATGGGGGGCGTCAGATCCTCACGTGATCAGATAGTATCTAGAGCTCCTGATCGGTTGACGTGGCGTAAGGTAGACTGTTAGATCAAGATGATCCAACAGAGGTTGGTGTTGCTGGCGATAGCGACGTGGATCGATGAGGATTGTCCGATCAAAACGATCGGACGGTGGTTGTGGGTCTTGTTCCTCCGGGTCACCGCCTCCTACGACGGACGTGGTTGGGCTCCAGCGAAGCCCTCCTGGCTCCGCCGCCTTGTTCCTCGCTCGGAGAAGATGTCCGGGGACTCATAGGCAGCTAGGAATGGTCGTGGAAGCATCGGGGAGCCGCCAGAGGTTCTGGGTGAGGCTGGGGAGGTCTGTAGGCCGGTGATGACAAAGCTCAAAGTAGCTCCGGCGAAGGTCCGACCAGTGTCGAAGATGGTACCTACAAGGTTAGGGTATGCCAAAAGATGGTGCTCGTATTCGCGTGAAGTGCAGTAAGTGCTTGTGGCCTTCTGGAGTGAAGTGGTGAGCGGGTGGTGGTGTTCTTCCATGACTTCCAAATGACATCCAAAGAGTTGGATGAATGCCAATACTGCAACAAACTGATGTGTTGATAGTATGACTATCAGGTCTACCTAGAATCCTTAGAGAAGGACTCGGATAGTGCATCAGAATAATCTACATATAATCATTGAAATTGGCTTTCTTATTTGATAAGATGAAGTCTAATAATTGTATATCAATCTTCTAATAACACTTGCGATTGGTTGCATATGTATTAGAAGACTATAAACTTTGATTTTAAAGGTTTAATAGTCATCCACATAGATGTTAATGCAATTATTGCAAGAACCTCTATTGTATAAATAGACTTCCTAATTTCAGTGGGGAACCATTAGTCTTAGAGAATGTCTCTATGACCTAGTTTTTAGAATACACTCATTGTTTATTTCTAAATGTTGGGAATAAACATGAATTCTGGAATAGACCTATCATAAAGAGCTATGATGGAGATAATTCGGATAGTAATTTAAAATCTAGTGGGCTCTACTAAATTAGAAAATTAATGAATGGTTCATTAACATTTCTAATATTGAAATTAAATCTTAAAAGATCAATAGGAGAATGAAGATCATTTGACAATGATCTGGCATCAAGCCTTGGACATTTGTCTGTTGATGTAATCAATAGACTAGTAAGAGATGAAACTTTAGATTGTGTAAAGGTTCAAATCTTACATACTTGTGAATATTGTATTCAAAAGTAAAAATTTCCAATACACCCTTCCTTGGAATGGTGTAAGATGTCAAGGTATTCAAGATCTCATACATATTTATGTATGTGAATCATCTATATCAGAATAACTTTATGGATATGTGATATTTATTGATGATTATTTGTGATATGAGATTTCTTATCTTCACTTAAAAACCTTTGAAATGTTCAAAGATTTCACAATTTTGATTTAGAACCAAGGTTTGAAGGAAGATTAAATGAATTTGATCTAATCTAGGTAGTCGATACTTGTTAGATGAATTTATGTAATACCTTATAGAGATATGAATGTCATTTCTATCTCACTCCTCCTAGTAAACCTAAACTCAATGGAGTTGTGGAGAGATACACGTGGATCATGTGTGACATGATTTGATCAATGATGATTCTTAGCATAATTACCTCTTAGTTTCCAAGGTATATGTGTAGTAAAGACTACAATATATATCCTTAATAAGGTTCCAAGCAAGTAAGCTAGAATTTAACACCCGAGAGTGCTACTTCATTAGGAAAATAAAGGATGGTATTGGATACCTACTTTATGACCTTGAGATTCTTAAAAGATCTCATCTATAAGAATGTGATTCTAAGAGGATGAGACTCTTGAGAATCAAGATGAAAATGAAGTGAAGGAACTCATTTAATCTTGAGAAGATAATGAGGCTCCAAAAATTGGAAACTAAAAGGACAATTAAAGATGAAACACTAATACCTCTTCAAATAAGTTTGAAGATGGATTCCATGTGTCAGTTGAATCTGACAATGATCTGACTTCATGTGATGAAGCTTCTGAAGATCATAGCATGAAAGGATGGATGTTAGCAATAAAGTCTGAAGTAGACATCATATACAAATGTTGTATATGGACCCTCGAGGATCCACCTATATGGGTAAGACCCATTAAGGTGTAAATGGATCTTCAATAGAAAGAGGGAACCTGATGAGAAGGTAGAGACCTTCAAAAGCACGGTTCATAGCCATGAGCTGCATAACGAAGAGAAGACATCGCTTGTGATGAGACATGCTATTCAGTGACCATGCTTGAACCCATCAGAATATTGCTAACTATAGCTACGCAACTTGACTATGACATCTTCAAGATGTGAGTCAATATTGCATTCCTCTATGAATACCTCTCTGAGGATATTCACATGAAGTAGCCCCAGGGCTTCTTAGTTGAGGAAAGCAAGATGTGTAAGCTAAGGAATTCCATCTTTGGACTCAAATAAGCTTCTTGTATCTGGAACATAAGATTTGACGAAATTATAAATGTTATGATTTCAGATGGAATCTTAATGAACCGTGTGAAGCTTAGTGGGTGTGCCATTGTGTTCATCGTACTAAATGTAGATAATATCCGAATCATTTAGAATGATATAAGGAAGATAATAATAAGTGTTTTATAATCTGGTTGTTCCATACCTCGAGATATGATTTCAAGGATACCTCTTAGATCTTATTTCTGAAGTTGTTCAGAAGCAAAGAGAAGAGGGTATTGGGACCATCACATTAATGGTACACCTGGGACATTTCCATTTTCTGTAAAATTCCAAGAAAGGCTTCTTTCCCTCTAGATATGGTATTGACCTATCTAAAGGGATAGCACCTCAAAGAGTTGAGGAAGTGAATGCTAAAACTGGTTGCCCTTTGTACATCAGTTACGAGAAGCTGAAAGTATGCTAGATGTGTACAAAAGCCAGATGTCTGCAATGCAGTGGGAGTAGAAAACTGTTACTAATCCTACCATGGAGATAGAACACTTGATTGCAGTAATAACAATATCTTCAAAGATGACAAGCCTTTAGAGATGGTGATATGTAAGTCTTATCTTCAAGAAATTAAGACTTTATAGATGGAGATCTAAAAGGTCTTAACTACAAATATCTTAGGAGATAGAGATCTCCAGGAATAAGGGTATTTTGATAAGGATAATAGAAATTACATACTGGTTATAATAATTATTGAGGTGTAGTGTCAAGGACACTATGACTAACATGGTTGAGTATTGATTGCATGAGATGCAACATTCGCATTGGATGTGAACAATGTCACTAGAAGATATGCAAGTGCCGTAAAAGGACTTGGCATAGTCTCTTGGGAACAGAGTGACCGATCAGCTTACCTAGTTATTTTCTAAATAGCCTATGATTATCACATGAGTGTGGGTTTAAATGATTATCCCATTAATGGCTCTTTGGGCTAGTAGGAGATTGTTGGACATGCGAGCCCACAGCGAGCCATTACGCAATAGGTGTTATTACAAATATCATTCCCTGATCTAAAATGAAGAATAACTAATTTGCATAATAGGTCTCTTAGTACAATTAGGGTTATGTACCATGGCCATCTTAATGATCATACAGCTGGTGATTCAATTATTAGATCACAGAGGTTGGTGCTTGGATGAATATCTAAAGAGTTAGATAGAGGACTCATCAAGCACCATCAAATGATTGTTAAGTGATGATCTCCAGCCTGAGTAGGAGATGGTAATCCTTTCTCATTTGGTTGATATCTGATCGACCTCTTGATGCAGGTCCTATGCATGGGAATAGTGATTCGGAGGTGTCAAATTAGTTGAGTCAAAGGGTTGACTTAATGAGATCGAGATAACCAAAGACCTATGTTGAATATTGTCACAGCACAGGCATGCATCCTCTGACCAGAGACAGATGTGTTACTATATGTCTGAGTATGTACATTTGGCAGACCAATAGGCTGATGACCTACCAAGGACTATACACCGACGAGCTGGTGTCCATATAAGGACATGTGAGTAATACGATCTCTCAAAGGGATCATACAGGTTCACTTGTGAACCGGAAGACGTGAGCTCACTCATGAGGTATTGGGACTGAACAAATTCCATGCATGGTCGTCATGCTTTGGAAGCATGACAAGAATTTGAAGGTATGATATATGCTTTGGGAAAGCATATGATCGATACCAATTCCCAATGACCAAGACTAAGAAACTTGATGATTAAACCCTAAAGAAGACAGTACAAAATTGATCTACATCTTTGAGTTTCATCATAGGTCTTCCAGTATGCAGGATGTACAGGTGTTGGGAATACCTTAGGGTGATTTGACCATAAACGATTGTATAACCATGACGCTTCCATTCCGAGGGAGTGATGAAACATGTTTGGATTTTAGTGACTCCTCTCAATAGAGAAGTGACCTGATCTTAGTCCATGTATTGGACATTGGTCTGAATGAGATTCATATACAATGAGAAGATTACATCTATGGTCTTGATTCAATCAAACATCTGTGGGAGGTCCATGAGATCTGGATTTGAGATGTGATCTCAATATTTAAGTCACTATACGTGGAACAATACAATCGCCATGCCCTTATCTCCAAGTATCTGCGGAGAAATCGCATTATTCTTGAAAGAGTTCAAGAATGATTCCATAGTTGAATTATATCTAAGCATTGAGAGATTGATAATTAAATGTGATTTAATTATCTTGATGCATGTGGATAATTATCCAATATAATTAAATGTGATTTAATTATTGCGGATAAGAATAATGTGGATAATTATTCATAATATATTATAAATGTGATTTATAATGTATTAGAGAGATCTAATTATGATTTATATTTTTTAATTAATTATTGGTGTGAATTGGATTCACATTGTATAATTAATTGAAAATATAAATTATATTTTATTTTGGGTTGTGAATATGATTCACAAAGTTCCAATGGCAAGATTGCAATATTCTCAAAATTAATTATGAATTATTTTTGTAGAATAATTCACAACAAAAGTTGTTGGAATAATAATGGAGATTTTCATGGAGATATGCAATCTCATGAGATTTTATGAGATTGCCTCCACCATGAAAATAAGTGGACGACTACCAAGTCCTATATGGAATTGGTGACCGTCCCACCTATTTTATGGGGAGATATTATCTCCATGCTAATTATCTCCTTATTTATTTGATTTGATTTAGGATTGAATTGTATTTGATTTATCAAATATATCTGATCTAAATTAAATTACTAGTTGTTGGTTTTTATCAACAACAATCTTGACCATTGGATTAATCACAAATCAATCTCATCCACTGATTTTGTGTGTCCCATGGATTGTGATCCATGGATCCCAAAACCCTATAATAGAGAGGCATACCTTGCTCTCTAGGGTTATGCTATTGAGATACAACTCTCTCTCTCTCTCCTTCCACACACCAACCCTCTCCTCTTCTCCATTGGTGGTTGTCCACCAAGCCCTAGAGGAGGAGCCTCATCATCGTTTCACCATCGCGTCGCCGCCTCGACGTTCCTCGGTTCTCCATCTTCTTTGGAGTGCTTCGCTCATGAAGAAGGTATTCGATCTCGTGCGACGAGATCAGGAGTTCACCATGCTTGGATCAACTTCTTGGATTGCGAGGATCACGCGACTCATCCCCGCGCTCGCAAGTGTCTTCTCTGACGATCGGACTTGAGACAGGAGGTCTCTTTTCGTAGAGACTCGATCAACCACGCTACAAGAGGCATTCCTTTATAGTTGATGTGGTTTTAGATTAAACGATCCGAGAATCACACTAGTACGACTAGTCATTCTTCGTCATATTTGATACGATGCTCACGCTTCCGTGATGTGCTTAAGGATTATCCCATATCCTTCAGGGGTCGGATCGACGGGTGCGAATCTCACGGGAATTGAAGGCGGGGATGCGATCGATGAATGGAGGATCGAGAGGCGCAGATAGAGCCACGTGGGGCGCTGTGGTGGAGGCGCAAGTGATCGTCCCAGATGCAATCTGGACCTTGATCAGACGGCTGTGAGGTGATGCGACCGTGGACGGATTGGATCTGAAGGAAGAGGAAGCCATCGGACGGTGGAGGAAAAGGGGCATGTGGCATGCAATGGAGTGGGCCGCGTGGTGCAACCAGAGGGGGCCACGTGGCCCAATCAGATTGGTCGATAAAAGAAGGTTAAATAAGAAGGTGAAAATGGTCGAATTTAGAAAAATTCAAAACAAGGGTAAAAATATAAGTACATATAGTATACAATGGGGGCCCAAAACCCAAGTTTTGCATACGAGCTCCGATTTTAATGATTGATTTTATTTTGAAGGTTTCTAAATGTATATTATTTTAAAAGTGAGTAGACCTAGATCGGAGGTTGTATGAGATGGATATATGTATTTTAAGGTCCATGGTCTCAAACTTGGATTGGGGTTTTATTGGTTAATTTTACAAGTTAGCATTTTTTGGTATTTTTCTTGTATTAGTATTAGTAATATATACAATATAAATTGAATTTATGGGTTTTGGAGTTAGTGTAAAATATGTACAAATGAGTGATTTTTACAGGTGACTTTGGCTTCTTATTTAATGCAGATGTGGACGCTAAAATGCAGATGTTGTCAATGCATGCCTGAATGTTAATTATGAAATATAGGTGGAAATATGCCTCTAATTACTCAGGAACAAGGCTCTATTTTCAACTTTTAGAGTGATGAATCACAGATTCATCAACGGGCTTATTCTCTACCGTCTTATAGTCAAGCCATTGGATAAAGGCATATCGTTCAAATCCCACATCTTGCATACCAAAGTTAACATCTAAAGTTTCCAAAGTTCGAGGGCATTAGGATGCATATGGTATATGTCATAAAGATCATCAGATAAGCCAGATAGAATCCTACCATGACAAAGGTAATCTATTTCTTTAGGTATTTTTGAATGAGACGAGATAGGAGAAGAAAGCGGATCACTGTAAGTAGAGCCTATTGAGAATGGAGCAGAATCAACTTGATCGCAGGAGTGACAGGAGTTTCGGGTTCCTCAGGAGGAGTTACAGCAGAGACTAATCCTAAAGAAGTGAGCAAAAACCTCATTTTTTATTACCATCTACGGAAATGTAAGCCTGTGATTTTTTGGAGCTTAAGACTAGCAATGTCTTCTGAAGTCATCATTGCTCTAGGATCCATTAAGCAGATATTTAATTAATAAAGATGGAATCAAACACTAGATAGAAAACTTGTGAATCTATCTTCACAATGTTGGAAAAACTATGGTTTTCTAGCATTGTTTGTAAGGATATTTTGTTTTAAGATTGGCAAGCAAATACAACCAAAATAGCAGCAAAGAAATATTAGTTTGAAAGATCCAGCCTGGGAAATGGAGGCACGTCGAAATACATTGTCATGAAGATAGATTCCATCACTCCTATGCACGAGCTTGATGGCAACCTGGCTCCCAGATTCAATCACCTCCCAGCTGGATGATGTCTCTCGGTGCTAGCAAGAGAGCAGTGTTGAACATTTGTTGGCCATCGTTGTCGTAGAAAAACCTAGCACAAAATCCACCTACGCGAATTCACAATGAGCGCACAAGTGGTGGAGAGCAGATGGGGGTAGAGAACATAATGCTTCTGTTGTGTTGTGTGTTGTGTTTGAAAGGCTAAGACTACAGTCCTTTATATAGACGGACCGCCCATTACCAAAGAGCTAAAAGAGAGATGTTCATCTCCCATCAAGACATTAAGTGATAACGAGTTCCAACAGTCTCGTTGGATGCACCCAACATTACTGAAAAGACTCGTTTAATATCAAAAATGGCTATATGAACCTGGATACAAAAGAGGGAAGGTTTTGTTCAAATGGATTTAATGAGTCTCATTTCCGATGTCATTATTGGGTTAGGTACTTGTACGCAAATTGAAAATTGCGTAGACCTAAAACAAATCTTGGAAAAGTGTTATTTTAAATTAAACTCGCACACATGCCCGTGTGTACTAAAGAAGTAGAGAGGTTTTGAAATGCAAAGAAAATCCAACGAGATATTATACAAGAGTGGACGCATTCTCAGATCATGTACAAGACTTATAAGTTTTCATACTTCAAGTTATTTTTCCATGTTAGCCATGACGTAACTTTATGTAAGCTTGAGTAAAGAATTATGGAAGTGTACATGCTATATAAATGACGGACATTGATGTGTTCTTCTTTCTTTTATCATCCTAACAATGATTATATGTACTTGGTACGATTATTTTCACTATCCAAGCCTGAGTAGTTAAGAGAATCGAATGGACTGACTGTCTCGTTTCCTTCCAACAATATGGGGGGAGGGGGAGCACGCAAACGAGATTCAGCAACATCCATGGCATTATGCAACATCCATTGTGTTATACAAATTCTCTTATTAGGAAGTCTCATTCATCTTGCATGATGACTACAATCCGATTTTAGGATGTAATGTTAATACTAAGTGAGCGATAACCTTTTGAAAGTAGTGAGAGAAAATTATTACTCACTCGTTTTAGACCATAAAGTTGAGATAGAATTTATAATGGTCACTGACCCATATTTGTAGTTTCCAAAAATGTCGTATGCAAAGCAATGAGATCGAGAGTTTCAGTTTCAAGATAGGTTGTTGTACAACCATTACGACGTCTATGTACAAGACACTCATGGGTTAAGGATAGACATTATGTGTGACATGCACTACTCAAGATTATCAATTAATCCTAGTATTACGAATACGCATAAATATATCCACTCCTATGTTCGATGAAGTAAATTTGTACTTTACATGTCAGCACGTAAATACTTCACATCAGTGACCATCATGATTATTACACCATCCTCTTGTCTATGAGTTAAAATGTGAAATCATTTTCATTGATTTCATTGTCGAGTTATCATGAACCACGTGTATTAAGCATACTATCTATGTGGTAATAGACTACTTAATAAAAGTAGGGTAATTCATTGCAATACGTTTGAATCACACACGAAACTGACTCGTCAAATTATACATTGCACATGTGATTCGTCTCTACAATATAGTTTCATATTGGGATTCATAATTTACCTCACATCAATTGAACGAGTTCGCGAAAGCATTAGACACATAATTTTATTTAAGAACAACATATTGTCGTCCAACTGACGGTCAATTGAACATATCATCAACGCTTTAGAGGAATCATATCAACCTATATGTAGCCAATGGGTCATGCAAAGTTGTAGAACTTAAGCGATATGCCAACGCAGTGCATAAAAACCTTGAGCTTGAGAATCCAAGGAGTGGTCTGGTTGTAGTGTAATGTGCCTACACTTTAAAGGACCCGGGTTTGAATCTCAAGGGAGACTGTTAGAAAATAGGAAGAGGAAACGGAACCAGAGAAATAAAGATAGAACAATAAGAACAAAGATTTTTACGTGGAACCCTACTCCGTGAGGAGCGAGATGAAACCACGGGAGAAGGCCTCAAAGGGCCAGGTTATGTATTGCACTTTCTCATCTGATACAGGAGGTCTGGGCTCCTTATATAGCCTCCACAGAGCCTCCAAGTCCCACCACCGGTAGATGTGGGACTAAACTCTTGGATGGGGTAAATGGATCCTGGAGAGATCCATTTACCCATCTCCCATACATATGACACATACAACTTATACTCCAACGCTCCCCCTCAAGCTGGAGCATGCAATGCTCAGCTTGGACAAACAGAAAGAAACTCAACTCACGCTACAGGACACTGCGGACAGTATCAACCCAATTCGCACAACTGTTGTTGTCGAGCACGTTGCTTCTCATGTCGTGGATGTGAAGAAGGCGAACAGGCTGGAGTGTGAGTCTGTTGAATCTCCTCGTCGGAGAGCATGTGCTCTGAACTGCGCATGTTAGAGTCACTGCAACTAAAATGAGTCTCCTCATCGCAGTACTCTATCCCGCCACAACATGTGGACAACTGCTCCATCTCTGAAAAGGGTCGAACTGAAAAAGACTGTGGAAGTGCAATCCCCGTCAGAGTCCACGGTCGCTGGAGAATGAAGTCTGAAAGAAGTCTCCTCGTAGGACAACTGGATCTCTCCCATCTGGCACAGAGAATGGTGCACTACTCCGTTGTACCTATGATACCACATGAAAACCCTTGCCAACATGGCACAGGGAATGGTCCTCTACTCTGGAGTCCCTATGCTCACTTGAAAACTCTAGCCAAAACAACAAGAATGGATGGGGACCACGACAAAAGATGGCAAACATGTGCTCATCTGAAAAGAAGACCGCATGCTCGTGCATGTCTGAAACTGGAGACTCAGAAATATCTGACGTCGAGTCTGAATAATCGAATCTGTAGAGTCTGAAAAATGATTGGCCTGGTCTGCATCTGATATCTGTATCTGCAACATGACCTGTGACTCTACATATACTCCCCTTTCTCCCATACTGGTCGGAAAACATGGACGTTGACAAGTTGGGAGAAGACAAAAGATGGCAAACATATGTTCATCTGAAAAGAAGACCGCATGCTCGTGCGTGTCTCAAACTAGATACTCGAAAATATCTGACGTCGAGTTTGAATAACCGAATCTGTAGAGTCTAAAAAATGGCAGGCCTGGTCTGCATATGATACCTGAATCTGCAACATGACCTGTGACTCTACATATACTCCCCTTTTCTCCTATACTGGTCGGAAAACATGGACGTCGACAAGTTGGGAGAAGACAAAATAATGGGGAAAACATGTGCATTCTCAAAAATTTCTCGCGGCTTTTCATTTTTTTTAAATAAGCCGCCACACATTTTTTTGAAATATTTTTTTAAGTCGTTCAATCTCTCTCTCTCACCTTTTTTTATACGACTTTCTTTGCAACATTTTTTCCTTGCGGCCTTTTTTAATAGCCGTGATCCTTTTTTGCATTTGCATATGGCTCTTTTTTTTGGTACGCGCCTCTTAATTTTTTTTCAAATTCCTTTTTTTGAAACGGACATCCCCCCCCTTTCGAACTCTCATGGGTCATTTAAGCTTTCATTTTTTAACCCAAAACACATAGCAGCCCCACAGGCCCTGTCTTCTATATTTTTTTGGTCCCCCTTTTTATTTTTTTTAATACGAGATGGCCATCGGGCACATCTCTTATGCCTGCACTTGACTAGGGTTCCCCTTCAATGGGAACATCTTTCACCGCCACCAGAAGATTGGCAATCCCCATCTACGTCGCTGCTTTGCATTGCAGGAGATGCCGATGGCTGCTGGAGCGCACGACATCAGGAGGAGCCGTCAGTTGCATGCGAGGTGTACGGAGTTGTGTGTGGGGGAGCTCGAGCTCCGCCTGGATGTATACCACGCATTGGAGGGAGAGAGGGCAATGCCGCTGGGGCTTGCGCGCGCGGGGGATGCGCGCTTGGGAGATGTCTGCGGCAGGGGGATTGGGGTAGGAGGCGGCGCCACGCACTGCCTGCGCCAGAAGCGTCGCCTGCTTGGGCGTAGGGGCGGGACCTCCGCCTGGAGGTTGTGCCGCTTGGGGCGCTATTGCTTGGGGTATATCACACGTTGAGGAGGAGAGGCGACTGCCGCCACTGAAGGGTTTGCGAGTGCCTGGAGGGCGATGAGCGTCGCCATGGAGTCTCGAGATCTGGAGATCTGGAGAACGATAGGGCTATACTGCCCTTGCTGAGGCGCGTCAGGTGATGCGTGCGCTGGAGGTTCCCTTCGCATCGGATGATGCGCGTGCTGGTGCGACATCGAGGGATGCAGTTGAGGGCAGCGTCTTCCCCCATCGGAGGTTGCTTCGTCATCATCTGCTACTGTTTGGATGAGATCTTGAAGGAGTTGGTGATGTCTAGACAGGAGAATGTGGCCGCGTGAGAGAAGAAACTCCAGCCTGGAGCATCGCGTGATCGTGCTGGTGAAGGAGAACGACAGAGACCGCCTGGGCTCGTGGCCTTGTTGACAGAAACCGATTCCTTGATGCAGAGGAATTCTTGATAGCAAATCTAGGGTTTCAAAAACGAAAACCTAGCAATAATAGTATGTTGTCAGATGATCTCGTGCAACAGATCTTAAACAAACTCACATGTAAATCTTCATTAAAAAGTGACTCTCGAAAAATAAAAACAATTCAAGAACAAATCTTCGAGAATCAAACCCACTCTGATACCATGTTAGAAAATAGGAAGCGGAAGCGAAATTAGAGAAATAAAGATAGAACAATAAGAACAAAGATTTTTACGTGGAACCCTACTCCGTGAGGAGCGGGATGAAACCACTGGAGAAGGCCTCAAAAGGCCAGGTTATGCTTTGCACTTTATCATCTGATACAGGAGGTCTGGGGCTCCTTATATAACTTCCACAGAGCCTCCAAGTCCCACCACTGGTAGATGTGGGACTAAACTCTTGGATGGGGTAAATGGATCCTGGAGAGATCCATTTACCCATCTCCCATACATATGGCGTATACAACTTATACTCCAACAGAGACGCTCTAGACCCTCGAAATTATTGTGCCTATTATTAAAAAAACTCGAGCTTGAAATGGGTTATTGCCTTCTCGTTGATTTCTCCCACGATAGAGACCAACGGTTTGGTTTATAAGGGGAGTTGGCACGTCAACTTGTGTGACCTTTTAAAATCTATTCAATGAGTCGGTAAAAGGTGCACGTAGGCTTGCACTTCATGTATATCTTTCTTTAATATATGATGTCATTCACGTATAAAATCATAAGGAATTGTATCGAGGAGCGAGCATGTTATCATTTACGATGATTTATGGGGCATGGCATGCTTGACTTACTCCAAAACTCAACAACAAATATTAGAAAAATATATGAAAAAAATCAATGGAATATAAATATACTTTTGATTAAGGGATTATGTAATGGTTAGGATTTTGAAGATGCTGAATAAATAAAGTTAGATTCTGATATAAGAGATGAATATTCAGATCTATTCGAGTGATATCATTGTGCACTTGGTTTTCTATTAATAAAAATGGCTTTCATAATGTTTATGACGTTACTCCTCATTGAGATTATTATATCTATGAGATAAGCCTCGAGGGGTAAGACTTGCAATAAGATTTTAATATTATAAGGTCTTAAATTCAACTAATCAAGACTCAAACTTAATTATTGGGTCCATTTGGACAAGTTGAGTATAGGGAATCTTGTTTCATATCAAATGAAGGTCATTGTGAATTGTTATATTTTCTGAAATAAGAAAGATCGACATTCATTGAGATCAACTTGGTCAAAAACTCTAATCAATCATAATTATAGAGTTTTACGATGATTAAAGCAATCGATCATGTGGGAAACTGACCATAATTGGTGCACACCAACCATAATTAAGGTTAATTACTCTCGATTAATATCGATTAGTCACGATCAACATTAATAAACATCACTAGTAAAATCATAGGTGTTGGGATAGATTTTGTCAACATCGTGGTTAAGGTAGCCCATTCTGGCGTGGCCATTGCTTGAGATTTCATGCTGGCATGCCACACAACAAGCTATTTCTGATTTACCTGTCCCGACGATAGGGTGATGAGTGGAATGCCAAATAGGCAACGTGAGGACCTATAAATAGCCCCTACCCATTCATTCTTACCCATCCATTCCATACTCCACTCCTACGCCTAAGGTCAAGAGGCCAAGAAAGAGAGAGGGAGACAAGGAAGAAGTGCAAGCGACATTGTACCAAGGGGAAGGAGTAAGATACAAGCCAATCTTACCATGCTATAGTTAAGAGGTTTGTATCTTTAGTTGTAATTTCAATAGAATTATCATTTTTGGTATGTTAATATAAACATGCGATGATGAGATCTGAGTTAACCCCTACATGGTTACAGATGGTAGCTCATTGATGAACATGTGTTCTAAGACATGTTAGAAAATTCCATATATTGCCGCTTCTCTATTTATCTCTATTTCCTTATGCATTGTTTCCTTATGAACTGTTTCCCTTTGTAACCCCATAGGGGTACTTATGTAAAGTTCTACTCTGAGCACCCTAGGGTTTTTAGTCCTATATAAGGACCCCTAGAGCTCACAGAATAATATACAAAATCACAGTTTTCACATGGTATCAGAGCCTAAATTTCCCCAACCCCAACTGCCGCCCTCGTCATGCTCGAACCCTAGGGGTCCCCCCTAGGGTTCCTCCCAGCACCGCCCTTCCACGCCAAGACGCGATCCTCGCCCACCGCGACGTGCCCACCTCTTCCCACGCCCACCGCCCTCCGCCAGGCGCGATTCTCGCCCTCCGCCAGGCGCAATTCCTCCGCCAACCTATGGCCATCCGCCAGGCGCCCTCCGCCAGGCGCCCTCCTCCAGAAGGACCCCTCCGCACGGTGCCCTCCCTCCGTACCCCTCCGCACGGCACCCCTCCGCGTCGCGACCTCCGCAAGGCTCCCTCCGCCAGGAGACCTCCGCCAGGCGCCCTCCGCCAGGCGACCTCTCGCCCTCCGCGACGCGACCTCCGCCAGAATCGCTCCTCCCTGGCACCCTTCCAGACGCGCTTCTCCTCTAGACGCACCCATCTGCAATGCCTCATCCGCAGACACCCTCATCTCGTCCAGACGCGCCTCATCTCCTTCCAGACGCGCCTCATCTCGTCCTCACCTCCAGACGCCCTCCGCAACGCCTCATCCGCCAGGCGCCCTCCGCAATCGCGCCACCGCCCTACGGCCATCCCAGTACTGTACTACGGCCATACCAGTACTGCTCTACGCCCCTCCAGTTGTGCCATTGCTCTACGCCCATCCAGACGCGCCCTCCCAGTACTACTCTACGGCTCTTCTGCTCAAGAACTGAGCTCCCTTTGATCCAAGACTTTTCACAAGGACCCAGGTCCCTTACAAGGCCCCTGGTCCTCTAGACTGCCAACCATAGATTGATGGTTTTCTTCAGTATGATCTACTAATATTCTGTATGATCTCAATTATCTCTGCATACTAGGTAATTGACCACTACGGCCACCATGGCATCTGCTCTTACGTCTTCGGACTCCAAGCCCCTGTACCATACATCATCTATGCTAGTACAGGGCACCTCAATCAAACTAAAGGGCTCAGAGAACTACGTGCTATGGTCTCGCTCCTTCAAAATTTTCATTGGTGGCCAGCTCAAGATCTACATTCTCACTACTACTCTGCCTGCCGAGACAGACGCCAACTATGACACCTGGTATGTCGATAATTGCCAGGTAATCACTTGGATGACGAACAGTGTTGATCCTAATATTGCGTCAAATTTGCTCTATAAAACAACTGCAAAGGAAATGTGGGAAAGTCTTGAGAAAACTTACTCCCAGAAAACAACCAAATCTAGGCTTTCTGACATTTACACAAGAATTTGGTCTGCAAATCAAGGAGAAACATACTTGATAGAATATTATAGGCTACTCACAGGGTTATTTGAAGAACTGCTTATATTTCAACCTGCCTGTTGTGACAAGCAAATTGGTGAAAGAGCAGAATGGCAGGTGTATCGTTTTCTTTCAGGTTTACACCCTCGGTATAAATCTGTCAAAGACCAATTCCTGACGGCAGCTTCCCTACCGTCCCTTGAAACTATTTTTGGCAGACTACAGGAGCTGGAATCGCCCAACCAACCTCCCACTGCAGACACTACTGCTCACTTCGCAGGAGGACGACCACCCTTCCAAGGATCACGCGGCCGCATATTTGGTCGCAGTCGTGGACGAGAGCAGGGACGAGGATGAGACTCAGGACGCGGTCGTAGTCGTGATTTTTCAAATCCTCGTTATCCTGCTTGTACTCATTGTGGCCGCTGGAACCATCCGTCTGACAAATGATGGGCGACCTTTGGCATGCCCAAATCCAATAATGCATATGAGGCCACATCTTATGACCCAAATTGTGATACTATGGAAACCTCTCAGGCTCAATCTCCCACCGATGCTCCTGTATCTTTTACTGCTGCAGAATATACTCGTCTTCGCCAACTCCTTCAGAACCCAGTTGTCGACACTACAACTTCAGGGCCTACTGCAACTCTAGCAGCTACCATATGTACGATTGCCAGTTCTACCTCTACCACTACTTCTACTTGGATCATCGACTCGGGTGCATCAACCCACCTCACAGGAGAATGCAGTTTCCTCACCTCTCCCAGGGACCCCTCTACGGTAAAACATGTTCATGTGGCTAATGGCGCCTACTCACCTATCACTAGTGTGGGGACTATGGAATTTAGCCCCAAACTTAGACTAACGGATGTCTAATGTGCTCCTGCTTTTCCCCTTAGTATGCTGTCGGTTCACAAATTATGCACAGAACTCAATTGTCGCGTGATTTTTGATGACTTATGCTGTTATTTTCAGGACATCCGGACGAAACAGATCTTTGGTGGGGGACATGAGAAGAACGGCTTATATTATCTTGATATCCCTGTCAACTCTGGTTTTGCTGGTGCAACTTCCATCTCTGTTGATCCCCTTCTCTGGCACCTTCGTTTGGGTCACCCCTCTGCTAAAGCTCTTTCCTTAATGTTCCTTGAACTGTCCATGCTTAAACCCTTCAAGTGTGAAGCATGTCAGTTCGGAAAACATCATCGTGCATCTTTTCCTGCTAGGACTGAACCCCGTCATACTATGCCCTTTTCATTACTTCATTGTGACGTTTGGGGACCTTGTACTGTCCGAACCATTGGTGGACACCGCTATTTTATTGTTTTTGTGGATGATTATAGCAGGTCATCCTGGGCCTATCTTATTAAAGAACGATCAGAAATCAATAAAATTATCAAAGATTTCTTTGCTTATGTCAAAAATCATTTTTCAACGAATATTCAGATATTCCGCTCAGACAATGCCTTGGAGTTTACTCAACGAGATCTTTCTGATTTCTTTGCTTCCAATGGAACAATACATCAAACCTCTTGTCCTTATACCTCTCAGCAAAATGGGGTTGCTGAACGCAAGCTTCGTCACCTCCTAAATATTGCCCGGTCCCTTCTAACCCAAATGAATGTTCCCAAAACATACTGGGGTGATGCTGTCCTCACTTCAGTCCATCTTATCAACAGGACTCCCTCTCTTACTCTCAAAGGATCCACACCATTTTCTTTACTTCACCCTGATAATCTTCCCTTTCCTCTACCTCGACGAATATTTGGGTGTGTCTCCTTCGTCCATAATTTTCACACTAAAGACAAATTATGCCCTCGCACCATCAAGTGTGTTTTCCTTGGTTATTCCTCCACTCAAAAAGGTTACAGATGTTATGATCCTATTAATAATCGATATTACATATCTGCAGATGTAACCTTCTTTGAGCAAACCAGCTTCTTCACACAAAGTGTCCCCGATGTCCCTCTAGATCTTCCTCCACCACCAATCAACCACACCCATCGCTCTCGGACCTCACCACCAGATGTCCCTCTACCCATACCTCTGCCTCAGGATGATATGCCATCTTCGATAGTCCCCTCCGCTACTGTTCCGGATGATCCAGAAGACCTGCCGATTGCATTAAGCAAGCAGAAGAGAAAGTGTACCTCTTATCCTATGTCTAACTTTACTACTACTGCTGGACTCTCTTCCACTGACAAACAATATGCAGATGCCCTAATGACTATCTCCATTCCGAAAGATCATCATAGTGCCTCCCAAGATGCAGGTTGGCGACAGGACATGAATGAAGAAATGGATGCACTCACATCCAGAGGCACGTGGGATCTTGTGCCATGTCCTACAGGCATCAAGCCTGTTGCTTGCCGATGGGTCTTCACGACCAAACAATCTCCAGATGGTTCTATTGACAGACTTAAGGCACGACTTGTGGCAAAGGGATTCACTCAGACATATGGGGTCGATTACTTTGAGACCTTCTCCCCTGTTGCTAGGATGGGTTCCATTCGCACTATACTCTCTGTTGCAGCTAACAAGAATTGGCCAATTTTTCAGCTGGATGTCAAGAATGCCTTCTTATATGGTGATCTCGAAGAAGAGGTCTATATGATGCAACCGCCGGGTTACTCCTTCGAGGGGGAGTATGTGTGCCGACTTCGTAAGGCCATCTATGGACTAAAGCAGAGTCCTCGAGCCTGGTTCGACAGGCTTACCACTGAAAATAGCTCTATTGGTTTTCACAAGACTACATCTGATTACTCTGTGTTTGTTAGACGACGATCCACTGGTACTGTGATACTTGCAGTCTATGTTGATGATATGGTGCTCACTGGTGATGATGACAATGGAATTCTAGAGACCAAGGCATTCTTCAAAAGGTGTTTGTCACCAAGGACCTTGGACAACTCCGGTACTTTCTTGGTATTGAGGTGATACGCACTGCTGAAGGGTTACATCTATCGCAACGAAAATACTGCTTGGATATTCTTACGGAAGTCGGTTTACTTGGATGCAAACCATCTGGCATCCCTGCAGAGGTACGAAAACACACTACATCTGCCGATTCTGAGTTTGAAGACACTACACGATACAGAAGCCTAGTGGGTAAACTAATCTACCTCACCGTCACTAGGCCTGATATATCTTATGCTATAAGCAGAGCCAGCCGTCACATGGAAAGACCTCTTTACAGTCATTGGCAGGATGTCCTTCTGATCCTTCAATACTTGAAGGAATCACCAGGGCGAGGACTCATCTATAGAGTCAACGGTCATACTGATATCACTGCTTATGCAGATGCTGATTACGCCAGTTCTCCTGAGGACAGACGATCCATTACAGGCTATGCTATGTTTGTCGGTGGTAACCTTGTTACATGGCGAAGTAAGAAATAACCCGTGGTTTCCAGATCAAGTGCAGAGGCAGAATATAGGGCAATGGCCCATGTTGTTTGTGAGATTACGTGGCTTGTATCGTTTCTACGGGATCTTGGGTTCCCAGCTACCACTCCTACACCGCTATATTGTGATAACAATTCTGCTACATACATTGCCACCAATCCAGTTTTTCATGAACGGACGAAGCATATTGAAGTTGACTGTCACTTCATTCGAGATGCAATACGAGGAGGGAAGATCGTCACACTACATATCTCTACAGGTCTTCAACTTGCAGACATATTTACTAAAGCACTATCAAAGAAGCGTCTTTTATGGATAACTTCCAAGTTGAGCATGATTGATGGATATGCTCCAACTTGAGGGGGAGTGTTAGAAAATTCCATATATTGTCGCTTCTCTGTTTATCTCTATTTCCTTATGCATTGTTTCCTTATGAACTGTTTCCCTTTGTAACCCCACAGGGGTACTTATGTAAAGTTCTACTCTGAGCACCCTAGGGTTTTTAGTCCTATATAAGGACCCCTAGAGCTCACAGAATAATATACAAAATCACAGTTTTCACAGTATCTTTAGCTGTAATTTCAATAGAATTATCATTTTTAGTATGTTAATATAAACATGCGATGATGAGATCTGAGTTAACCCCTACATGGTTACAGATGGTAGCTCGTTGATGAACATGTGTTCTAAGACATGATTCGCATACCAATGTCACGAAGAATATATGTTCTTCTCTATAGGTTAATATTAGAGTAGTAGTATTAACATGCGATGCATAAACTAAGTAAAAGACCTACATGCGTGTAAATGACTAAGTTGTTGGCAAACATGTTTTTCTTCATGTGATTTACCCGCCAATGATACGATGCATATTGGTTACGATACAATATCCATTATGAATTAATTAAACTCTTTCGTAAATGAGATGACTAAGCCACTATATATATTGTGCTGGGTATGTATAACACTATCTACTACCCATTGTAACAAGATTTCATCAGCTTAGATAAAATATTTGGTCGTATTATCAGCCATAATGCAATGAAAGCGATGCCTTTTCTATATACACCTTTTTACTCATTTCGTCCTTTATATGCTATGATATGATTGAAAATTTATTTCAAATTTCACTGTTTATAAGGGAAACTTTTACCAAAAAGATCCTTTAAATTATCACTTCTTAGTGTTCTTTGAGTTCTTCATACAATATTTGTGCTCACGACCCAAGTTTATTTCAACCATTTTAGGAAATGCTAATCATCCAAACTAAATGTGAATCTAAGTGGATTGGAGCTTATGTGAATGATAGCATGATAGATGAAGAGATCCTTTTTTACTATTGGCTTTTTAAGTTGAATCAGATCATATATTTGATTGTTCATGCTCTGCATTAGGAAGAATGTTTGCATGTTTATTATGGAAACTTTTGATTGATCAATTCATGTTGGCATTAAAAACATTAGTTAAAGATTAAATTGGTGTGTATATGTGTACACATAGTTACTAGTTAGTATGAATTTATGCATGTTTTGTAAAGGTTGTATTTGAGAAAGAAACTATAGGATTTGGATCGTGGAAATTTAGATTTCTGAAACACATCAACCATGTGTGTGTATGATGGAAAAGTTGAATTCCAAGATCAATACAACAATTTATATCATTAACCTACCACGTTTTTAGATTATGAAATAGATTAAGTTGGCATGGTTCCAAATGAATACAAAGACTAATTTTTTGGGTCTCTTGTCATGGGGATGATTTACAGTAGAAACTACATGCCGAGCATGCACTGTGAAAATTTCTTAGAATGAATTCCTATGGGAGGCCAAACCAATGTGGTGCATGGTGATCTTGAAATAAAGAGGACATAAAATAAAGTACTAGTACCTTGTAGTATTTGCTCGTAATGAGATATTGATCAATCCGTGATTCATCGCCTTTATTCTTTCATTTTGGCTAAAATCCTTGGTACAATACATGTAAATACTCACTAATTCTAACTAATTATCATCTAATCACAAATATTAATATTATATATTTAACACTTATTTTACCCAATATAAAGAACAAAGAGAAAAAGGAAAATAAAAAGAAAGTCTATAGATATAAGATATATACAGACTGATCCTAAACCCGAGACCAAGTCAATATTGACTTGGTCGACAAAATAAATAAGTAGGGGGGGATAAGGATCCTAAATAATAAAAATATCAAGAAAATCAAGACCAAAAATATAAATTACACATTTTCACCTTGTAAATATTTCCCTTATTTTATTTATCACTTAAACAATCCCAAACAAAAACACTTCTTTTTATAAAATTTGTTCAAAAAATATATATTATTTTATAAAAATATCAGAAAAATAATTTGATACAAAAATAAAATATTATAATGAACCGAAAAAGCTGCAAAAGCCGACTTCCTAGGTTCGTAACTATTTATAAAAAACTCCAAATAGACCAAACTCACTTTAAAACTTCGGTTTACACTTAGTACTATTTATTAAAAATATCAAAAAAATATTAGAATAAAATCAGTGAGTTTTGACGTTTGGGCCCCATTGTATATATGTACTATATGTAGAAATTTCCCATATTTTTAATTGATTAACCATAAATCCGATTAACTTAATTTTTTTTGCAAATTATTCCTAATATATATATATATAAATAAATAATATAACTAAGTCAAAATACCAATAAAACCCGAAGCCACAAAGCCGTTACCTAAATTTTCTGAACCTCATAACTCGGTCATATGAACTCCGAATTGGGCAAACTCAGTTTTAAAATTCATATTATTTAATTCTCAACAAAATGACACTAATTTCGCTAAAATCGGAATTAGTATGAAAATGTGATTTTTAGGACCGTATTGGTATATTGTATAATGTGTTGTAACTTATATTATTAGTTAATATATTAATGCTTCATTCTTAAAATAAAGCAAATAATAATTTATTTATTATTATTTTTTTATAAGTAATTATTTAATTATATACTAAATTATTTATTTAATTACTTAATTATCCATTCATTTACTTAATTAATTACTTAATTATGTCCTAAATTATTTAATTCTTAATTTACCAATTATTAATTATTATTTTAATTTATTAATTAAATTTATTTATTTATTCTTTCTTTCTCTCTCTCTCTGTTTTTCTCTCTCATCCTTTCCCTTCTCTTTCTTCCTTCTTCTTCCCCGATTCTTCTTCTTCTCCCTCCCCTTTTTCTTCCTCCCGTTCGTCCAACCACTCCGCTTCTCCTCACCCCCTCGGTAAAGGATCTCTCCTAGCCTATAAATACCCGCCGACCTCCACCAGCTTCAGAATCAGCCATTTCTACCAAAAAACCAGAGCTCCGAGTGGGAGTTGAGGAGGTGACAGCTCTGATCGATTCCTCTCGTCGAGCGAGGGAGAGGAGGAATGGTGTGATCGCACGTTGGCGTGAGCACATCTCCGTTGCGTTAAGCCTCCTCATCAGCCGCGGGTTGAGGCCATGGCCACAGAGCTTCTCTGTGAGCTCCAGTCCCCAGGTGAGAACATCCATGACTTCTCAATGTTAGGTTCCTCTTCTAATTCAGCTTCTCTACTTCAATTTTCCCTTCTCTTGTCAGTCTTTCGATTCTTCTCTCGATCTATCGTTTCTTTGTCTTCTATCTAAATCGGCAATCAACTTCGCTTCCGATCACCTTCATCTCGCTTTGATCCGCTTCTCCGTAATTCCTCTCATACCCAATCACCTCAAGCCCGCACAAGTTTGAGTCTGGAGCTTGATCCTCCACCATCATAAGCTACTTCATTCATTTTATTTTATTTTTTACAATCAGACCGAGCCCGGTGCTCGAGTTCGTGTTTGATCACTACAGGCACATGAGCCATCACGAGAAGGATTAACCATCACAAGCCCCTGGAGCGTGACACGAGTTGTTGAGATTGAGAAGCAGCTATTCAATGCAAAGCACCGTCATAATACGAGATCGAGCTTCTTTTGAAGAGTAACAATCTCCGTTTAAAAACACATGTGAGTGAAACAACCATCTGATCGAGAGACCACCTGTAGAACCTACATTCAAGTCGGATTGAAGAGCTCCGAACGCCGAAGATCTGGGATCGATCGGCTTTCCTTCATCGATCTAAGCATGATACCGCCACTCCGTTGTGAATCACCGCCATTTGGGATGATGGAGCACAACGTCGCCTGATTTGCAATAGAGTAAAGAACAAGGTGATCTTCCAGATTCAGCCTCAACTGTACGATCGAGGGCTTCTATCCAAGAGTCACGGACGTGCTACGCGTCAACATATCATCCACACGATCATCTCGGATCGCACGACACTCATCATGTCAAACGTCGCATCCAGAATCCACCGCCCCACCGCTTGAGGTCTCACGTGCACCTCACGCGCACCGCAAGAAATTATTTTGGGCATTTTGCAACTATACCCTGCTACTTTTGATATATCTCAAACACGTCCAGCAGGTGGAGATTGTGCGTGGTCAAGCACGTGAGCCTGTGGTAATTTTGAACTGCAACCCTCGGTCGTTATTGAAATTTCATACGGGTGCTAGTGGAACATCGCGTGCGTGAGCATGTGACTTCCTGGACTTTTTGCGTCGAAGCCCTCCATAATTCCATAGTATTACCTCTATATCCCTGTATCGGTATAATCCCTATAATACATACTATAATACATAATAAATAAAAGTACAATGTATAGAAATCTCGTAAACATACATAAAAATACTGTATTTAACTTTATATACAGTATTAAATAAATTTAAAAAAATAAAAAATATTTTCTATTTTTAATAATCCATTTAAAAAATAAAAAAATAATATAACAAATAAAAACATTAAAAAATATGAAAACACATTAAAAATTACCTGAAGTATAGTTTACTTTAGTTTACACATCAACCCAAAAATAAAACAAAAATTGAATATGAAAACCAATGAAAAATCAAAATACATAAAAACTTTGAAAAATCATAATTAATTCAATAAAAATTACAAAAATACGTACATATATCATTTTAAAGATAACTTTACCTACTTTTTAATAAAAATAAAAGAAAAATATTTTCACATTAGTTTTAATCTTAAAAATCCAAAATAAAAATTTGTTTTGAATTAAAACGTAATTTTCAACATTAAAAATAAACCAAAATCAATAAAAAACTTAAAAACCCCTTAAATCTCAAAAAAACAGAAAATAAAATAAAACATAAACATAATAAAATAAAAATCAAATAAAACATATATAAAACATTTTCTCAAATAATAAAAAAATCATAAAATACTTAAAATAAAAAAATAATAGAAAATTCATTAAAATTCAAATAAAAATCCAGCATAATACCTAGAAATAAAATAAAAACTAGGAAACCCTAATAAACCTTTGTTTCTGTAGTTTAACCCTAGTCTCTAACAGCTTGCCTCCCTGAGTTCGACAGTCCCGTACTTTCACTATACATCAAAGTTTAGGAGCATAAATAAAATAAAAAGATTAGCTAAGAATTAATCTTTTCTGGTAAAATCCATCTGGTCAATATAACGACCATAGTTATCTTCCGATCAGGTGCGGTTTTTCAGATGGGGTCGTTGCCAGGGAGGCAGCGCTAGGGTACCGTAGACTTTAGGTTTAGGTTTTTTCGCCATCTTCTTTCTTTTTCTAACATCACAACTTTTTGTTTCTGAATTGTGCAGTACATGTTGAACAGCACGAGGTAGAACCGTAAAGCCGATTGCTTGTAATTTCTATAATAAAAATATAAAAAAATTGTTCGTAGGAAGGGGCCCCTTCCGGGCATCCCGACTTGTACCTATCTCTCCTTTCTTTTCGGGGTCTGTTTTCTCAGGGTTGTACTCCTGGGGGAACAGAGCACACACCGTGGTTTTCTCGGTCGCAGTTTTTCTCGACGGTTTTGTGCAGCTTTTCGTGGATAGGTGCTTGTTAGGATTTCTCGATTTTTTCCCTTCTCTACGCAATCGTAGATAGATGCTTGCCTAGGTCGCATAACCTAGATACTTGTGACCTAGGACAAAAACAAAAAGGCAAATACATCATTAGACGCTTGTTTGAAAATACTAAAAAAAAGTGATAACCGGAAATAAAATAGGGACTGCCAATTATATCTGATCTAAAATGAAATGTAATGACTCCACTTGAATTTAGGCGAGCAATCTCCCGCAAATGAATCGCAGGTACACTCTCCATATTTGTGAGTGAGAGATGACACATAAGGTAGAGCCAGAGTCTAGGGTTCTTTCAAAGTACTACTTAGTTCATACTTTTAGTCACTTAATCTTCAGTGGGTACTCTCGGGTAGCCGGAAATAGTCCGAGTTTACTTAGCAGAGTGGGAGGTTTCGAGGACTACGTAAGGCTTCGTCCTCAAGTAACACGGGTAAACGGAAACGGTCCATACTTACTCCCACACTAGATAAGAATAGGTAATTTCCTGTAAGAACTCGGGGCAGTATTTCGGGGAAGTTTCGGGCACCTATCAGCTCATGCTAATTTGTGAGAAGATTTGTATGCCAAGTAACCCTAAAATTGACAAGATAAACGGCCGAACTCTTACGATCATCACCGAATGAAGTTGGTGAATTCAGAGTGTGTTTTGTGTTTGACTTGTGGTGTGAGTCCTTCATCTTCGAGATCTTGATCAACCTTAATCTATCAAGATGATGGGTAGGCGATCGCTTCAGTCTACTCTGACCGATCCACTCTCTCTATGCCCATTCATCCAGATCGGTTTGGGATGTCTCTCCTCCCAAACCGAAATCTACTCGAGTTGCTACTTCCAGGCATGTCTCTAACCTTGGAAGCTCGTCATTGAGTTCTCCTTCTCATTCTCCCACATCATCACTTCCAATTTCAGAAAATTATCAGCAGTTACATACTGACCTGGCCGATCCTGGTCTAGATTCTTTCTCTTTTCCAGAAGACATGGATGGAAAGGGACCACAAACCACTATAGTTTTTATAGATCAGGTAGCGATTAACAGCAATCTACTTGCTTCCCTCAAGACTATGCTGAACCAGATTAGGGAGCGAGGGAGACTCATGAATGATGTCAGAGTCGAGTTGACTCAGCTGAAAGCACAAAGAAACCATCCTGATGCTGAGAATCGAGGACCAGTGGAACCAGAGCTACCTGATGGAATAGAGAGATCGTCGTTGGGTCCAATGCAGCAGCTCGACAACCATGGAGCTACTAAGACTCATCGATGGATCCGTCTCCTAGTTATTCATGGGAACTTGAGCTCCGGCCACAGACTATCCAACTAGTGCCCAAGTTTCACGGGCTTTCTACTGAGGAGCCACATGTGCACCTTCAGGAGTTTGAGCTTATCTGCAGTATGGTGCACGATGCACATGTTAATGAGGACACGATCAAATTGATCGTTTTTCCTTTTTCTCTTGTAGATCGAGCAGCTTACTGGCTGAAACACTTAGGGAGATATGTTTCGACGTGGGAGCATCTGTGAACTGCCTATCTGATCAAATATTACCCACTCAGTCAAACAAATGTTGCCAGAGCCATGATCAGTAACTTCACCATGATCGGGAACGAGCAGTTCCACGAGGCATGGGACAAATTTAGAGAGCTCATCGACCGGTGTCCCCATCATGAGATTTCAAAGCCAACTAATGTACAAAGTTCCTTCAGTGGGCTGACACCAGAATTACATGGACTGGTGAACGCATCTTGCGGCGGTCATATTTTTTGATGAATGAGGATCAGGTTTGTGCCATTTAATAGAAAATGGAAGAGAACTATACCACAATGTCCCAGACTCAGGTCTTTAACTAGATGAAGCCATCTTATCACCAACACTCCCGAGTGGAACAATTGAAGGGAATCGCTCTTCTGCTATCTCAATCCCTATCGAATCCTCATCAGCCGATACGGGGACCATTTGTCAGAAGTTGGATTGCATGGAAATTATTGAGAAAAAGTGTCAAAATTTAGACAAGCTCGATAAGATCGATGGGCTTGAGAGATGCCTTAGTGATATGAAGACACATATTATGTGCTTTTAAGAAATTCAAGATGATTCTAAATAGTCTTCCAAATCATAAACTGAATCAGGAAGCCGAGACTGAGTCATACTTCTGCGGCCTCCAGTTTAGCACATTTACCATGTGCACTATGAGATGACCCATCAGTCTTCGGCATACCAGCAGCACCAATAGACGCCATCATCGGACACTCATATGGTGGTGTATTAGAGTGATCGGCCCTTGGCATCAATGCCCCCAATTTACTCTGAGATGCATGAGCCATTGACTGAGGTCAATGGGATTTGGTACAACCAGTCACAACAACCACAGATCCGTCGTGATCACCCTAGTTTCTGTTGGTCTAGAGGAGGTGTCTCTTCCCAGCAGCCACCGCAGGCACAGATGGGGCAAAGTAAATAACAACAGTAGCATTCTGGTCCTCGCCATTACCAGCAACCCCAGTGGAGGCAGAGCACATATTAGTCTCAGTATCTGCAGAATTATCCTCCACAACAGCCAGCTCAGCAGCAACCTCAATATCATAGAGGCAACTCGTCTGGGACTCATGGGCCTTTCCATGACAACCCAGCATTAGAATACCTCGCCAACCTGATCACCAACAAGCAGGTCGCTTTTAGGTGAGAAATGGATGGGTTCAAAACTCATGTCACTGATTTGGTCAAATAGAAGTCCGCATTACCTGTGCAAATAGAGCCGAATCCGAACAACCTGAAATGAAAGTCAGAGCAGTTAGATTTGACCGAGCCCACCCTCCAATCACATGTATTTTCCAATGACTAACTTTACTATGACTTCATTTCTCTTAGGAGCGATAGGATATCAGTAGACGGAGACTCAATTAGGCTCGACGGGGATATACATGAGGATACAAGCAAGCCTGTTGAGGACATTGATGGCAGTGCTGAAGCCGCCTATCCATTTGATGATGAAGATGGTGGTGCTGAAACCACCAAGTCTGAGAGAAACCAGAGCCAAACGTAGATACAACTGCTGTACCTTTCTTTGTATAAAGTGATGATGAGAGAAAATCATAAAAACTGTACAAAAGTGAAGAATTCAGAAGAGAAATAAAAAAATAGTTGATCAAGCTCCATATCTCTCTGATAATTCGCAGAAAGCAAGTCCCTATTTTGCAAAAACATTTCCTTCTTCTTCTTATCCTCCCATTGTATAGACTAACTAGGATGATATATAGATTCATTTTCCCAAAGCACTCTGCTTAGGAAAAGGAGATAACATACCAAAAAGATCCAAAGAATGATCTGACGAAAGAGATGATCGACAAGTTCATGATCCAACTCACTCTTTCGGAAGCCTTAGCACACATCCCTCTTCTGCAGAAAGGTTTAAAAGAACGAACCACAATCCGCATAAAGAAGAGGCATCACAACCGTTGTTCTGAGATCCATGTGCTGACCAAGGAAACATGTCATGTTATTCAAAATCGTCCCCCAGCCAAGAGATCAGATACGGGAGCACCAAGTGTCAGATGTGAGATCCTCAATCAGACTTTTGATCGGACTCTGTTAGATAGTCGATCTTCAATTAATCTTCTTCCTGACTCGATAAATTCGAGTTTGGACCTCTTCAACCAAGCCGAAGGTCTTGCAGTTTCATCTGAAAACTGAACTTGATCGGAAGATAACTATGGTCGTTGTTTTGACCAGGTGGATTTTACCAGAAAAGATTAATTTTTAGTTAATCTTTTTATTTTAATTATACTCTCGAACTTTGATGTATGGTGAAAGTACGGGAGTGTCGAACTCAGGGAGGCAACTGTTAGAGACTAGGGTTAAACTATAGAAACGAAGGTTTATTAGGTTTTCCTAGTTTTTATTTTATTTTTAGGTATTTTTCTGAATTTTTTTAATTTTAATTAATTTCTATTATTTTGTGTATTTTAAGTATTTTTTGATTTTTTGATATTTGAGAAAGTCTATTATATATTTTTATTTGATTTTTATTTTATTATTTTATGTTTTTATTTTTATTTTCTGTTTTTATGATATTTAAGGGGGTTTTAAGAATTTTATTGATTTTGGTTTATTTTTAATGTTGAAATTAAGTTTTGATTTAAAAATTTATGTTGGATTTTTAAGATTGAAAATAATGCAAAAATATTTTTATTTTATTTTTATTAGAACATAGGTAAAAGTATCTTTAAAATGATATATTGTGCGTATTTTTATGATTTTTATTGAATTAATTATGATCTTTCAAAGTTTTTATGTATTTTAATTTTTTCATTGGTTTTAATATTCAATTTTTATTTTATTTTTGGGTTAAGGTGTAAAATATAGTAAACTATACTTCAGGTAATTTTTAATGTGTTTTTATATTTTTTTAATGTTTTTTAAAGTTTGTTATATTATTTTTTATTTTTTAAATGTTTATTAAAAATAGAATTTATTTTTTATTCTTTTTTCTTCAAAACTTTATTTAATATTGTATATAGAGCCAAATACGGTATTTTTATGTATTTTTATGATATTCTGTACTTTGAATTTTATTTATGATGTATTATAGTATGCATTACATGGATTATACATATACAAGGATATAAAGATAATAATATGGAATTATGGGGGGCACCAGTGCAAAAAGTCCAGGAAGTCACGTGCTCGCGCGTGTGATGTTCCACTGGCAGGACCCGTATGAAATTTCAATAAAGACCGAGGGTTGCATTTCAAAATTACCACAGGATCATGCGCTTGACCACGCACGATCTCCACCTGTTTGATGTGTTTGAGAATATTAAAAATAGCGGGGTATAGTCATAAAATTCCCAAAATAATTTCTCGCGGCACGCGTGAGGTGCACGCGAGACCTCAAGCGGTGGGGCGGTGGATTCTGGATGCGATGTGTGTCGCGATGAGTGTCATGCGATCCGAGATGATCGTGCGGATGATATGTCGACGTGTGGCACGTCCTAGACTCTTGGATAGAAGCCCTTGATCGTAAGGTTGGGGTTGAATCTGGAAAGTCACCTTGTTCTTTCCTCTATTGCAAATCAGGTGGCGATGTGCTCCATCGTCCCAAGCGATGGTGATTCGTAACAGAGCGACAGTATTGTGCTCAGATCAACAAAGGAAAGCCGATCAATCCCAGATCTCTGACGTTCGGAGCTCTTCAATCTAACGTGAAAGCAGGTTCTACAGGTGGTCTCTCGATCGGATGGTTGTTTCATGCACATGTGTTTTTAAACGGAGATCGATACTCTTCAGAAGAATCTAGATCTTGAATTACGATGGTGCTTTGCGTTGAAAAGATGCTTCTCAATATCAGCACCTCGAGTCATGCTCCAAGGGCTTGTGATGGTTAATCCTTCTCGTGATGGCTCAAATGCATGTAATGATCAAACATGAACTCTAGCACATGCTCGGTCTGATTGTAAAAAAAAATGAAACGAATGAAGGAGCTAATAATGGTGGAGGATCAAGCTCCAGACTCAAACCCATGCGAGCCTGAGGTGATCGGGTATGAGAGGAATTATGGAGAAGCAGATCAAAGCGAGATGAAGGTGATCGGAAGCAAAGTTGATTGTAGATTTAGGTAGAAGATAGAGAAACGATAGATCAAGAGAAGAATCGAAAGATTGAGAAGAGAAGGGAAAATTGAAGTAGATAAGATGAATTAGAAGAGGAACCTAACCTGGAGAAGTCGTGGATGTTCTCGCCTGGGGACTAGAGCTCACAGAGAAGCTCCGTAGTCGTGGCCTCAACCCGCGACTGACGAGGAGGCTCAACGCGACAGAGATGTGCTCCCGCCAGTATGCGATCATGTCGTTCCTCCTATCCCTCCCTCGACGAGAGGAATTGATCTAAGCTGTCACCTCCTCAACTCCCGCTCAGAGCTCTGGGTTTTTTGGTAAAATGGCGGATTCTGAAGCTGGTGGAGGTCGGCGGGTATTATAGGCTAGGAGAGATCTGATCACCGAGGGTGATGAGGAGAAGCGAAGTGGTTGGACGAACGGCGGCCACCGGCCTGCCATTGAAACGGTTGGGAGGTTGGTCGACAGCGGAGGAAGAAGAAGGGGAGGGAGAAGAAGAGGCGTCGGGGGAAGAAGGAAGACAGAGAAGGGAAAGGAAGAGAGAGAAAAGAAGAGAGAGAGAGAGAGATATATAAAAATTAATTAATTAATTAATTAAAGTAATAATTAATAGTTAGTTAAATTAAGAATTAAATAATTTTAAGATATAATTAAGTAATTAATTAAGTAATTAAATGGATAATTAAGTAATAAAATAAATAATTTAATAAATAGTTAAAATTAATCACTTATAAATAATAATAATAATAATAAATAAAGTAATTAATTAATTAATTAATTTTAAAAATGAAGTATTAATATATTAAATAATAATATAAGTTAGGGCACATTATACAATGTACCAATATGGTCTCAAAAATCATGTTTTTAATACCAATTCCGATTTTAGCGAAACCAGTGTCATTTTGTAGATAATTAAATAACATGAATTTTAAAATTGAGTTTGCCCATTTCAGAGTCCGTATAATTGAGTTATGAGGTTCGAAAAATTTAGGTAACGGCTCATGGCTTTGGGCTTTATTGATATCTTGACTTAGTTATATTTTAGGAAGATTTTTGGAAAAGAAATTAAGTTAATCAGATTTATGAATAATTAATTAAAAATCCATGAAATTCTATATATAATACAAATATACAATTGGCCAAACGCCAAATCTCACCGGTTTTAATATAATATTTTTGATATTTTTAATAAATAGTACTAAGTATAAAACGAAGTTTAGAAGTAAGTTTAGTCTGTTTGGAGTTTTCCATAAATAGTTATGGACCTGGGAAGTTGGCTTTTTAGGTTTATTATAATATTTTATTTTTGTGTCGAATTATTTTTCTGATATTTTTATAAAATGATATATATATATATATATATTTGTGAACAACTTTTATAAAAGAAGTGTTTTGGTTTGGGATTATTTAAGTGATAAATAAAATAGGTGAAATATTTACCGGGTGAAAATGGGTTATTTATATTTTTAATCTTGATTTTCTTGATATCTTTATAATTTAGGATCCTTATCTCCCCCTACTTATTTATTTTGTCGACCAGGTCAATATTGACCTGGTCTCAGGGTTAGGATCAGTATGTATATATCTTATATCTGCAGCATTCTTGTCTTTTTATTTTCATTTTTCTCGTTATTCTTTATTTTAGGTAAAATAAATGTTAAATATATAATATTAATATTTGTGGTTATAATGATAATTAGTCGGAATTAGTGAGTATTTACATGTATTTTACCAAGGATTTTAGCCAAATGAAAGAATAAAGCGATGAATCACGGATTCATCATTCCCCTATACTTTACCTTTACTAGTCCCTTAGCAAACACTTATTCTATAAATAAATGCAAGCGAAAAGAAAAGGAAAAAGGAAAATAAAAGAACTTAGAACATGCTTGTTTCTTTAAACTGAATCCCACTTTACCCAAAATCTAGAGCTTGGATTCAGACCTTTAGATTAATAATGTGTCGGGACTCTATTAGAATTAGGATTTAAGCGTCAACGGCCCTCAAGTTCCACAAATACTTATCCAGGTTCACCTTAACAGCCAGCTCAGATCCACCTATTCATCACGCGAACTTTTTAGCTTTGAAAGCAATTTGTTCTGTGTGAAAGGTTTTACCTCTTCTCGCTTTAGAGAAGCGAAGAAACCGCCCATCCCAATAATACGCTCCCATTGGGCCCTCGTCCAACTACTCGATCCTCGAGGAGGGGGATATTTCCTTCTAAGGTCAGGCCGTGTTGTATCCACAATCGAATAGAGGAAGAAGATAGAAGAATGAGAAGAAAACTGGAGTGTGATCAGTGTAATCACATCTCCTGTAAAGCTTGGCCAGTTTAGCCAAGTCTCCACTAAGACATGAAGGCTTTTATGAAGCTCGGACCATTGTGGTCGTTTTGGTATTTGGTGTAATCAGCTTCTTTTTGGTAGATATGATTGTTGCACTGCATAGGTATTTTGTGCCGACGGATATAACATATTTTCATTCCGTCCATTTTTTGGGGTCTTGGAAAAAATTGTGCCAGCACATCATTCCCTTATCCGGAGCTTTATTTCAACCCCAATCTCTCCCTTCTAAAAGACGTCAGTGCCACTATACAAGAATGGAAACGCACCACCGAAATGGATTGCCCTTCACAGCCCCATGCAAGTCGAGCTAAGTGTAGAGTGCTTGAGTTCGAAATTGGTTCAAATGGAGAAGAATTAAACGGGTTACTCCAGGTGTCCTACTTAGGCACTTTCAAGTTGAATTCCGAACATGGTCTCATGGAACCCAAAGAATTAAGTCTAAAAGACCCGAAGAGTCTCAATTTCAGTTCATAAAAAAGTCCCTTTAGAATTAAGTGGATTAAGGCCTAAACCGAGCTCCATCTCCCAAACTTAGATCCATTCGGTTCAAGAATCAGACTTGTTCTGAAACATACGAATGAATGCAACAATTTTTTATGAAGTGGATTTTTCGCTTAAATGCTTTAAGTGGTTTTTAAAGAAATTTGCAATTTCTATTGAATTTTTAAACTTTTCAAATTATACGGTCTTTTTAAAGATTTAGTGAATTAATTCAATTTACACAAATTTTACATGAATTATGTACATTTTACAAAGGATTTTACACAACTTTTATATATACAAGATTATACAATTTTTATACAAGATTATACAAGAATTTTATTTTCAAGATTTTAAGGATTTTAGAGTATTTCACATCATTTTTTTACAATTTTAAGCCATTTTTTTATAAGTCATATTTACGGTTTTCTTGCGGCTTTTAAAATCCAAAATATACACCCATACTTTTAGATAACCATATTATTAAAAATACAATAAAGTACGAGTTATGGCTTCTAAAGTATATATAGTATGTATATATATATATATGACAGATATATTGCTTGACTAAACATGTTCTGACATCACGTGGTAGTGTGAATGGGGATAAGTAGCGACTGCATCGTAATAGCCTACACCTCAAGTCATTACTAAAGAACATTAATTAGATACAAGCTTAACGAATTGGACAACTAGATCTTAGAGAATGGTGGACTTTCTTTGCATACATCTTGAGGTTTAAAGATCTGTAAATTAGAAAAGTAAATGACATCAATGTAACATTATATGATTGATTAAGGAAGTGTGCATTAGTATAAGCAAATCGATGCAATGCCCCATCTCATAGTGTTAGCAAATTTACTGACCATGATATGTAAGGAGATATTGTAGTCTGGACTCTTCATCGACGAGGGATGGAATAGATAGAGTCAAATAAAGAGAAATACATAAATTTAATAACACAACAAAATATTTCCAATTGAAAAAGAAAAAGAATATCATATAAAAATTCCTCACATATGTTTGCCTTTCTTTTATTTGTTATTGAGCACTCGCTCTCTCTCGTCCCCTAGATTTCTATCTAGTCGGAGATGGCTGGAGGAGGCAAAGGTCTGGGAATGGGACACCTGTGGAACAAAGTAGTTGTGTCAAATCAATGTTGTTGAAGGTATAGGAAGGTTAAAGATGAAAAACCTACAGTTGATTCATGAGCGAGAAGTTCATTGTGCAGTTCAATTCCCCCAGCCTTTAGAAGGGTTTCGTTAGGTAGACGAGAATTAACGTAAAAAACAATTGGATCTTTCACATAAATTTGATGATAATCCATGTTACTGACCCCGTTTAAAGTAAGAGAAGGCTTTATAGTATTTAAATTTAAGTATGTCTCATAATATGTATATTTGACATATTAATCATATTTGGGAGATATTATATATCAAAGTTTTAAAAGGTAACTAGGACGATACCCTAATTTCGTGGTGAAACGAAATTGAGTTGCTATGATCTGTAAAAACACCAATATTTATTACTTATAATTAGGGATGAGTATTGGGTAGGGCCGGCCCGACCCAATCCGATATCTGGCCCGATAAAGCCCGGCTCAGGCCCGAGCCCGAGCAATAGTCGGGTGGGCTTGGTCTTAGTTTTCAACCCAATTCCATTATCAGGCCGGGCTCGGGCAACGATGGGCCCGAGCCAGAAGCCCGTGGGCCAGCCTGAGTACAGGCCCATCGGAGGCTCGACCCAATAAAGAAGGTATCAAGCATCCCCTTGCCCCCAACCCTATCCTTACAACCACCTACCCTATTGAAGGATATGGTATAATCCTCAAGCGCATCATGGAAGCACGAGCATCATATTGAATACGATGAAGAACGACTAGTCGGATCAAGTCTCTACGAAAAGAGACCTCCTGTCTCAAGTCCGATCTTCGGAGAAGATGCTTGCGAACATGGGGATGTTTCGCGTGATCCTCGCAATCCAAGAAGTTGATCCAAGCACGGTGAACTCCTGATCTCTTTGCACGAGATCAAACACCTTCTTCGTGAGCGAAGCACTCTAAAGAAGATGGAGAACCGAGGAACATCGAGGCGGCGGTGCGGTGGAGAAGCGACGATGAAGTTTCTCCTCTAGGGTTTGGTGGACGACCACCAATGGAGAAGAGAGGAGAGTTGGCGTGTGGAAGGAGAGAGAGAGAGAGAGCTTGTTGTATCTCAATTGCATAACCCTAGAGAGCAAGGGGTGCCTCTCTATTTATAGAGTTTTGGGAGTCCATGGATCACAATCCATGGGACACACCAAATCAATGGATGAGATTGATTTGTGTTTAATCCAATGGTCATGATTGTTGTTGGTAAAAAAACCAACAACTAATAATTTAATTTAGATTAAATATATTTGATAAATCAAATATAATTCAATCCTAAATCAAATCAATCAAGTATGGAGAGATTAGCATGGAGATTACATCTCCCAATGGAATAGGTAGGACGGCTACCAATTTCCATGTAGGACTTGGTAGCCGTCCACCATAATCCATTGTGGAGGCAATCTCATGCAATCTCATGAGATTACATATCTCCATGAAAATCTCCAATCTTTTCCAACAACTTTTGTTGTGATTTATTCTACAAAAATAATTCATAATTAATTTTAAGAATATTGCAATCTTACCATTGGAAATTTGTGAATCACATTCACAACCCAAAACAAAAAGTAATTTACATTTTCAATTAATTATACAATATGAATCCAATTCACACCAATAATTAATTAACAAATATAAATCATATTAATCTCTCTTTAATACATTATAAATCATATTTATAATATATTATGAATAATTGGATATTGCTATCCACATTATTCTTATCCATAATAATTAAATCACATTTAATTATATTGGGTAATTATCCACATGCATTAAGATATTTAAACCACATTTAATTACTAATCTCTCAATGCTTAGATATAATTCAACTATGGAATCATTCTTGAACCCTTTCAAGAATAATGTGCTTTCTTCGCAGATACTTGGAGATAAGGACTGGCCGATCGTATTGTTCCACGTACAGTGACTTGGATATTGAGATCACATCTCAAATCCAGATCTCATGGACCTCCACCAGATGCTTGATTGAATCAAGGTCGTAGACCTAATCTTCTCATTGCATATGAATCTCATTCAGACCAACGTCCAATACATGGACTAAGATCAGGTCACTTCTCTATTGAGAGGAGTCACTAAAATCCAAACTTATTTCATCACTCCCTCAGAATGGAAGCGTCATGGTTATATAATCGTTTATGATCACATTACCCTCAGGTATTCCCAACACATGTACATCCTGCATACTGGAAGACCTATGGTGAAACCCAAAGATACAGATCAATTTTATATTATGTTCTTTAGGGTTTAATCATCAAGTTTCTCAATCTTGGTCATTGGGAATTGGTATTGATCATATGCTTTCTCAAAACTTATATCATACCTTCAAATTCTTGTCATGCTTCCAAAGCATGACAACCGTGCATGGAATTTGATTAGTCCCAATACCTCATGAGTGAGCTCATGTCTTCCGGTTCACAAGTGAATATGTATGAGATCGTATTACTCATATGTCCTTGCATGCACACCAGCTCGCCGGTGTATAGACCTTGGTTAGGTCATCAACCTATTGGTATGCCAAATGTACATACTTAGACATATAGTAACACATGTCTCTGGCCAGAGGATGCATGCCTATGATGTGACTGTATTCAACATAGGTCTTTTGTTATCTCGATCTCGTTAAGTCAACCCATTGACTCAACTAATCGGACACCTCCGAATCTCTATTCTCATGCAGAGGATCAGCATCAAGAGGTCGGTCAGATATCAACCTAAATGAGAAAAGATTGCCATCTCCTACTCAGGCTGGAGATCATCTCTCAACAATCATTTGACGGTGCTTGATGAGTCCTCAATCTAACTTTTTAGATATTCATCCAAGCACCAACCTCTATGATTCAATAACTGAATCAACAGTTGTATGATCATCAAGATGGCCATGGTACATATCCCTAATTGGTACTAAGGACCTATTATGCAAATTGGTTATTATTCATTTCAGATCAGGGAATGATATTCGCAATAACATTTATTGCATAATGGCTCGTCGTGGGTTTGCATGTCCAACAATCTCCCACTAGCCCAAAGAGCCATTAATGGGCTAATCATTTAAACCCGCACTCATGTGACAATCATAGGATATTTAGAAAATAGCTAGGTAAGCTGATTAGTCACTATGTTCCCAAGAGACTACGCCAAGTCCTTTTACGACACTTGCATATCCCAAGGTAACAGTGCCCACATCCAATGCGAAGGTTGCATATATGTAGCCAATACTCAATTTTGTCAGTTATAGTGTCCTCGACACTGCAGCTTAATAATTACCATAACCAGTTTTCCATTATTCTTATCAGAATTCCCTTATTCCTGGAGATCTCTATCTCCTAAGGTATTCGTAGTTAAGACCTTTTAGATCTCCATCTATAAAGTCTTAATTTCTTGAAGATAAGACTTAGAGATCACTATCTCACAAGTTTTGTCCTCTATGAAGATATAGTTATTATCGCAATCAAGTATTTTATCACCATAGTAGGATTAGTAACAGTTTACTACTCTCACTGCATGGTAGACATCTGGCTTTTGTACACATCTAGCATACACCCAGCTTCTCAGAACTGATGCACAAGGACTAACAGTTTTAGCATTCACATCCTCAACTCTTTGTGGTGTTGTCCCTTTAGATAAGTCAGTACCATATCTTAAAGGAAAGAAGCCTTTCTTAGAATTTTCCAGAAAATGGAATATGTCCAAGGTGTACCACTAATGCGACGGTCCCAATACTCTCTTTCTTTGCTTCTGAACAACTTCAGAACTAAGATCTATGAGGTATCATTGAGATCATATCTCAAGATATGAACAACCAGTTATAAAACACTTATTATTATCCATATATCATTTAAATGATTAGGATATTATCTACATTTAGCACGATGAACACAATGGCACTCCTACTAAGCTTCACATGGTTCGTCAAGATTCTATCTGAAATCATAACATTTATAATTTCATTAAATCTTATGTTCCAACTATAAGAAGCTTATATGAGTTCATCGATGGAATTCCTCAGCTTTCACACCTTGCTTTCCTCATCCATGAAACCACGGGGATACTTCACGTGAATATCCTCAAAGAGATATTCTAGAGGAATACAATCTTGACTCGCATCTTGAAAATGCTATAGCCAAGTTGTGTAGCTAGGGTTAGCTATATTCTGATGGATTTAAGCATGGTCATTGGCCGGCCAGTCGTGATGTTACGGAAATGACTAATCTATTACATCTGCGCTATAATATCAAGTCAGCCTAAGTAGGTTCGGCGGATAATAAGGGGATCAATCAATTGAAGAAGAAGTACACTCACTCCTCTTCTTGAGTCAGGACAAAAAAGAGTCAGCCGGGTAGCAAGTCTCATCGCAAGCGATGTCTTCTCTTCGGTGTGTAGCTCACGGCTACGAACCGTGCTTTGAAGGTTTCTACCTTCTCATCAGGTTCCCTCTTTCTCCTAAAGATCCATTTACACCTCAATGGGCCTTACCCATATAGGTGGATCCTCGAGGGTCCATATACAACACTTATGCATTAGACTTTTATTGCTAACATCCGTCTTTCCATGTCATGATCCTCAGGAGCTTCATCACATGAAGTCCGATCATTTTCAGACTTAACTGATACATAGAATACATCCTCAAACTTATTTGAAGAAGTATTAGTGTTTCATCTTCAATTATTCTTTTAGTTCCCGATTTCAGGAGCCTCATTATCTTTTCAACAGTAAATGAGTTCCTTTACTTCATTTTCATATTGATTATCAAGAGAGTCATCCTCTATGAATCACATTCTCAGAGATGAGATCTTTTAAGAATCTCAAGGTCATAAAGTGATATCCAATATCATCCTTTATTTTCCTAATGAAGTAGCACTCTCCAGTGCCAGATTCCATATTACTTGTAAGAACCTTATTAAGGATATATATTGTAGTCTCTACTACATATATACCTTGGAAACTAATAGATAATTATACTAATATTCATCATTGATCATATCATGTCACTCATGACCCAATTGTATCTCCCTACAACTCTTATTGAGTTTAGGTTTATTAGGAGGAGTGAAACAGAAATGATATTCATATCGCTATAAGGTATTTTATGAATTCATCTAATAGGTACTGACTACCTAGATTAGATCAAATTCATTTAATCTTCCTTCAAACTTTGGTTCTAAACCAAAATTGTGAAATCTATGAACATTTCAAAGGTTTCTAAGTGAAGAGAAGAAATCTCATATCATAAATAAGCATCAATAAATATCACATATCCATAATGTTTATTCTGATATAGATGATTCACATACATCAATATGTATGAGATCTTGAATACCTTGACATCTTACACCATTCCAAGGAAGGGTGTATTGGACATTTTTACTTTTGAATACAATATTCACAAGTATGTAAGATTTGAACCTTTAGACAATCTAAAGTTCCATCTCTTATTAGTCTATTGATCACATTAACAAACAAATGTCCAAGGGCTTGATGCCAGATCATTGTCAAATGATCTTCATTCTTTTGTTGATCTTTTAAGGTTTAATTTCAGTATTAGAAATGTTAATGAACCATTCATTATTTTTTTAGTTTAGTAGAGTCCACTAGATTTTAGATTACTATCTGAAATATCTCCATCATAACTCTTTATGATAGATCTATTACAGAATTCATGTTTATTTCCAACATTTAAAAATAAACAATGATTGTATTCTGATATTTAGGTCATAGAGACATTCTCTAAGACTAAGGGCTCTCCCACTGAAAATAACAAGTCCATCTATCCAATAGAGATTGTTGTAACAATTGCACCAATGTCCACGTGGATGACTATTAAACCTTAAAATCAAATTTTATAGTCTTATAATACATATGCAACTAATTGCAAGTATCATTAGAAGAATGAGATACAATTATTAGACTTTTATCTTATCCAGTAAGAAAGTCAATTTCAATGATTAAATGTAGATTATTCCGATGCACTATCCGAGTCCTTCTCTAAGGATCTAGATAGACTTGATAGTCATACTATCTATACATCAGCTTACTGCAGTGTCGACATTCGCCCAACTATTTGGATGTCATATGGAAGTTACAAAAGTACACTCAACTCTTTGACTTTCCTTCTTATTTGGGTCCAACCCATGCTTCCACTGCGCTCCCTTTATCTATAAACAACCATTGCTTTAGACGAAGGATTTCTTATGCTGAATTCAAAAGATTCCAATATAAGAGCGTTTCAACATTCGTACATGCTTCATTCAATTCATACAATATGAATATTCTGAAGCTTCATGAATGACTAGAGTATAGATAGTAGAATGATGACACTCATCGTATCTACATCCATCTGAACTCTTAAAAAAACATTGGTTCAGGTAGGTACTCAAACAATTTTGAATACATCATCTCTTATAGAAATGCCATTCTACATGATGCAGAGAACCATGTCATTCATGATTAAATGTCGAGAGCACACATGTAAGCCAGAACATCTTCTTAGAATTTTATAAGGATTATTTGACAATTACGATCATCATCGACATGTCACTTCCAAAGTACATTCGATGAGAGATCAAGATTATAGAGACATACAAACCCTAGGGTTGTAGTCCTATTGTCTATTTAATTGTCACTCATTATTATGAGGAAACTTGCACATCGCAACCACATACAATATGTGTCCAACTGCAAGTACAATATCTCAATCATGGATCCAATCCATGATATTTTACTGGTTATTATTGAGTATAATATTGAGTGGGTTTAATGAAGAATTATCTGAAATAAGAAATTTGCATAAGTGAATATATTTATATATATATACATATTTTACTTCGATTTAGGAATTTTTATATCAAAGTTGTCTTGCCTTGTTAACAATGAAAGTTCATTCCCTTAATCACTTTCAATGTAAGAGATATACTTACCAATATATCTCAAGCAAGATCTAGGATCTCCTTCCTTATCTTTGTCACATCCCAATAATATAAGAACCTGTAACTCGGATAAAAAGAAGCGGGAACACATTCCGCCTTGCAAGTCCAACTTGCATCTCCCAATTCGATCTTTAACACCCGGAACCACCACCCCTAAGATGATATTGACCCGTCATTAATTGAACAACCGTCAACATGAATACAACTCGCTATGTAATCCAATATCGTCCCAATAATATGATGACCTGATATTGGGGTCACTATGCATACGTCCTTACTCTTTTGAGAAGAGAAGAGCCCGATCCAAATGGATCGTATGTAGGAGCTGTCACTTCGGACATGCGTCTCCTACATACAATATCTGGCGACGAAACCCTTCGCCTTGATGGGAGACCATGGATGTCACTTATGTGATCCTCCACCTCATATTCAATTTTTAATTAATTATCATTAATCATATTCATATAATTAGTTCTTCCAAGGGAAACATACATCTATTCATAATAGAGTGTTTTTAATTGGATATAATTAATTCAATCTCATTAAATAAATTATCAATCCAATTCAATCAACAAACTTGATTGGTTTTACTTGAATATATATATGGTATTATCTCAAAGTACGTATTAATTCGAATTTTAATAATTAAAAAATACACCTCGAATTTTAATAATTAAAATATTTTTTTTAATTTTTTTCAAAATTTTCTGATGTTTTTATGATTTTCTAAAAATCAAACAGTAAAAAAATGTATAAAACAGTGGACATCCAAGAATATTTTGTAATTTAAAAATACTTTAAGTGCCTAATATTCCTGGAAATTATTTTTATTTAAACTACAAGTAAATATCTACAAACAGAGACCAAGATCATATTTTTTTGAATTTTTCTACAATTTTCTACAATTTTTTTAAGATTTTTCATGTCTCATAATTCTTTTGATTTTTATAAAGAGTAAATGCATGAAAATTGGATAGAAATTAAAAGACAACCAAACACATCTATAGTAATTTTTGGAATTTTTAGACTAATTTTGATTTTTTATGAATTTTCAAAGTTCGGGCAGGCAAAAAGACATTGTTTTTGAATTTTTAAATATATCAAACGTCAACAAAAATTCATGAAAAAATTATATAATGACAAACACTACAGCAGAAGCATATACAAATTTTTTTGAGAATTTTGAGATCAATAAAAACATTTATTTTATCGGAAAGATCAAGCAAATTATTGTTCTGCAAATGTAGGGACCAAATTGCAATTATTCAAAAGTTTTCATACCATAAGATAATAATAAATAAAATATAGGATGAGTTTCGTAATTTACCCAAGTAGCACGTGCCAAGTACGTGATCTTCTAAAGAACAGGGGCTCTTCTGCAATTTCAAAAAACTCCAGGGACGTACTTGTAATTTTTCCAAAAGATTAAAAAAATGTTAACCCCTAGGGTTTCTGGCTTTTTCCACAAGATTGGGGCAAGGGGGAAGCGGTGCACGGACTTGAGATCTCCACAACGGTGGTGCGTTGGCGCGTGGCGGAGGAGAAGGGGCTGAAGGGCTGCGCGTGGAACGGGCACACTGCCTGGAGCGCGGGGGAAGATCTGGGCAGACCGTGCCCAGCGTGGAGGCGAACAGGCAGCGCGCATGGCTTCACGGGGACGGGCTGGAGGCGGCGCTTCCGCGCAAGCAGGAGCTTGGTCGGGAGGAAGCGCGGGCCGGCACCTCACATGAGGCAGTCGCGCAGTAGAGGTGGCAGGGGGTCACGCGCGGCTTCTGGCGATGATGTGGCGACCGATGGGTTGAGGAGGGGGTGCCTGGAGGAGAGCACGGGCTGGGCAGAGAAGATGCTGTGGTGCCGGCGTTGGGATGGTACGGCGCCTGCGCAGAGGCGGGCCGGTTGAGACGGTGGCGCGGGTGGCGTTCTACTGCATTTTTTGTTTTTTTAATTTTTTTAGATTTTTTTCAACTGTAAGCAGAAATGAAAACTTTTTTATAATTTTTATTTTTCAAAAATAGGAACTGTACTCAGAAATAATTTTTTTTATTTAGTTTTTTTATTATTTTTAAATTTCCTACAAAACAAACGTTAGATAAGAAAAACAAATATATATGCATACCTATTAATTTTTCCTGCAAAAATAAGTGTGATATAAACAGGAAAAACTATTTTATGTTCTTTTTTTATTTATACACAAAAATGGGATGTGTGAACGAGCAGATCTTGCGATATGGAAGAGAGATCCGTGTCTCCGGTCACCGTGCGTGACCGGAGGTGGTAGATTATGTGGGGTAGAAGTAAAATGTAGGGATATGGGAAATCAGTATCAAACGCGGATTATGTGTGGTGAAATTTTGGGAATTTTTCTTAAGATCTAAATACTAATAAAATGGGAGCAAAAATGCGACCTATGATTTATCCTAGAGAAAAAGACAAGAAATAAAATGGATCTCACCTTGGGGTCAGAAATGCCGTGATGGCCTCGACGAAGGCCGACGCGCTGTCACCGGACAGCTAGAAGGCTGGGCACCCTTCTTCGACAAGATCGCTCTCGGAGATCGGGCTCCTCTCCACCAAAGGTTGATCAAGAGGAAATGAGGGAGGAGGAGCCCATTAAAAAGAGAAGAAAAAAAAAGGAAGGTAAATACAAATAAAGAAAGTAATTAATGGTTATTTAAATAAATTAATTAATCAATTAAAAACAAAATTTGATTTAATTAAAATAAAATAATTAATTAATTTACAAAAATTAATTAGCCACCTTAATGGTGGCTATTTAAGGCATAAAATCAAATCTTTACATAAAAGATAAGTTTTCAAATCAAATAAAGAATTAAATAATTAAATCTAAATACAATTTTCCTAATTAAATTAAATTAATTAATTAATGTGAGATATTTTATTTTTTGGTGATTTTTATAAAAGGAAGTTAGTTGTATACACATATTATGTACATATAATACAATATACATATGTACAAATAAGGAAATAATTTTTATGTCTTTTTTTAATTAATTTTTTTATTTACATTTTTTATTTTATTTTTAATGAAAATAATGTTTACAATTATGTACATTAAAAATAAACATGAATAATTACACAAATATGTAAGTGGTGAAACTACACAAAATACCCCAGAAAACCCACTTTTTAACAGCAATCATTTGAAAGATAATTTAATTTAGAGTATAATGGAAGTGATTTTGATTCAATTTGAGCTCGTATGGAGCTGGAATTGGTGTTTCGATTATTGCTTTGTGGTTTTTCCTGAGTGTGATTATTTGTAATATGTACATTATTTTGCTTTGCAATTATTTTTATTATTTACAACACATTTTTATTTGCAACTTTTGTTTACAAAAATAATTAATTTGAAGTAAATTTATGTACAAATAAAAAATACAAGTTTTGTATAAATATACAGGAAATATATTTACAAAATATTTTTGGATTTTTGGATTAAAGACCCTATCTCCCCCTACTTTATTCCTAGTCAATCAGATCAAGTCTTGACCTTCTCTCGGGGTTCGTGTCACCCTGTATTTATTACATAAATACATCCTTTACTTTTCTTTTCTTTTCCTTTTCTTATTTATTATTTTATTTATGTACAAAAAGTGTTAAAATGTATGTTTAATAAATGCATACAAAATGGTAATTTTATGCAATTAGTAGGTATTTACAGGTGTTTGACTAAGCAAATGATGCTAAAATAAAAGAATAAAGGCGATGAATCATAGATTCATCATTCTCCTATACTTTACCTTTGCTAGTCCCTTAGCAAACACTTATTTGGAAAATAAGTGAAAAGAAAAATAAAGAAAAGAAAAAAGAAAAAAGTTAGAACAATGTTGACTTTTAAACTTATCTTCATAAAAATGTAGTATGGAGCTCTGTGAGACCTTTGGATTATTAGTGTATCCGAACCTTAATGGGAAATGAATTTAAAATCTAAGAGCCTCTAAGTTCCACAAGACTCCTATTCAGGTCTCCTCAACAGTCAGATCAGAACAAGTCTTCATCCACAAATTCTTATGACTATGAATTATTACTTGTACAGTGTAAGTGAAATATAGCTCCTCATTTCAAAAGTAGCAAAGAAACAACCTCTCCCAATAAGGTAACTCTAATCCCCCGGTCTGGCAACCCTTTCCTCGAGGAGCGGGGATATTCCCTTCTAAGTTCAAGTACAACCAGCTCAAGAAGAGATGGAGAAGAGAATGGACGGTAACCAGTGTAGTTACCTATCCTTGGATGCATGACCAGTGTAGCCAAGTCATCCGCTGCAAGCTTACAAATATTAGACTTTGAAGTTCTTATTCTTTTTTTTCCTTGTATATACACTCCGGTAGGCATTTTACTTTTCTATCAAGCTTGTCCACTTTTGGATATTCCGCATTTTTTTTCTTTTTTTTGACAATATATACAAGGTGCAGCATGTACATAAGTAGTTTTTCCTCTTGAGCCAGTAGACTATCCCTCTTTTGAAGCATTATTGCAACCCCACAGCATCATGTCTTTAGACCTCAACATCGTCAAACCAGGTTAAGACGCACTTCCCTCCCTAGAGGAGGACGAGAGGTTCCGCCTAGATGTACTACCCTCGTATGCTACCCCAAGCCAAAAGATTCTGTCCCTCACTACCTCCTCCATGAAGAGCTACGTGTAGAGTGCTTTGTCCAAGGTAAGCCACGGTCTGAAAGAATCATGCGTGTGTTGTTAAATATTCTACATAGACATATCAAGATGACATGTGAACATAGTCTTATGGACTCAAAGAATTAAGTCACTAGGACCTTAAAAGTATTAACTCCAATTCTTATAAGGTTCCTCTGAAATTAAGTGGATTAAGTCCAACTAAGATCCATTCTTCAAATTTATTCCAGACTGAGTTTAAATGTCAATACTATCCTGAAAAATACACATGCTAATGCAAGAAATATGTATAGCAAAGAAAAGAAGGCAAAAATCTTTTTGGTGAAACAGTTTTCAAATTTTGAACTTTTTATGGATTTTTGGAAAATGATACACATGCAAAAAGAGTTTTTTTTTCATTTTTTTAATAAAATATTAGCAATATATACAAGTATATACATTTTTTTAATAAGAGTTAGGGTGAGATACACATATTTACGCAAGGGTGAGTTAATTATTTACAAGAATAAGATGAAAGGATTTACAACTTGAGTAATAGGTATATACATACAGTTGGATTTTTTGTGATGCATATATTCCTCAAATTTATTTGAAAAAAAAATTACAACTAGTTTTGAAAACTATAGTCCAAAATAATTTTTCAAACAATTTTACAAACATTTACACATTTGAAAACTATTTTGCAAACATTTTTGAAATAGTATATATAGATTTTCAAAATAATTTTTCAACCATTTTTAAATATTTGCAAATAGTTTTACAAAATCATTTTATTTCACACAAAGAAAAAAATTTTGCAAGCCAAAATATTTTTACGAAGGTTGAAAATATTTTTCAAATAGTTTTCAAAAGATTTTTCAAATAGATTTTCAAACAACTTTCAAAATATTTTTCAAAATATTTTAACCTGATTTATTAATCAGTATATACAAAAAGAATTTTGAGGAAATATCTACATCTTTTTATTAGTTAGTTTTTTGAAGTTTTTTTAAGTTTTTTTTGTATTTACACAGTATTTTAGCCATATTAAAAATATGAAAGTACGAGTTATGGCTAAAGTATATATACAATATATACGACACCCCCCTATACTTAGCTCGAACTATGTCCTCATAGTGATCAAAGAGCTGCAAGGGAAGACATAACTCGTGCTAAGTATTGGGAAGTTAAAAGAATGCTATGCTACAACGACGAATAAAAGAATATAATCAATAGGAGTCGATGATCCCCATATACTTAGGATTAAGTAATCCTATGTATAGAAGAATGTACACAAGGGGAAAACCGAGGAGTAGAATGTACAGAGTCTACCTCCCCTATACTTAGGGTAAAATATCCCTAAGTATAGGCAGCAAAACAGAGGTAAAAAGAATCAAAAGAATAATCACAAGTCTGACACCCCCCCTATACTTAGGGTAAAGTACATCCTAAGTATAGTGTAATCCTGAGATGGAGATGGGGTGTTTAGAAACAAGAATGTGCGATATGGACATCTAGATCTATACAGCGACGGGAGAAAGTGATAATTAGGCATGAGATGCAAATGATGTGAGTCAAAAACCACATCTCATACAAAATTAATAGGGGCAACATCAACAGTCAGCAGATCATGATCTAGATATGGCTTCAGGCGCTGACCGTTAACTTGGAAGGTAGACTCAGATGACATCTCAGATATATCAATGTTGCCATTGTCATGCACCTTCCGGACTCAAACTGCTTATGGGTTATAGGAATCATGCCATATCTTCACTCGCTCCTTATATTGTAGGATACTCGAAAAAAGCTGTATCTCTAAGTTCCTCCAGGGATGCCAATTCTGCCTTTCTCTGATCTTCTACACTCTCTGGATCCAAAAATATCTCAGTAAGAGTCCATAGTGACTTATGCTTCAGCTCAACTGGTAAGTGGCATGGCTTGCCATAAACAAGTCAGAATGGAGATGTACCCAATGGAGTCATAAGGATGTCTGATATGCCCACAAGACCGAGTCCAAAAGCTGTGACCAATCCTTTCGGTCTGGGCAGACTACCTTCTGCAATATAGTCTTAATCTCCTTGTTAGAAACCTCAACAAGGCCATTCATCTGTGGATGATAAGGAGTGGCAACTCTATGATCTATGTTGAACTCATTAGCAAGAGCCCTTACCTTGTCGTTGATAAAATGAGTCCCCCGTTTGATATCAAAACTCTAGGTACCCCGAACCGTGAAATGATATTTTTCCTCACGAATTTGCAAACGGTATTAGCATCTGCGGTTCGGGTGGGGATGGCCTCAGCCCAACGACTCACATAATCTGCAGAAAGCAAGATATACTCAAATCCCTGACTCTTAGGAAATGGGTCCATGAAATCGATGCCCCATGCGTCAAAGACCTCACAGAAGTGAATGGGTTGCATCGGCATCATAATCTCTCTGTCCACACGTACGCATTTTCTGATAGTCCGTACATCTCTTCACGAATTCATCTGAATCCTTGAAGAGGGTAGGCCACCAAAGGCCGGATTGAAGCACCTTCTGTGTTGTCCGTCCCCTAGAATTATATCCTCCTGCCTCAAGCTTGTGGCAATAGGTGAGGACGATATGCTGCTCTTCTTGAGGAATACACCGTCTCCAGATGCTATCCCCTCCTTCATGATAAAGAGTGGAATTTTCCCAATGGTACGACTTGGCCTTCGCAAGAAAGGTCTCAAGTCGTTGTCTGGGCCAATCTTGTGGAACTTTCTTCGTGACAAGATAGTTCACAATATCGGCATACCATTGAAGTGAGGTGATTGCAAGGATAGCCTTATCTGGGAATGTCTCTGTAATAGGTGTCATTTGATCCGAATCCTCAAGGTTCTCTAGACGGGAGAGATGATCCGCCACCATATACTTGACTCCAGGTTTATCCTTAATATCAATGTCAAATTCCTGGAGTAGAAGGATCCATAAGGTTAATCTGGCTTTAGCATCCTTCTTTGCCATTAAGTATCGGATGGCGGTGTGATCAGTATAAATAGTCACTTTAGATCCAAGAATGCAAGATCGAAATTTATCCAAGGCAAAGACTACAACTAGCATCTCTTTATCTGTGACTATGTAATTCCGTTGAGCGGCATCCATTGTTCGGCTAGCGTAGTGAATGGCAAAAGGTGCTCCATCCTTCCTCTGTCCAAGCACAGCCCCTATGGCAAAGTCAGAAGCATCCGTCATGATCTCGAATGGGAGAGACCAATCAGGCGGCTGAAGGACAGGAGCCTCAACAACTAAATTCTTGAGAGTCTCAAATGATGCAAGACACTTATAATCGACAAGGAACTCAGTGTCTTTTGTCAATAACTCAGTAAGCAGTCGGGCAATTTTGCTGAAGTCCTGTATGAACTGTCGGAAAAACCGACATGCCCCAGAAAGGATCGCAACTGTCGCAAATTGGACGGTGGATTGAGTTTCTTGATGATATCCACCTTGGTCGGGTCGATTCCATGCCCCTGTTGGAGATGATGTGGCCAAGGACCGTCCCCTGAGTCACCATGAAGTGACTCTTCTCCCAAGATAAGAGTAAGTTGACCTCAATACAGCGTTGAAGTACTCGATCTAGGTAATCAAGACATGTATCGAAACGGTCACCGTAGACCAAGAAGTCATCCATGAAGACCTCTAAAAATTCATCAACCATGTCCGAGAAAATAGAGAGTATGCACATTTGGAATGTAGCCGGAGCATTACATAATGCAAAGGGCATCCGTCTAAAAGCATACGTCCCAAACGAACAGGTGAAAATTGTTTTCTCTTGGTCTTCAAGCGCTATGGCCACTTGGTTGTATCCCGAATACCCACCCAGAAAGCAGTAGTAACTCTTCTCAACTAGTCTCTCAATGACCTAATCTATGAATGTTAGCAGGAAGTGGTCCTTCTTGGTGGCCTGATTCAATCGTCTGTAGTCCACACAGACCCTCCAAGAAGTGGGTACTCGGTTAGTTATCTCCTCTCCAGACTCGTTCACAACTGTGGTGATACCCGTCTTCTTGGGTACCACATGCAATGGACTAACCCACTTAGAGTCGGAGATGGGGTAGATAAAATCGACGCTCCACCACTTAGATATTTCCTTCATGACCACTTCTCAAAGATTCAGGTTCAGCCGTCGCTGGAACTCACGCGAGGGCTTGGCGTCTTCTTCGAGATAAATGTGGTGGGAGCACATGGCCAGACTTATCCCCTATAGATCAGCTACACTGCATCCTATTGCCTTGCAGTTTCTTTCAAGAACCTCCATCAAACGAGATTCTTGGTCTTTAGTCAAATTAGTTGAGATAATGACTGGGAACATATGTGGCTCACCCGCAAGGAATCTATACTTCATACTTTGCGATAAGGTCTTCAATTCTAGACAAGTGGGAGCTGGTAAATCTGACTTTTGAAATGTCTGAGTGAATGCTACCAGATATGTGTGTGAGAACTCTTACTGTAATGGTAAATTTGACAAAGATGGCATTGCTGGTATATCTGTCAACGGACCTCGCTCAGTCTCTACCCTAGCTGTCGGCTCTGTAGGCACCAGACACGTAAATATTCATCGAACTCCTGTCAGACAAAATCACCTTCGCTATCCTGATCATGATAAACAGCCTCTATTGTATCCTGTGCCATGAGTGTGCTCTCTGAACTCTCATCTGCCATGATATGTGAATCTACACTGTCTGAAGATGTGGCAAGAGCTCGTGATGTGGGATCTGCCCAAACTGCTTCATCATCTGTGATCACAAAGTCACACTCCTGGTGGATGTCTAGCTCTGCATCTGTCATCTGCCCAGAGTCAGTCATCTGATCTGAGCACTCTGAGTCTCTAGCTCTGGTCTCCTCGATCGTCTCTATTTGTACACTTTCACCCTCGATGCAGAAGTATACCTTCCCACTATCGTGGTCAGATACCGCCTTGGCTGTGGCCAAGAAAGGTCTTCCTAAAATGATGGGGGCATCGATCACACGTTCAGGGATCTCCATGTCCAGTACAACAAAGTCCACAGGGAATTTCAGACCCTGAATTGTGACGACAACATCCTTAAGTAACCCCTTTGGCCTCTTAACAGATTTACCAGCAAACTGAAGGATCATCATGCTCTGTCTAAGAGGGCCGAACTCAAATCGATCAAGTAAGGCAGCCGGGAGAAGGTTAATTGAAGGACCGATGTCTAATAAGGTACGATCGAATTGCTGCTCATGAATGTGGCATCTGACATATGGATCTCCTACATCAGGCCTCTTGGCTGGCAATTGGTTCTGTATAGCGAAACAAGTGGCACGGGTAAGCACATGGATTTATGCATTACGATTCCTTTTCGTCCTATGTACAGTGGTCTTCTCTCTCAAGTGCTTCTGGAAGAGAGGGATGTGCTCTAGTGCCTCCTGTAGAGTCAGCTGGATATGGAATCTGTCAATCATGGTGACCTCTCTTGCCATACGCGTAGCAGATGCGTTGGCCCCCAGAATCAGTGTTATTATTATGATCGTTGCTTGCCTTTCTTGAAAGGTTGTTTGGATTTGGGGTGGAATTTATGGGGTTTATTTTTGGAGTTGACATGGTCTGCTAGATTGATAGGAGGGTTGTATTTAGAGTCTTTTGCCCCGTGATGATCTTCAGTTTGAAGATACTTTACGAGGTAAAAACATGTTCATCTTCTCTTGTCAATGATGGAGAGATTTAGAGAAATCTTTCCAAGAATAAGGGAGTTTTTCGATTAGAGCGGCTACTTGTACATTTTCCTCTATCTTATAGCCACTAACAATAGACTTAGAGACAATATTTTGATATTCAAGAACTTATGCGGAAACAGATGAAGAGCCTACGACCACCCAAGTTAATTTAACCGGATTAATGATCGAATTAAATGTGTCGTTCGTTGTAGTCAGGTAATCTAGACTGATCAAAAACCACTTATATTAATCGAATTAATCACAGCAGCAATTTTTTTATTTTACTTGGGCAAGCCTAAGGTCGAAATCAGGGAGGCAGCTTTCTCCTTAGGTTATTTGAAGTTAAGATGTTAGATTTTTTATTGTTTATGCAATTAAAGAAAACTGCAATGCAATTCGAGCCAGATTTTAAGTTAAATCATAAATTATAGTCAAATAAAATCCAAAAATGATGAAACTTGGCCAGAATATGAAATGCAATGAAACTAAGCTACTGCAATTTTTTTGGAATTTTTAGACTATGAATGGATTAAATATGAAGTAGGTAGTTTTGCAAAGTTAATTTTAATAAATATCAAAGTACATTATTTTCAGATATAAAAATTATTATATATGGTTCTATGTGAGATGAATCCAAGAAAATTGATAGACCTAAAAAATAGAATGTTGGACCTATTAAAAATCAATTAAGCAAAAGACTAATTAATTTATTAACGCCTCGTAATGCGTGCAAATGATGTGATTTTTGGGCACGAAGTAGAACAACTTAAACTAAACCTATTGTGATTTTTTCGGTAATTGTTGGAACTACAAATAACTTAATATGGAATTTAAGGCACATAGTGGAAAAACTATGTAAATTTCCACAAAAATAATAATATTAAATTCCTCGAAGCTCACAAAAATATGCAAGTATCTACAATGATAAAGCACAAGTTCCTCTACAACATGCAATTTTTGGAATTTAAAAATGATGCTAAATGAATGCCTAAATAAATGTGCAAACACAGGGATCAAAATGCAAACAGGAATTAAAATTGATTAAATCAAAACATGCGTACAGGGACTAAAATGCAATTACCTATAATGATGGGGTTATGCGTGCAAAATGACCACGGGAACACATGTGTTTCATGTGGCATGCCTGGCAGGGACTGAAGTGCAATATTAGAAACTTGCAGGGGCCTTAGTGCAAAATGCACAGACCACACGTGAGCAACATGTGAGGTGCTAGGCTCGGGAAGCTTCGGAGACTCGGACGTTGGTTCGGATGCTCTGGAGGCTCAGACGTAGCTTCGGGAGAGGCTCGGGTGATCCAAGCCTAAGGGGCGGGGAAGAGGCTAGGAGCTAGTGACATGGCTGCAAGTGGACCATTAGATCAAGATTGATCCAATGATAGCGGTAGCGGTAGACGTGGCATGATGCAGGTCGTCAGATCCTCGCGTGATTAGATGGTATCTAGATCTCCTGATTGGTTGACATGGCGTAAGGTAGACCGTTAGATCCGATGATCCAATGGAGGCTGGTGTTGCTAGCGATTAAGATGTGGACCGATGAGTACCATCCGATCAAGACGATCGGACGGTGGTTGTGTGTCTTGTTCGTCCAGGCCTCTGCCTCCTGCGGCGGACATGGATGGGCTCCGGTGAAGCCCTCCTGGATCTGCCGCCTTGTTCCTCGCTCGGAGAAGATGTCCGGGAACTCCTAGGCAGCTGGGAATGATCGTGGAAGCGTCGGGGAGCCGCCGGAGGTTCTGGGTAAGGCTAGGGAGGTCTGTAGGTTGGTGGCGACGAAGCTCAAAGTAGCTCTGGTGAAGGTACGACCAGTGTCAAAGATGGTACCTGCAAGGTTAGGGTATGCCAAAAGATGGTGCTCATGTTCGTGTGAAGTGCAGTGAGTGCTTGTGGCCTTCTGGAGTGAAGTGGTGAGCGGGCGGTGGTATTCTTCCGCCATGACCGGCGGAGCGATGGTCGGAAGTGGATTGATGTGTCGTGAAGGTGAACAGAAGGTGGAGCGAAGATGAGAGCTCCAACGCAGAGCTCAGGCGATGGTCAGCGGAATGTGTTAACGAGCGAGGTAGGCAGGAAAAATAGGAGAAAATCGAAGGAAAAGAAGAAGAAGATCGGAGGAGGAATGGAGGAGGCTACCTGAGAGTGGAGGCTCGACGGGGAGTCTTTGGTCGCTGCTCGAGGGCCAATAGCAACCCGAGCTCGTGCAGCTCGAAGGAGGAGCTGTTACACGACGAAGCTCGCCATGGATCTCTCCGGAGAGGGGAACACCGTCATCGCTCGCTCTTAGTCCTAGTCTCTATCACCGATAGGTAGAAGGGATCTCCGGTATCTCTCGTGCAAGGGCGGATGGGGTTGAAGCTCGTCGGAGGTGGAGTATTTATAGGGAGAAGGTAGACATCCGGGCGATGGAGGAGGTGGTTTGCGTGGAGTGTATGGAGCGAGGGAGAGGGGGTCATGGCGATCGTGGTTGCTGGAGAGGATGATGGTTGATGGGGCTATGTCGTGGGCTCATTGGGAAGTGAAGGTGGCGGCGGAAGGAGCGAGGGAAATGGGAAGGGAGAAGATGGTGCGCGAGAGGGGCAACGTGTGCGAGGAAGGTGGCAAGAGGTGGAAGAAGAAGTCGTGGCCGTTGGATCTCACGATCCAACGGCTACGAGAGGCACGCTATCGAGAGGCTGGGATTAGAGCGGGGCGGTATGATCGGGTGACGCATATCATGCCACGTGTCATGCTCTCATGCAGGCAGAACTGGACGGTGTGATGAGATTAGGGGTCGGATCGATGGGTGTGAATCTCATGGGAATCGAAGGTGGGGATGTGATCGATGAATGGAGGATCGAGAGGCACACATAGCGCCATATGGAGCGTTGCGGTGGAGGCGCAAGTGATCGGCCCAGATGCGATATGGGCCATGATCAGACAGCTGTGAGGTGATGCGACCGTGGATGGCTTGAATCTGAAGGAAGAGGAAGCCATCAGACTGTGGAGGAAAAGGGGTGCGTGGCGCGCAATGGAGTGGCCGCGTGGCGTAACCAGAGGGCGCCACATGGCCCAATCAGATTGGTCGAGGAAAGAAGGAGAAATAAGAAGATGAAAATAGCCGAATTTGGAAAAACTCAAAACATAAATGTTGTACATCTTGATGAGATCTACAAGTTTGATGTTGACCAAAAATGGAAACGATGTCAAATGAAATGATAAAATGCAAGGGTACAAATATAAGTACATATAGTATACAATGGGGGCCCAAAACCCAAGTTTTGCATACGAGCTCCGATTTTAATGAAATTGGTATTATTTTGAAGGTCTCTAAATGTATATTATTTTAAAAGTGAGTAGACCTAGATCGGAGGTTGTATGAGAGGGATATATGCATTTTAAGGTCCATGGTCTCAAACTTGGATTGGGGTTTTATTGGTCAAATTTACAAGTTATCATTTTTTAGTATTTTTCTTGTATTAGTATTAGTAATATATACAGTATAAAGTTGAATTTATGGATTTTGAAGTTAGCATAAAATATGTAAAAATGAGTGATTTTTACAAGTGACTTTGGCTTCTTATTTAATGCAGATGTGGATGCTAAAAAGCAGATGTTATCAATGCATGCATGAATGTTAATTATGCAATATGGGTGGAAATATGCCTCTAATTACTAAGGAACAAGGCTCTATTTTCAACTTTTAGAGTGATGAATCACAGATTCATCAACCCCCTATACTTAAACCTTTCTCGTCCCCGAGCAACTAAAATGAAATGCAAAAGTGAAATGAAATTGGGTTCCATACCAAGGTCATGAACAAAAGTTGAAAATGGAGCTTGACTCGACCTTTGGATTAATTGTGTGGTGGAACCTTATTGGGATCTGAACTTAAGATCTAACAGACTTCAAGTTCCACAAGTCTTCTATTCAAGACGCCTCAATAGTCAGATCAGAACAAATCCTCATACGCAAATTTCTAATGACTATAATTCTTACTTGTACTGTGTAAGTGAAAAATAGCTCTCCACATCAGAAATGGCTAAGAACCAGCCTCCTCTAACAAGGAAACTCTAATTCTCCGGTCTAGTAACTCTTTCCTCGAGGAGCGGGGCATTCCCTTCTAAGTTCAAGTGCGACAAGCTCAAGAGGAGGGGGTGGAGAAAAGAATGGACGGTAGACATTGTAGCTACCTATCCCAGGATGCCTTACCAATGTAGCCAAGTCATCCAGCTGCAAGCTTCTTGCTAATATACATACTCCGATAGGCATTTTATTTCACTCGGGCATGTCTTATTTTTTTGGAGTTCTTGCTTTTTTGAACTATATACAAGGTGCAGCATGTACATCAGGAGTTTTTCCTCTTGAGCCAGTAGACTATCCCTCTTTTGAAGCATTATTGCAACCCACGGCATCCCGTCATTAGATGCCAACATCACCAGACCAGGTTGAGATGCACTACCCTCCCTAGAGGAGGACAGATGTTTCCACCCATGTGCTACTCTAAGATAAAAGGATTCTACCTCTTCACCACCTCATCAATGAAGAGCTACGTGCATTGTGCTTGTCCAAGTTAGGTCACTGTCTATAAGAATCATGCATGTGCACGAGATATTCTATTTAGATTAATCAAGATGACATGTGAACATAGACTTGCGGACTCAAAGAATTAAGTCACTTTGACTTGAAAAAAATCTTAACTCCAATTCTTATAAGGTTCCTCAGAAATTAGGTGGATTAGGGTCAAATCAAGCCCTTCCTCAACATCTATTCATAACTTGGTTCAGAACCCACTAACTTTTCACTTTGCATATGCTAGATAAGCAGATGAAGTGCAGATGACATGTTATGTAGATGAATGCAAGACTCTCTTTTTTCTTTCTTTTTAGATGCAGATATGCAAGAGTAAATAAGAAGCCTTTGATTTTGATTTTTTTTTCAAAAATATACAAGAGTATTACAAAGATACATGTATTTTACAAAATAATCAATTTTTATCCACCCCATAATTATTGTATAGTATATACGCGAAAGTACGAGCTATGGGTAAAGTATATATGTAATATATACACGCCCCCCTATACTTAGCATGTGTTATGTCATCAGAGCATGAAAAACGAGGAAAAGACATAGCTCGTTCTAGGCGTAGGAGAGCTAAAAGAACAAAAAGTATAGAAGTCGTCCTGCCCCTCTATACTTAGGCTCTGGCAGCCTAAGTGTAGAAGAAGATCAAAAATGGGGCGGACGAGGTTAAGAGGAGAAATGGAGGACTATACAAGATGGGCATCGGTCCCCCCTACACTTAGGGTCAGGACAAACTAAGTATAGGACAGGAGTAAGTATGAGAACCGATGAGATCTGGAGGATGTACAATGAATGGTGAATAGACTCGGGTCACTCTCCCCCCTATACTTAGGATCTGGTCATCCTAAGTATGAAATGAAAAGATATGAGCCGGGGCGAGTGATTAGAGTCGTGGGAGGGAGGGAAAGAATATACAAGAAGGGTGATTATATACAAGGATCATGATCTAAATCTTTTCGATGATGCTGATGGCGAGAGCTCACTATTGCAAAGTCTCATGCGCGGCTTCATGTGTGTCTACTAGGTCTGCCTCGCGCATGAAAACAATCTCCTCAACATGGACTAACTATTCATTGGGTTCGACAAAGTATTTCAGCAGTTGTCCATTAACTAGGGATGTCTGTGCTCCATATGTAAGATCTGAGATCTCTACGCATCCACTATCATGCACAGCACGGACTATGAACGAACCCGTCTACTTGGATTTCAGCTTACCTTGAAAAACCTTCAGCCTCGCATTGAACAACCATACCTTCTGTCCAGGAACAAAGGTCTTTCGTCTAATATATATCCTGTCAACGCTTCACCTTGTCCTTGTACACCAAACTGTTGTCATATGCTCGGTTTCTGGCTTCCATAAGTTCATTCAGATCAATCTCTCTATGTTTCTGCCCTAGGTGTGTGTTCCAGTTGACCTTCTTAATTGCCCATTCAGATTTGTGCACTAATTCTGCGGGCAAATGGTACATCTTTCCAAACACCATTCTGAATGGAGAGGTTCCTAAAGGTGTCTTGTAAGCTGTCCTATAAGCCCAAAGGACCTAATCGAAAATCTGAGACCAGTCTTCCTGTTTGGGCGGACAAGCTTCTGCAATATGGTCTTCACCTCCCTATTCGATACATCTGTCATGCCATTGGTCTGTAGGTGGTAAGGACTAGCGACACGGTGTTCGATGTCATAATCCTTCAAGAGTTTCTTCACTTCTCTGTTCACAAAATGGCTACCCCCATCAGATGTCAACACTTTAGGGATCTCGAACCTAGAGATGATGTGATCTCTAATAAATTTGCAGACAGTCCTGCTGGCCGCAGCTCGGGTCGGGATAGCCTCCACCAACCTTGACAGATAGTCTACCACAAGAAGGATATATTCGAATCCATGGCTAACCGGGAATGGGCCCATGAAGTCGATACCCCAGGCGTCAAAGACATCACAAATGATGTCAGGCTGCATCGACATCTCATCCTTGGAACCAACGGTTCCTCCCATTCGCAGGCATATTGGACACGACTTCGCAAAGGTGATCGCATCACGAAACGGAGTCGGTCGGTATAAGCCACATTGAAGTACCTTCCATGCGGTCCTCTTCTCGGAGCGGTGTCCTCCTGCCTCCAGACTGTGGAATAAAGTAAGGACACTCTGATATTCCTCCTGAGGAATACACATCTTCTAGACACAATCCGGTCATTCAAAGAAAAGGATCGGATCCTCCCAATGGTAATATCTTGCATCCGACTTAAGCCGATCTATGTGGCTCTTGGGCCAATCTTTGGGAACATTCTTGGAGACAAGATAGTTCGCTATATTGGCATACCATGGGAGCGAGTCGATAACAAAAACCGACTCGTCAAGGAAGGAGTCTCGAATAGGCATATCATCAAAAGTATCAAGATTTTCGAGACGGGAGAGGAGATCAGCCACTACGTTCTTCTTTCTAGGTTTATCTCTAATGTCCAAATCAAATTCCTAGATGAGCAAATCCACCTAAGAAGACGCGCCTTCGCGTCCTTCTTTCCATTAAGTATCGCAGTGTTGTATGGTCCGTGAACACAATCACCTTAGATCCAATGATAAGATCTGAATTTATCCTAGGCGAACACTACCGCAAGCATCTCCTTTTCGGTAGCTGTATAGTTATGCTGAGCAGTATCAAGCACTTTGCTTGCGTAGTGTATGGCAAACGGGTCGCCATCCCCCCTCTGTCCCAACATAGCTCCAATAGCAAAATCTGAGGCATCCGTCATGATCTCAAAAGGAAGAGACCAATCTGGGGCTTGTAGGATCGGAGCATCCATGATCATCCCTTGTAATTGCTTAAAGGCCTCAAGACATTTATGATCGACAATAAACTCCATGTATTTGCCTAAAAGCTCAGTTAGCGGTCGGTCAATCTTCGAAAAATCCTTGATAAATCTCTGATAAAATTCAACATGCCCGACGAGTGACTGCAACTGTTTCACGTTGGTTGGTGGCTGGAGTCATCTGATCATGTCCACCTTGTCAAGGTCAATCTCCATTACTCTCTTGGAGATGGCATGCCCCAACACAATGCCCTCTGTCACCATGAAGTGACTTTTCTCCCAGGAGAGAACCAGATTAACCTCACAACACCTTTTGAGGACTCAGTCCAGATTCCTAAGAGAGGAATCGAAGGAATCGTCGTGGACCGAGAAGTCATCCATGAAGACTTCCAGGAATTCACCGACCATTTCGGAGAATATTGCAATCATGTACCTTTGAAATGTACCGGGAGCATTGCATAACCCAAAGGGTATGCGCCTGAAAGCATAGGTATCAAAGGGGCATGCGAAAGTGGTTTTCTCCTGGTCCTCAGGAGCAATGGCTACTTGGTTGTAGCCCAAGAACCCATCTAAAAAGCAGAAGAATTCTTTTCCTGCTAATCTCGCTAAGATCTTATCAATGAATGGTAGGGGAAAATGATCCTTCTTCGTCGCGACATTCAGGCACCTGTAATCCACACAGACACTCCATGATGTGGGTACTCATGTCACGATCTCCTCTCCGTCCTCGTTGGTGGTCGTCTGAATTCTCGATTTTTTCGGGACAACATGGATGGGTGCCACTCACTTGGAATCGGAGATGGGGTAAATAAAACTCGCATCACACCATTTCTCAATCTCCTTTTTCACGACCTCTCACAAATTTGGATTCAACCGACATTGGAATTCATGAGAGGGTTTAGCTACATTTTCTAAGTAGATATGGTGCGAACACAGAGCAGGATTTATCCCGTGGAGATCAGAGATGCTCCAACCTATCCTCTTGCGGTTTTTCTCTAGGATCTCTAGCAAGCGAGATTCCTTCTCCTCGATCAATCACGAGCTGATGATGACCGGATACTTCCTCTCTTGTCCCGCAAGGAAGGCGTATTTAAGAGTTGTGGGCAATGGTTTTAGCTCAGGTAAGGTGTGATCATCGAGAAAATATGGCTCAATCAGTTATGGCTCTGTGCTGGTAGTGGTTGGATCTATCTTTGAAGTAACTTCCACCAATTCGTTCAGCTCTGGAGTCGGATCGTCAAAGGTATCCAAGCAATCGGCAAAAGCCATGTCCGACCCATCATCCTCATCTTCTGATTGTCCTAAAGAGGGAAGGACTGACATGCCCAGCTAGGCGAACCTGTCATCGAAGATGTAGGGGGATGCATTTTTTGCACTGTACTCGCTCCTAAGGTTCTCGCAAACTGTCTCATGCACGATATCTTCTCCAAAGGAGAGGGACTCATCGGTGCTAGTTGGGTTCTGTCTCCATGGCCCAACGGTATCTACATGAACACAATCTTCTTCTGACGAAGAGTACTCGGTGCTAGATTCGGAATCTGACCTCTGTTACCTTGTCTGCTTCATCGCAAGTTCCTCATCTCCGCGTGGAGTTTGGAACTGAATCTTCCCGATCTTCTAATCAAATAAGGCCCCTGCTATTCTAAGGAAGGGCCTTCCTAGTATGATCTGGGAATCTCTCCAATTTCGAGGGATTTCAATATCAAGGAATGTAAAGTTCACCATGTAATCATGTCCCTCGACTTTGATCATAATGTTCCTCAATTTTCCTTGGGACCTCTTGGTTGATTTGTCTGCGAACTGGAGTAAGGCTCTGGATTTCCTGAGAGGTCCTAGATTTAACAGCTCATAGAGGGTCGTAGGCATCAGATTAATTGAGGATCCGTTATCTAGGAGAGTGCGTGCAAATGCAGTGTCATTGACATGACTCACCACATAATGAGCACCCATGTCCCTTCGCTTCCTTGGAAACGCATTCTTTATGGCGCAAGTAATGGCTACTAACAAAACGTGCTTCTCAACACAGCTTTTGGTTTTCTTGCTGACCCTAGTAGGTGTGCATCTCACCTTAAGATACTTCTGAAATGCAGGTGTCATGTCCACATACTTATCGAAGGGGATTGTGACCTTGATATACTTGTTGCAGAACTCTGCCATCTCAGGGTCATCTTTTTGGATTTTCTTTGTTTTCTTCTTTCCATGCTTAAGAGCATGGGGGAAAGGGATTATTGGCGACAACTCAGATTCGAAAACTGGAAGATTTGCATTAAGACGAGAAACTGAGTTCTGTACAGGACACTAACTCTGACTTTGACAATGACTCGGACGAAAAAGAAATTCTTTTGGAAAAACAGGTGATGTGTCTTCCGTGACTTCTGGGACGTCCTCCTCAGATGGAGGTGTGGGCTCCTCATCTGGTTCGTGGGGTTTACTGCTGGTGCTCCTCTCCTTCTTCTAGGACTTGGAAATCTTGTTCTTCTGTTGATGGTGGTGGTGGTGCTGCTGCTCCTCTGCCTCCAAGTTCTCCTCAAGTAGAGACTTGGCGGCGTCTTCCTCTTATGCCCGTGCCCGATCAGGTACGGTCACGGTCCTTCCGCTCCTTAGGGACATATGATTTACATTATCGTGCGAAAGGATCTCGTGTTCATATAGAGAGTGATCTGAATATTATACCTGATCGTGTGGTCGGTGATGACCCTGATTCAGGCAATTTGGGTTAGCCTGAACCTGGGGGGAATTGGGGTCTTTGGCACCATATGCTGGTCTTGGTTACGTGAGACGCAGTTGAAAATCTATTTCGATATCCATGTAGTCATTCTGTAACTGTTGGACCCTATCAGTCAGGGTCTGGATGGCCAAAGTGAGGGACTCCAATTCACTGGTGGGCAGGGCTTGCTGTTGTTGACTAGACGACGAGTGATTCGGTTGTCTATATTGGTCCTGTTGGCCATGCCGATATTGTTGCTGGTGGGAAGGTGGTGGAGGGCCCTACTGGCCCAAGTGGAATGTGCGTTGTTGCTGGTGTTGTTGAGGCCGGTACCCTTGTCCAGGCCGGGAATGTATGAAGCGCGGTGCAGGGATGGATTTCCTGGTAAGCTAGGGAAGATCGTGTGGCTGGTCGTTCCCTATCCCCGACTGTCTGCCGATGGGATCATGGTTGTACCACATCCTGTTGATCTCGAACACCTGCGGAGGATCCTCGTAGACTGTCTCCACCTATGGGGGTGCATACTGCTCCTACTGAGTGTACTGCTGCTCCTCAACCCAGCTACTCTGAGGCCATTGTACCTGTTCATGTACAAGATGAACTCGATGTACAAGCACAGGTGGTGCAGAAGGGGCAGGTAGTCGTATCTTGACTACCTTCTCAGTCAATTCCTCCACTTGTTTGGGCAATCGTGAAAGCGCCTCAAGGTCGGTGACCATCTTGTGGATCTGCTCTACCATGGTGAGCTTATCAGCTATTATCCCCATGCTGGGGATGAGGCTATATGTCAGATCCGCTACAGTCCTCCTAGTTGTCTCATTAGATAGGCTTGAGGGAGACAACGGATAGGCCCTGGTGGCCTGAGACGTATCTGTCTCTGCCATCTGCTCCAAAATTTTCCATACGACATCTTCATTCTTATTGAGAAAGCTTCCTCCACAAGCTGCACTCACTAACCCCTGCATTTCCAAGGTCATGCCATAGAACAAGGTATGGACTAAGATCGCTTTGGTAATGCCATGACAGGGGCACTTTTGAGTTAAGTCATTGAATCTATCCCAGGCTTCATGGAATGGTTCGTGGGGGCCCTGGGAAAGGCTAGCGATCTTGGTCCTCATCTGATTAGTCATATTTAGTTGGTAAAACTTCTTCAAGAATAAGTCTTTGAATTGCATCCAGGTCGTACATCTAACCCCGAGATTTTTCAGCCAATGAGCAGCCTTATCTCCTAAGGCAAACGTGGTAGCCATCAGCCTGATGTAATCTTGTTCAACCCTAAGGTGACTAAGGTTGTTTCATACCAGCTCAAAGTCTCTAAGGAAAGCATATGGTTCCTCATTGACGTTCCCATTAAACTTCGGTAGCAGACTTAGAAAGTGGGGCTTCAGCTCGAACGCTTCTAGGGGTACCTCAGGTACAAGCCAACTATGTATCTCATTCTCAATTGGGTTGTAGGCATCTACCATCGGTCGGTCGATTCCACCTGCCTCTATCACATGTCCCATCCTAGCCATAAGTTCTGTATTAAGCTGCTTGGCTCTAGCCTATCGGGCAAAGACTTGGTGCATAGGATCGTCCTCTTCTTCTGGGGGTTTCTTAGGAGGCATCTTGTCCTCTTTACCTGGGTAAAGAAATTGGTCTAAGTTAGAGGACGTATTAATGAAGACATTCTCACCAAGGCAATGGTTTTCCTCGGTGAGATGAGAGGAGAGAAAAGGGATGGTTTGAGAGTAACCATCCAGAGGGTGATGGATCCCGAACTCGAGAGGGTCATGAGCTCGAGTTGGCCTAAGTTGTGCTTGGGCCGATGAAGACGAACTTCGTGAGGGGCTCAAAGAGAGATTTGTGAAGCGTGAGTAGATATCCCCCCAGTCAGTCATCTTGATGGGAGAAAGAAGGGTCGGGAGTATAAGTGTAAAGGTAGGATATTACTCCTACCTGATGCAAGCAAGTGAATCACAAACCCTGATTTTCACGCTCAACACGATAAAGGACCCGAAATCGAGTCCGATTAGTCCGGTTGATTTTAAGTGTGATTTTTCAAGCAAGTAGCAAAGGTTACGCGACCTATAGGGAAGTCGGCTCAAAGCCAGATGCATCTCCCCTGTTTAACCTGTCGCCTAGGATACCAACGCCCTTCCTTTCTTTGCTCCTATCACCAGCCGAGAGTTCAAGGACCTACCCCTATCTACCTACCGAAGTAGGCGGAGGCTGACAAGGCTTTAACTTCGCCCCTATCTACCTGCCGGAGCAGGCGGAGGCTACTAGCAACTTATCGTGGTGCACGGCAATTTCGCCCCTATCTACCTGCCAGAGTAAGCTAAGGCTACTTGGCGTTGGTCAGTTGAACCCATAGTTCATCCTGTGATATTTGCTCAGATCGGGGTACGCGATATGGAAGGCGGTGATTTTTGTCTCTGCCTTAGGGTGTGTGCACACACTCTTGTACCCTCACTCAGCCTGAAAGCAATGGGGTTAATCTCCCGCAAACAGAATTTCTGATTTTTTTGATCAGTTTTGTTTAGCAGTCCCAATTTTAAGTTAGGTGACCACTTGATTAGTCCAACCACAAGGCACGCATATCTTCCAGTCCCAATTTTCTTTTAACCTAAGTTTGAAAAACCAAGGGGGTGGAGTCGAGAAAAGCCGATGCAAGACAAAACAATGATGTATGCCAAGTTCAGAAGACTTACATTGATCCTCATGCTCTACATGTGGGATGCAAAACAGAATTGAATTTTATACTATATGAATGCAAGCGAAAAAGTCGCTCCTAGGCAAGCAGTTCTATTAGTGGATGAAGAACCAGTTAGGTTTGGCTAAGTCCTGCGGTCTAAGTGCGTCTTTTAAGTGTGAAGTGTGGTCCTAAATGTTACGAGCACAAACAGTCCTACGATAGCTCTAAGAGCCACAAGTGCAGGTCCTATTCTACGTTAAGCAACCACACAGTACACAGGGGACTCGTTTTATTATGACTTACACGTGCGAGAACCCAAACGGGAACCGCTGGAAAATGCAAAATAAAAATGAAAAAAATACAAGTCCTCTCAAAAGCACTCAATTTATTTTAATGCAGGTTCCTTGGCTCGCTTGGCGAAGCGCCTTCGACTCCTCGTATTCCTCGCATGAAAATAATTGATGGTCAGATAAAGGACGACACAAAATAAAAGAAAAATTGAACAGAAAATATTCAAGAGAAAAACCGAGAATCAGACTACACGGGTATGGAAAACCTTAAATCCAAATTTCCTAAAAATTAACCTAAGCCGTGCCTCCCCGGCAACGGTGCCATTTTGACTGGCCTCGAACACCCTAGTTAATTCAATTGGATTAATGATCGAATTAAATGTGTCGTTTGTTGTAGTCAAGTAAATCGAGACAGATCAAAAACCACTTATATTAAGCGGTAATTTTTTTATTTTAACTTGGGCAAGCCCAAGGTCGAACTAAGGGAGGCAGCTTTCTCCTTAGGTTAATTTGAAGTTAATTTCGATGTTAATTTTTTTGGAGAATATTTTTTTGATTTTTTATGCAATTAAAGAAAACCGCGATGCAATTCGACCAAATTTTAAGTTAAATCACATATTCTAGTCAAATTAAATCCAAAAATGATGAAACTTGGACATAATATGAAATGCAATGAAACTAAGTTTATTGTATTTTTTTGGAATTTTTAGACTCTGAATGAATTAAATATGAATATATGAATGCATGGTATTTTTTACAAAGTTAATTTTAATAAATACCAAAGTATATTATTTTCAAATATAAAAATTATCCTAGATGGTTCTATGTGAGATGAATCCAGGAAAATTGATAGACCTAAAAAAAGGGTTTTGGACATATTAAAAATCAATAAAGCAAAAGACTAATTAATTTATTAAGGCCTCATGATGCGTGTGGATGATATAATTTTTGGGCACGAAGTAGAACAACTTAATCTAAACCTATTATGATTTTTTCGTAATTTTTGGAGCTACAAATAACTTAATATGAAATTTAAGGCACACAGTGGCAAAATTATGTAAATTTCCACAAAAATAATATTATAAAATTCCTCGAAGCTCACAAAAATATGACAAGTATCCACAATGATAAAGCACAAGTTCCTCTACAACATGCAATTTTTGGAATTTAAAAATAATGTTAAATGAATGCCTAAATAAACGTGCAAACAGAGGGACTAAAATGCAAACAAGAATTAAAATTGATTAAATCAAAACTTGTTTACAGGGACTAAAATGCAATTATATATAATAATAGGGTTATGCATGCAAAATGTACATGGGAACATGTGTGCCTCACATAATGCGCTTGGCAGGGACTGAAGTGCAAATATTGGAAACTTGTAGGGGCCTCAATGCAAAATGCCCAGACCGCACGTGAGGAACATGTGAGGTGCTAGGCTCGGGAAGCTTCAGAGGCTCAGACGTTGGCTTGGGTGCTCTGGAGGCTCGGACGTAGCTTTGGGAGAGGCTCGGGTGCTCCGAGCCTAAGGGGCGGGGAAGAGGCTTGAAGCTAGTGATGTGGTTGTAAGTAGACCATTAGATCAAGATTGATCCAACGATAGCGGTAGCGGTCGACGTGGAATGATGGGGGGCGTCAGATCCTCACGTGATCAGATAGTATCTAGAGCTCCTGATCGGTTGACGTGGCGTAAGGTAGACTGTTAGATCAATATGATCCAACAGAGGTTGGTGTTGCTGGCGATAGCGACGTGGATCGATGAGGATTGTCCGATCAAAACGATCGGACGGTGGTTGTGGGTCTTGTTCCTCCGGGTCACCGCCTCCTACGGCGGACGTGGTTGGGCTCCAGCGAAGCCCTCCTGGCTCCGCCGCCTTGTTCCTCGCTCGGAGAAGATGTCCGGGGACTCATAGGCAGCTAGGAATGGTCGTGGAAGCATCGGGGAGCCGCCAGAGGTTCTGGGTGAGGCTGGGGAGGTCTGTAGGCCGGTGATGACAAAGCTCAAAGTAGCTCCGGCGAAGGTCCGACCAGTGTCGAAGATGGTACCTACAAGGTTAGGGTATGCCAAAAGATGGTGCTCGTATTCGCGTGAAGTGCAGTAAGTGCTTGTGGCCTTCTGGAGTGAAGTGGTGAGCGGGTGGTGGTGTTCTTCCATGACTTCCAAATGACATCCAAAGAGTTGGATGAATGCCAATACTGCAACAAACTGATGTGTTGATAGTATGACTATCAGGTCTACCTAGAATCCTTAGAGAAGGACTCGGATAGTGCATCAGAATAATCTACATATAATCATTGAAATTGGCTTTCTTATTTGATAAGATGAAGTCTAATAATTGTATATCAATCTTCTAATAACACTTGCGATTGGTTGCATATGTATTAGAAGACTATAAACTTTGATTTTAAAGGTTTAATAGTCATCCACATAGATGTTAATGCAATTATTGCAAGAACCTCTATTGTATAAATAGACTTCCTAATTTCAGTGGGGAACCATTAGTCTTAGAGAATGTCTCTATGACCTAGTTTTTAGAATACACTCATTGTTTATTTCTAAATGTTGGGAATAAACATGAATTCTGGAATAGACCTATCATAAAGAGCTATGATGGAGATAATTCGGATAGTAATTTAAAATCTAGTGGGCTCTACTAAATTAGAAAATTAATGAATGGTTCATTAACATTTCTAATATTGAAATTAAATCTTAAAAGATCAATAGGAGAATGAAGATCATTTGACAATGATCTGGCATCAAGCCTTGGACATTTGTCTGTTGATGTAATCAATAGACTAGTAAGAGATGAAACTTTAGATTGTGTAAAGGTTCAAATCTTACATACTTGTGAATATTGTATTCAAAAGTAAAAATTTCCAATACACCCTTCCTTGGAATGGTGTAAGATGTCAAGGTATTCAAGATCTCATACATATTTATGTATGTGAATCATCTATATCAGAATAACTTTATGGATATGTGATATTTATTGATGATTATTTGTGATATGAGATTTCTTATCTTCACTTAAAAACCTTTGAAATGTTCAAAGATTTCACAATTTTGATTTAAAACCAAGGTTTGAAGGAAGATTAAATGAATTTGATCTAATCTAGGTAGTCGATACTTGTTAGATGAATTTATGTAATACCTTATAGAGATATGAATGTCATTTCTATCTCACTCCTCCTAGTAAACCTAAACTCAATGGAGTTGTGGAGAGATACACGTGGATCATGTGTGACATGATTTGATCAATGATGATTCTTAGCATAATTACCTCTTAGTTTCCAAGGTATATGTGTAGTAAAGACTACAATATATATCCTTAATAAGGTTCCAAGCAAGTAAGCTAGAATTTAACACCCGAGAGTGCTACTTCATTAGGAAAATAAAGGATGGTATTGGATACCTACTTTATGACCTTGAGATTCTTAAAAGATCTCATCTATAAGAATGTGATTCTAAGAGGATGAGACTCTTGAGAATCAAGATGAAAATGAAGTGAAGGAACTCATTTAATCTTGAGAAGATAATGAGGCTCCAAAAATTGGAAACTAAAAGGACAATTAAAGATGAAACACTAATACCTCTTCAAATAAGTTTGAAGATGGATTCCATGTGTCAGTTGAATCTGACAATGATCTGACTTCATGTGATGAAGCTTCTGAAGATCATAGCATGAAAGGATGGATGTTAGCAATAAAGTCTGAAGTAGACATCATATACAAATGTTGTATATGGACCCTCGAGGATCCACCTATATGGGTAAGACCCATTAAGGTGTAAATGGATCTTCAATAGAAAGAGGGAACCTGATGAGAAGGTAGAGACCTTCAAAAGCACGGTTCATAGCCATGAGCTGCATAACGAAGAGAAGACATCGCTTGTGATGAGACATGCTATTCAGTGACCATGCTTGAACCCATCAGAATATTGCTAACTATAGCTACGCAACTTGACTATGACATCTTCAAGATGTGAGTCAATATTGCATTCCTCTATGAATACCTCTCTGAGGATATTCACATGAAGTAGCCCCAGGGCTTCTTAGTTGAGGAAAGCAAGATGTGTAAGCTAAGGAATTCCATCTTTGGACTCAAATAAGCTTCTTGTATCTGGAACATAAGATTTGACGAAATTATAAATGTTATGATTTCAGATGGAATCTTAATGAACCGTGTGAAGCTTAGTGGGTGTGCCATTGTGTTCATCGTACTAAATGTAGATAATATCCGAATCATTTAGAATGATATAAGGAAGATAATAATAAGTGTTTTATAATCTGGTTGTTCCATACCTCAAGATATGATTTCAAAGATACCTCTTAGATCTTATTTCTGAAGTTGTTCAGAAGCAAAGAGAAGAGGGTATTGGGACCATCACATTAATGGTACACCTGGGACATTTCCATTTTCTGTAAAATTCCAAGAAAGGCTTCTTTCCCTCTAGATATGGTATTGACCTATCTAAAGGGATAGCACCTCAAAGAGTTGAGGAAGTGAATGCTAAAACTGGTTGCCCTTTGTACATCAGTTACGAGAAGCTGAAAGTATGCTAGATGTGTACAAAAGCCAGATGTCTGCAATGCAGTGGGAGTAGAAAACTGTTACTAATCCTACCATGGAGATAGAACACTTGATTGCAGTAATAACAATATCTTCAAAGATGACAAGCCTTTAGAGATGGTGATATGTAAGTCTTATCTTCAAGAAATTAAGACTTTATAGATGGAGATCTAAAAGGTCTTAACTACAAATATCTTAGGAGATAGAGATCTCCAGGAATAAGGGTATTTTGATAAGGATAATAGAAATTACATACTGGTTATAATAATTATTGAGGTGTAGTGTCAAGGACACTATGACTAACATGGTTGAGTATTGATTGCATGAGATGCAACATTCGCATTGGATGTGAACAATGTCACTAGAAGATATGCAAGTGCCGTAAAAGGACTTGGCATAGTCTCTTGGGAACAGAGTGACTGATCAGCTTACCTAGTTATTTTCTAAATAGCCTATGATTATCACATGAGTGTGGGTTTAAATGATTATCCCATTAATGGCTCTTTGGGCTAGTAGGAGATTGTTGGACATGCGAGCCCACAGCGAGCCATTACGCAATAGGTGTTATTGCAAATATCATTCCCTGATCTAAAATGAAGAATAACTAATTTGCATAATAGGTCTCTTAGTACAATTAGGGTTATGTACCATGGCCATCTTAATGATCATACAGCTGGTGATTCAATTATTAGATCACAGAGGTTGGTGCTTGGATGAATATCTAAAGAGTTAGATAGAGGACTCATCAAGCACCATCAAATGATTGTTAAGTGATGATCTCCAGCCTGAGTAGGAGATGGTAATCCTTTCTCATTTGGTTGATATCTGATCGACCTCTTGATGCAGGTCCTCTGCATGGGAATAGTGATTCGGAGGTGTCAAATTAGTTGAGTCAAAGGGTTGACTTAATGAGATCGAGATAACCAAAGACCTATGTTGAATACTGTCACAGCACAGGCATGCATCCTCTGACCAGAGACAGATGTGTTACTATATGTCTGAGTATGTACATTTGGCAGACCAATAGGCTGATGACCTACCAAGGACTATACACCGACGAGCTGGTGTCCATATAAGGACATGTGAGTAATACGATCTCTCAAAGGGATCATACAGGTTCACTTGTGAACCGGAAGACGTGAGCTCACTCATGAGGTATTGGGACTGAACAAATTCCATGCATGGTCGTCATGCTTTGGAAGCATGACAAGAATTTGAAGGTATGATATATGCTTTGGGAAAGCATATGATCGATACCAATTCCCAATGACCAAGACTAAGAAACTTGATGATTAAACCCTAAAGAAGACAGTACAAAATTGATCTACATCTTTGAGTTTCATCATAGGTCTTCCAGTATGCAGGATGTACAGGTGTTGGGAATACCTTAGGGTGATTTGACCATAAACGATTGTATAACCATGACGCTTCCATTCCGAGGGAGTGATGAAACATGTTTGGATTTTAGTGACTCCTCTCAATAGAGAAGTGACATGATCTTAGTCCATGTATTGGACATTGGTCTGAATGAGATTCATATACAATGAGAAGATTACATCTACGGTCTTGATTCAATCAAACATCTGTGGGAGGTCCATGAGATCTGGATTTGAGATGTGATCTCAATATTTAAGTCACTATACGTGGAACAATACAATCGCCATGCCCTTATCTCCAAGTATCTGCGGAGAAATCGCATTATTCTTGAAAGAGTTCAAGAATGATTCCATAGTTGAATTATATCTAAGCATTGAGAGATTGATAATTAAATGTGATTTAATTATCTTGATGCATGTGGATAATTATCCAATATAATTAAATGTGATTTAATTATTGCGGATAAGAATAATGTGGATAATTATTCATAATATATTATAAATGTGATTTATAATGTATTAGAGAGATCTAATTATGATTTATATTTTTTAATTAATTATTGGTGTGAATTGGATTCACATTGTATAATTAATTGAAAATATAAATTATATTTTATTTTGGGCTGTGAATATGATTCACAAAGTTCCAATGGCAAGATTGCAATATTCTCAAAATTAATTATGAATTATTTTTGTAGAATAATTCACAACAAAAGTTGTTGGAATAATAATGGAGATTTTCATGGAGATATGCAATCTCATGAGATTTTATGAGATTGCCTCCACCATGAAAATAAGTGGACAGCTACCAAGTCCTATATGGAATTGGTGACCGTCCCACCTATTTTATGGGGAGATATTATCTCCATGCTAATTATCTCCTTATTTATTTGATTTGATTTAGGATTGAATTGTATTTGATTTATCAAATATATCTGATCTAAATTAAATTACTAGTTGTTGGTTTTTATCAACAACAATCTTGACCATTGGATTAATCACAAATCAATCTCATCCACTGATTTTGTGTGTCCCATGGATTGTGATCCATGGATCCCAAAACCCTATAATAGAGAGGCATACCTTGCTCTCTAGGGTTATGCTATTGAGATACAACTCTCTCTCTCTCTCCTTCCACACACCAACCCTCTCCTCTTCTCCATTGGTGGTTGTCCACCAAGCCCTAGAGGAGGAGCCTCGTCATCGTTTCACCATCGCGTCGCCGCCTCGACGTTCCTCGGTTCTCCATCTTCTTTGGAGTGCTTCGCTCATGAAGAAGGTGTTCGATCTCGTGCGACGAGATCAGGAGTTCACCATGCTTGGATCAACTTCTTGGATTGCGAGGATCACGCGACTCATCCCCGCGCTCGCAAGTGTCTTCTCTGACGATCGGACTTGAGACAGGAGGTCTCTTTTCGTAGAGACTCGATCAACCACGCTACAAGAGGCATTCCTTTATACTTGATGTGGTTTTAGATTAAACGATCCGAGAATCACACTAGTACGACTAGTCATTCTTCGTCATATTTGATACGATGCTCACGCTTCCGTGATGTGCTTAAGGATTATCCCATATCCTTCAGGGGTCGGATCGACGGGTGCGAATCTCACGGGAATTGAAGGCGGGGATGCGATCGATGAATGGAGGATCGAGAGGCGCAGATAGAGCCACGTGGAGCGCTGTGGTGGAGGCGCAAGTGATCGTCCCAGATGCAATCTGGACCTTGATCAGACGGCTGTGAGGTGATGCGATCGTGGACGGATTGGATCTGAAGGAAGAGGAAGCCATCGGACGGTGGAGGAAAAGGGGCACGTGGCACGCAATGGAGTGGGCTGCGTGGTGCAACCAGAGGGGGCCACGTGGCCCAATCAGATTGGTCGATAAAAGAAGGTTAAATAAGAAGGTGAAAATGGTCGAATTTAGAAAAATTCAAAACAAGGGTACAAATATAAGTACATATAGTATACAATGGGGGCCCAAAACCCAAGTTTTGCATACGAGCTCCGATTTTAATGATTGATTTTATTTTGAAGGTTTCTAAATGTATATTATTTTAAAAGTGAGTAGACCTAGATCGGAGGTTGTATGAGATGGATATATGTATTTTAAGGTCCATGGTCTCAAACTTGGATTGGGGTTTTATTGGTTAATTTTACAAGTTAGCATTTTTTGGTATTTTTCTTGTATTAGTATTAGTAATATATACAATATAAATTGAATTTATGGGTTTTGGAGTTAGTGTAAAATATGTACAAATGAGTGATTTTTACAGGTGACTTTGGCTTCTTATTTAATGCAGATGTGGACGCTAAAATGCAGATGTTGTCAATGCATGCCTGAATGTTAATTATGAAATATAGGTGGAAATATGCCTCTAATTACTCAGGAACAAGGCTCTATTTTCAACTTTTAGAGTGATGAATCACAGATTCATCAACGGGCTTATTCTCTACCATCTTATAGTCAAGCCATTGGATAAAGGCATATCGTTCAAATCCCACATCTTGCATACCAAAGTTAACATCTAAAGTTTCCAAAGTTCGAGGGCATTAGGATGCATATGGTATATGTCATAAAGATCATCAGATAAGCCAGATAGAATCCTACCATGACAAAGGTAATCTATTTCTTTAGGTATTTTTGAATGAGACGAGATAGGAGAAGAAAGCGGATCACTGTAAGTAGAGCCTATTGAGAATGGAGCAGAATCAACTTGATCGCAGGAGTGACAGGAGTTTCGGGTTCCTCAGGAGGAGTTACAGCAGAGACTAATCCTAAAGAAGTGAGCAAAAACCTCATTTTTTATTACCATCTACGGAAATGTAAGCCTGTGATTTTTTGGAGCTTAAGACTAGCAATGTCTTCTGAAGTCATCATTGCTCTAGGATCCATTAAGCAGATATTTAATTAATAAAGATGGAATCAAACACTAGATAGAAAACTTGTGAATCTATCTTCACAATGTTGGAAAAACTATGGTTTTCTAGCATTGTTTGTAAGGATATTTTGTTTTAAGATTGGCAAGCAAATACAACCAAAATAGCAGCAAAGAAATATTAGTTTGAAAGATCCAGCCTGGGAAATGGAGGCACGTCGAAATACATTGTCATGAAGATAGATTCCATCACTCCTATGCACGAGCTTGATGGCAACCTGGCTCCCAGATTCAATCACCTCCCAGCTGGATGATGTCTCTCGGTGCTAGCAAGAGAGCAGTGTTGAACATTTGTTGGCCATCGTTGTCGTAGAAAAACCTAGCACAAAATCCACCTACGCGAATTCACAATGAGCGCACAAGTGGTGGAGAGCAGATGGGGGTAGAGAACATAATGCTTCTGTTGTGTTGTGTGTTGTGTTTGAAAGGCTAAGACTACAGTCCTTTATATAGACGGACCGCCCATTAACAAAGAGCTAAAAGAGAGATGTTCATCTCCCATCAAGACATTAAGTGATAACGAGTTCCAACAGTCTCGTTGGATGCACCCAACATTACTGAAAAGACTCGTTTAATATCAAAAATGGCTATATGAACCTGGATACAAAAGAGGGAAGGTTTTGTTCAAATGGATTTAATGAGTCTCATTTCCGATGTCATTATTGGGTTAGGTACTTGTGCGCAAATTGAAAATTGCGTAGACCTAAAACAAATCTTGGAAAAGTGTTATTTTAAATTAAACTCGCACACATGCCCGTGTGTACTAAAGAAGTAGAGAGGTTTTGAAATGCAAAGAAAATCCAACGAGATATTATACAAGAGTGGACGCATTCTCAGATCATGTACAAGACTTATAAGTTTTCATACTTCAAGTTATTTTTCCATGTTAGCCATGACGTAACTTTATGTAAGCTTGAGTAAAGAATTATGGAAGTGTACATGCTATATAAATGACGGACATTGATGTGTTCTTCTTTCTTTTATCATCCTAACAATGATTATATGTACTTGGTACGATTATTTTCACTATCCAAGCCTGAGTAGTTAAGAGAATCGAATGGACTGACTGTCTCGTTTCCTTCCAACAATATGGGGGGAGGGGGAGCACGCAAACGAGATTCAGCAACATCCATGGCATTATGCAACATCCATTGTGTTATACAAATTCTCTTATTAGGAAGTCTCATTCATCTTGCATGATGACTACAATCCGATTTTAGGATGTAATGTTAATACTAAGTGAGCGATAACCTTTTGAAAGTAGTGAGAGAAAATTATTACTCACTCGTTTTAGACCATAAAGTTGAGATAGAATTTATAATGGTCACTGACCCATATTTGTAGTTTCCAAAAATGTCGTATGCAAAGCAATGAGATCGAGAGTTTCAGTTTCAAGATAGGTTGTTGTACAACCATTACGACGTCTATGTACAAGACACTCATGGGTTAAGGATAGACATTATGTGTGACATGCACTACTCAAGATTATCAATTAATCCTAGTATTACGAATACGCATAAATATATCCACTCCTATGTTCGATGAAGTAAATTTGTACTTTACATGTCAGCACGTAAATACTTCACATCAGTGACCATCATGATTATTACACCATCCTCGTCTATGAGTTAAAATGTGAAATCATTTTCATTGATTTCATTGTCGAGTTATCATGAACCACGTGTATTAAGCATACTATCTATGTGGTAATAGACTACTTAATAAAAGTAGGGTAATTCATTGCAATACGTTTGAATCACACACGAAACTGACTCGTCAAATTATACATTGCACATGTGATTCGTCTCTACAATATAGTTTCATATTGGGATTCATAATTTACCTCACATCAATTGAACGAGTTCGCGAAAGCATTAGACACATAATTTTATTTAAGAACAACATATTGTCGTCCAACTGACGGTCAATTGAACATATCATCAACGCTTTAGAGGAATCATATCAACCTATATGTAGCCAATGGGTCATGCAAAGTTGTAGAACTTAAGCGATATGCCAACGCAGTGCATAAAAACCTTGAGCTTGAGAATCCAAGGAGTGGTCTGGTTGTAGTGTAATGTGCCTACACTTTAAAGGACCCGGGTTTGAATCTCAAGGGAGACTGTTAGAAAATAGGAAGAGGAAACGGAACCAGAGAAATAAAGATAGAACAATAAGAACAAAGATTTTTACGTGGAACCCTACACCGTGAGGAGCGAGATGAAACCACGGGAGAAGGCCTCAAAGGGCCAGGTTATGTATTGCACTTTCTCATCTGATACAGGAGGTCTGGGCTCCTTATATAGCCTCCACAGAGCCTCCAAGTCCCACCACCGGTAGATGTGGGACTAAACTCTTGGATGGGGTAAATGGATCCTGGAGAGATCCATTTACCCATCTCCCATACATATGACGCATACAACTTATACTCCAACGCTCCCCCTCAAGCTGGAGCATGCAATGCTCAGCTTGGACAAACAGAAAGAAACTCAACTCACGCTACAGGACACTGCGGACAGTATCAACCCAATTCGCACAACTGTTGTTGTCGAGCACGTTGCTTCTCATGTCGTGGATGTGAAGAAGGCGAACAGGCTGGAGTGTGAGTCTGTTGAATCTCCTCGTCGGAGAGCATGTGCTCTGAACTGCGCATGTTAGAGTCACTGCAACTAAAATGAGTCTCCTCATCGCAGTACTCTATCCCGCCACAACATGTGGACAACTGCTCCATCTCTGAAAAGGGTCGAACTGAAAAAAACTGTGGAAGTGCAATCCCCGTCGGAGTCCACGGTCGCTGGAGAATGAAGTCTGAAAGAAGTCTCCTCGTAGGACAATTGGATCTCTCCCATCTGGCACAGAGAATGGTGCACTACTCCGTTGTACCTATGATACCACATGAAAACCCTTGCCAACATGGCACAGGGAATGGTCCTCTACTCTGGAGTCCCTATGCTCACTTGAAAACTCTAGCCAAAACAACAAGAATGGATGGGGACCACGACAAAAGATGGCAAACATGTGCTCATCTGAAAAGAAGACCGCATGCTCGTGCATGTCTGAAACTGGAGACTCGGAAATATCTGACGTCGAGTCTGAATAATCGAATCTGTAGAGTCTGAAAAATGATTGGCCTGGTCTGCATCTGATATCTGTATCTGCAACATGACCTGTGACTCTACATATACTCCCCTTTCTCCCATACTGGTCGGAAAACATGGACGTTGACAAGTTGGGAGAAGACAAAAGATGGCAAACATATGTTCATCTGAAAAGAAGATCGCATGCTCGTGCGTGTCTCAAACTAGATACTCGAAAATATCTGACGTCGAGTTTGAATAACCGAATCTGTAGAGTCTAAAAAATGGCAGGCCTGGTCTGCATATGATACCTGAATCTGCAACATGACCTGTGACTCTACATATACTCCCCTTTTCTCCTATACTGGTCGGAAAACATGGACGTCGACAAGTTGGGAGAAGACAAAATAATGGGGAAAACATGTGCATTCTCAAAAATTTCTCGCGGCTTTTCATTTTTTTTAAATAAGCCGCCACACATTTTTTTGAAATATTTTTTTAAGCCGTTCAATCTCTCTCTCTCACCTTTTTTTATACGACTTTCTTTGCAACATTTTTTCCTTGCGGCCTTTTTTAATAGCCGTGATCCTTTTTTGCATTTGCATATGGCTCTTTTTTTTGGTACGCGCCTCTTAATTTTTTTTCAAATTCCTTTTTTTTTGAAACGGACATCCCCCCCCTTTCGAACTCTCATGGGTCATTTAAGCTTTCATTTTTTAACCCAAAACACATAGCAGCCCCACAGGCCCTGTCTTCTATATTTTTTTGGTCCCCCTTTTTATTTTTTTTAATACGAGATGGCCATCGGGCACATCTCTTATGCCTGCACTTGACTAGGGTTCCCCTTCAATGGGAACATCTTTCACCGCCACCAGAAGATTGGCAATCCCCATCTACGTCGCTGCTTTGCATTGCAGGAGATGCCGATGGCTGCTGGAGCGCACGACATCGGGAGGAGTCGTCAGTTGCATGCGAGGTGTACGGAGTTGTGTGTGGGGGAGCTCGAGCTCCGCCTGGATGTATACCACGCATTGGAGGGAGAGAGGGCAATGCCGCTGGGGCTTGCGCGCGCGGGGGATGCGCGCTTGGGAGATGTCTGCGGCAGGGGGATTGGGGTAGGAGGCGGCGCCACGCACTGCCTGCGCCAGAAGCGTCGCCTGCTTGGGCGTAGGGGCGGGACCTCCGCCTGGAGGTTGTGCCGCTTGGGGCGCTATTGCTTGGGGTATATCACACGTTGAGGAGGAGAGGCGACTGCCGCCACTGAAGGGTTTGCGAGTGCCTGGAGGGCGATGAGCGTCGCCATGGAGTCTCGAGATCTGGAGATCTGGAGAACGATAGGGCTATACTGCCCTTGCTGAGGCGCATCAGGTGATGCGTGCGCTGGAGGTTCCCTTCGCATCGGATGATGCGCGTGCTGGTGCGGCATCGAGGGATGCAGTTGAGGGCAGCGTCTTCCCCCATCGGAGGTTGCTTCGTCATCATCTGCTACTGTTTGGATGAGATCTTGAAGGAGTTGGTGATGTCTAGACAGGAGAATGTGGCCGCGTGAGAGAAGAAACTCCAGCCTGGAGCATCGCGTGATCGTGCTGGTGAAGGAGAACGACAGAGACCGCCTGGGCTCGTGGCCTTGTTGACAGAAACCGATTCCTTGATGCAGAGGAATTCTTGATAGCAAATCTAGGGTTTCAAAAACAAAAACCTAGCAATAATAGTATGTTGTCAGATGATCTCGTGCAACAGATCTTAAACAAACTCACATGTAAATCTTCATTAAAAAGTGACTCTCGAAAAATAAAAACAATTCAAGAACAAATCTTCGAGAATCAAACCCACTCTGATACCATGTTAGAAAATAGGAAGCGGAAGCGAAATTAGAGAAATAAAGATAGAACAATAAGAACAAAGATTTTTACGTGGAACCCTACTCCGTGAGGAGCGGGATGAAACCACTGGAGAAGGCCTCAAAAGGCCAGGTTATGCTTTGCACTTTATCATCTGATACAGGAGGTCTGGGGCTCCTTATATAACTTCCACAGAGCCTCCAAGTCCCACCACTGGTAGATGTGGGACTAAACTCTTGGATGGGGTAAATGGATCCTGGAGAGATCCATTTACCCATCTCCCATACATATGGCGTATACAACTTATACTCCAACAGAGACGCTCTAGACCCTCGAAATTATTGTGCCTATTATTAAAAAAACTCGAGCTTGAAATGGGTTATTGCCTTCTCGTTGATTTCTCCCACGATAGAGACCAACGGTTTGGTTTATAAGGGGAGTTGGCACGTCAACTTGTGTGACCTTTTAAAATCTATTCAATGAGTCGGTAAAAGGTGCACGTAGGCTTGCACTTCATGTATATCTTTCTTTAATATATGATGTCATTCACGTATAAAATCATAAGGAATTGTATCGAGGAGCGAGCATGTTATCATTTACGATGATTTATGGGGCATGGCATGCTTGACTTACTCCAAAACTCAACAACAAATATTAGAAAAATATATGAAAAAAATCAATGGAATATAAATATACTTTTGATTAAGGGATTATGTAATGGTTAGGATTTTGAAGATGCCGAATAAATAAAGTTAGATTCTGATATAAGAGATGAATATTCAGATCTATTCGAGTGATATCATTGTGCACTTGGTTTTCTATTAATAAAAATGGCTTTCATAATGTTTATGACGTTACTCCTCACTGAGATTATTATATCTATGAGATAAGCCTCGAGGGGTAAGACTTGCAATAAGATTTTAATATTATAAGGTCTTAAATTCAACTAATCAAGACTCAAACTTAATTATTGGGTCCATTTGGACAAGTTGAGTATAGGGAATCTTGTTTCATATCAAATGAAGGTCATTGTGAATTGTTATATTTTCTGAAATAAGAAAGATCGACATTCATTGAGATCAACTTGGTCAAAAACTCTAATCAATCATAATTATAGAGTTTTACGATGATTAAAGCAATCGATCATGTGGGAAACTGACCATAATTGGTGCACACCAACCATAATTAAGGTTAATTACTCTCGATTAATATCGATTAGTCACGATCAACATTAATAAACATCACTAGTAAAATCATAGGTGTTGGGATAGATTTTGTCAACATCGTGGTTAAGGTAGCCCATTCTGGCGTGGCCATTGCTTGAGATTTCATGCTGGCATGCCACACAACAAGCTATTTCTGATTTACCTATCCCGACGATAGGGTGATGAGTGGAATGCCAAATAGGCAACGTGAGGACCTATAAATAGCCCCTACCCATTCATTCTTACCCATCCATTCCATACTCCACTCCTACGCCTAAGGTCAAGAGGCCAAGAAAGAGAGAGGGAGACAAGGAAGAAGTGCAAGCGACATTGTACCAAGGGGAAGGAGTAAGATACAAGCCAATCTTACCATGCTATAGTTAAGAGGTTTGTATCTTTAGCTGTAATTTCAATAGAATTATCATTTTTGGTATGTTAATATAAACATGCGATGATGAGATCTGAGTTAACCCCTACATGGTTACAGATGGTAGCTCATTGATGAACATGTGTTCTAAGATATGTTAGAAAATTCCATATATTGCCGCTTCTCTATTTATCTCTATTTCCTTATGCATTGTTTCCTTATGAACTGTTTCCCTTTGTAACCCCATAGGGGTACTTATGTAAAGTTCTACTCTGAGCACCCTAGGGTTTTTAGTCCTATATAAGGACCCCTAGAGCTCACAGAATAATATACAAAATCACAGTTTTCACATGGTATCAGAGCCTAAATTTCCCCAACCCCAACTGCCGCCCTCGTCATGCTCGAACCCTAGGGGTCCCCCCTAGGGTTCCTCCCAGCACCGCCCTTCCACGCCAAGAGGCGATCCTCGCCCACCGCGACGTGCCCACCTCTTCCCACGCCCACCGCCCTCCGCCAGGCGCGATTCTCGCCCTCCGCCAGGCGCGATTCCTCCGCCAACCTATGGCCATCCGCCAGGCGCCCTCCTCCAGAAGGACCCCTCTGCACGGTGCCCTCCCTCCGTACCCCTCCGCACGGCACCCCTCCGCGTCGCGACCTCCGCAAGGCTCCCTCCGCCAGGAGACCTCCGCCAGGCGCCCTCCGCCAGGCGACCTCTCGCCCTCCGCGACGCGACCTCCGCCAGAATCGCTCCTCCCTGGCACCCTTCCAGACGCGCTTCTCCTCTAGACGCACCCATCTGCAATGCCTCATCCGCAGACGCCCTCATCTCGTCCAGACGCGCCTCATCTCGTTCCAGACGCGCCTCATCTCGTCCTCACCTCCAGACGCCCTCCGCAACGCCTCATCCGCCAGGCGCCCTCCGCAATCGCGCCACCGCCCTACGGCCATCCCAGTACTGTACTACGGCCATACCAGTACTGCTCTACGCCCCTCCAGCTGTGCCATTGCTCTACGCCCATCCAGACGCGCCCTCCCAGTACTACTCTACGGCTCTTCTGCTCAAGAACTGAGCTCCCTTCGATCCAAGACTTTTCACAAGGACCCAGGTCCCTTACAAGGCCCCTGGTCCTCTAGACTGCCAACCATAGATTGATGGTTTTCTTCAGTATGATCTACTAATATTCTGTATGATCTCAATTATCTCTGCATACTAGGTAATTGACCACTACGGCCACCATGGCATCTGCTCTTACGTCTTCGGACTCCAAGCCCCTGTACCATACATCATCTATGCTAGTACAGGGCACCTCAATCAAACTAAAGGGCTCAGAGAACTACGTGCTATGGTCTCGCTCCTTCAAAATTTTCATTGGTGGCCAGCTCAAGATCTACATTCTCACTACTACTCTGCCTGCCGAGACAGACGCCATCTATGACACCTGGTATGTCGATAATTGCCAGGTAATCACTTGGATGACGAACAGTGTTGATCCTAATATTGCGTCAAATTTGCTCTATAAAACAACTGCAAAGGAAATGTGGGAAAGTCTTGAGAAAACTTACTCCCAGAAAACAACCAAATCTAGGCTTTCTGACATTTACACAAGAATTTGGTCTGCAAATCAAGGAGAAACATACTTGATAGAATATTATAGGCTACTCACAGGGTTATTTGAAGAACTGCTTATATTTCAACCTGCCTGTTGTGACAAGCAAATTGGTGAAAGAGTAGAATGGCAGGTGTATCGTTTTCTTTCAGGTTTACACCCTCGGTATAAATCTGTCAAAGACCAATTCCTGATGGCAGCTTCCCTACCGTCCCTTGAAACTATTTTTGGCAGACTACAGGAGCTGGAATCGCCCAACCAACCTCCCACTGCAGACACTACTGCTCACTTCGCAGGAGGACGACCACCCTTCCAAGGATCACGCGGCCGCATATTTGGTCGCAGTCGTGGACGAGAGCAGGGACGAGGATGAGACTCAGGACGCGGTCGTAGTCGTGATTTTTCAAATCCTCGTTATCCTGCTTGTACTCATTGTGGCCGCTGGAACCATCCATCTGACAAATGATGGGCGACCTTTGGCATGCCCAAATCCAATAATGCATATGAGGCCACATCTTATGACCCAAATTGTGATACTATGGAAACCTCTCAGGCTCAATCTCCCACCGATGCTCCTGTATCTTTTACTGCTGCAGAATATACTCGTCTTCGCCAACTCCTTCAGAACCCAGTTGTCGACACTACAACTTCAGGGCCTACTGCAACTCTAGCAGCTACCATATGTACGATTGCCAGTTCTACCTCTACCACTACTTCTACTTGGATCATCGACTCGGGTGCATCAACCCACCTCACAGGAGAATGCACTTTCCTCACCTCTCCCAGGGACCCCTCTACGGTAAAACATGTTCATGTGGCTAATGGCGCCTACTCACCTATCACTAGTGTGGGGACTATGGAATTTAGCCCCAAACTTAGACTAACGGATGTCTACTGTGCTCCTGCTTTTCCCCTTAGTATGCTGTCGGTTCACAAATTATGCACAGAACTCAATTGTCGCGTGATTTTTGATGACTTATGCTGTTATTTTCAGGACATCCGGACGAAACAGATCTTTGGTGGGGGACATGAGAAGAACGGCTTATATTATCTTGATATCCCTGTCAACTCTGGTTTTGCTGGTGCAACTTCCATCTCTGCTGATCCCCTTCTCTGGCACCTTCGTTTGGGTCACCCCTCTGCTAAAGCTCTTTCCTTAATGTTCCCTGAACTGTCCATGCTTAAACCCTTCAAGTGTGAAGCATGTCAGTTCGGAAAACATCATCGTGCATCTTTTCCTGCTAGGACTGAACCCCGTCATACTATGCCCTTTTCATTACTTCATTGTGACGTTTGGGGACCTTGTACTGTTCGAACCATTGGTGGACACCGCTATTTTATTGTTTTTGTGGATGATTATAGCAGGTCATCCTGGGTCTATCTTATTAAAGAACGATCAGAAATCAATAAAATTATCAAAGATTTCTTTGCTTATGTCAAAAATCATTTTTCAACGAATATTCAGATATTCCGCTCAGACGATGCCTTGGAGTTTACTCAACGAGATCTTTCTGATTTCTTTGCTTCCAATGGAACAATACATCAAACCTCTTGTCCTTATACCTCTCAGCAAAATGGGGTTGCTGAACGCAAGCTTCGTCACCTCCTAAATATTGCCCGGTCCCTTCTAACCCAAATGAATGTTCCCAAAACATACTGGGGTGATGCTGTCCTCACTTCAGTCCATCTTATCAACAGGACTCCCTCTCTTACTCTCAAAGGATCCACACCATTTTCTTTACTTCACCCTGATAATCTTCCCTTTCCTCTACCTCGACGAATATTTGGGTGTGTCTCCTTCGTCCATAATTTTCACACTAAAGACAAATTATGCCCTCGCGCCATCAAGTGTGTTTTCCTTGGTTATTCCTCCACTCAAAAAGGTTACAGATGTTATGATCCTATTAATAATCGATATTACATATCTGCAGATGTAACCTTCTTGGAGCAAACCAGCTTCTTCACACAAAGTGTCCCCGATGTCCCTCTAGATCTTCCTCCACCACCAATCAACCACACCCATCGCTCTCGGACCTCACCACCAGATGTCCCTCTACCCATACCTCTGCCTCAGGATGATATGCCATCTTCGACAGTCCCCTCCGCTACTGTTCCGGATGATCCAGAAGACCTGCCGATTGCATTAAGCAAGCAGAAGAGAAAGTGTACCTCTTATCCTATGTCTAACTTTACTACTACTGCTGGACTCTCTTCCACTGACAAACAATATGCAGATGCCCTAATGACTATCTCCATTCCGAAAGATCATCATAGTGCCTCCCAAGATGCAGGTTGGCGACAGGACATGAATGAAGAAATGGATGCACTCACATCCAGAGGCACGTGGGATCTTGTGCCATGTCCTACAGGCATCAAGCCTGTTGCTTGCCGATGGGTCTTCACGACCAAACAATCTCCAGATGGTTCTATTGACAGACTTAAGGCACGACTTGTGGCAAAGGGATTCACTCAGACATATGGGGTCGATTACTTTGAGACCTTCTCCCCTATTGCTAGGATGGGTTCCATTCGCACTATACTCTCTGTTGCAGCTAACAAGAATTGGCCAATTTTTCAGCTGGATGTCAAGAATGCCTTCTTATATGGTGATCTCGAAGAAGAGGTCTATATGATGCAACCGCCGGGTTACTCCTTCGAGGGGGAGTATGTGTGCCGACTTCGTAAGGCCATCTATGGCCTAAAGCAGAGTCCTCGAGCCTGGTTCGACAGGCTTACCACTGAAATTAGCTCTATTGGTTTTCACAAGACTACATCTGATTACTCTGTGTTTGTTAGACGACGATCCACTGGTACTGTGATACTTGCAGTCTATGTTGATGATATGGTGGTCACTGGTGATGATGACAATGGAATTCTAGAGACCAAGGCATTCTTCAAAAGGTGTTTGTCACCAAGGACCTTGGACAACTCCGGTACTTTCTTGGTATTGAGGTGATACGCACTGCTGAAGGGTTACATCTATCGCAACGAAAATACTGCTTGGATATTCTTACGGAAGTCGGTTTACTTGGATGCAAACCATCTGGCATCCCTGCAGAGGTACGAAAACACACTACATCTGCCGATTCTGAGTTTGAAGACACTACACGATACAGAAGCCTAGTGGGTAAACTAATCTACCTCACCGTCACTAGGCCTGATATATCTTATGCTATAAGCAGAGCCAGCCGTCACATGGAAAGACCTCTTTACAGTCATTGGCAGGATGTCCTTCTGATCCTTCAATACTTGAAGGAATCACCAGGGCGAGGACTCATCTATAGAGTCAACGGTCATACTGATATCACTGCTTATGCAGATGCTGATTAAGCCAGTTCTCCTGAGGACAGACGATCCATTACAGGCTATGCTATGTTTGTCGGTGGTAACCTTGTTACATGGCGAAGTAAGAAACAACCCGTGGTTTCCAGATCAAGTGCAGAGGCAGAATATAGGGCAATGGCCCATGTTGTTTGTGAGATTACGTGGCTTGTATCGTTTCTACGGGATCTTGGGTTCCCAGCTACCACTCCTACACCGCTATATTGTGATAACAATTCTGCTACATACATTGCCACCAATCCAGTTTTTCATGAACGGACGAAGCATATTGAAGTTGACTGTCACTTCATTCGAGATGCAATACGAGGAGGGAAGATCGTCACACTACATATCTCTACAGGTCTTCAACTTGCAGACATATTTACTAAAGCACTATCAAAGAAGCGTCTTTTATGGATAACTTCCAAGTTGGGCATGATTGATGGATATGCTCCAACTTGAGGGGGAGTGTTAGAAAATTCCATATATTGTCGCTTCTCTGTTTATCTCTATTTCCTTATGCATTGTTTCCTTATGAACTGTTTCCCTTTGTAACCCCACAGGGGTACTTATGTAAAGTTCTACTCTGAGCACCCTAGGGTTTTTAGTCCTATATAAGGACCCCTAGAGCTCACAGAATAAAATACAAAATCACAGTTTTCACAGTATCTTTAGCTGTAATTTCAATAGAATTATCATTTTTAGTATGTTAATATAAACATGCGATGATGAGATCTGAGTTAACCCCTACATGGTTACAGATGGTAGCTCGTTGATGAACATGTGTTCTAAGACATGATTCGCATACCAATGTCACGAAGAATATATGTTCTTCTCTATAGGTTAATATTAGAGTAGTAGTATTAACATGCGATGCATAAACTAAGTAAGAGACCTACATGCGTGTAAATGACTAAGTTGTTGGCAAACATGTTTTTCTTCATGTGATTTACCCGCCAATGATACGATGCATATTGGTTACGATACAATATCCATTATGAATTAATTAAACTCTTTCGTAAATGAGATGACTAAGCCACTATATATATTGTGCTGGGTATGTATAACACTATCTACTACCCATTGTAACAAGATTTCATCAGCTTAGATAAAATATTTGGTCGTATTATCAGCCATAATGCAATGAAAGCGATGCCTTTTCTATATACACCTTTTTACTCATTTCGTCCTTTATATGCTATGATATGATTGAAAATTTATTTCAAATTTCACTGTTTATAAGGGAATCTTTTACCAAAAAGATCCTTTAAATTATCACTTCTTAGTGTTCTTTGAGTTCTTCATACAATATTTGTGCTCACGACCCAAGTTTATTTCAACCATTTTAGGAAATGCTAATCATCCAAACTAAATGTGAATCTAAGTGGATTGGAGCTTATGTGAATGATAGCATGATAGATGAAGAGATCCTTTTTTACTATTGGCTTTTTAAGTTGAATCAGATCATATATTTGATTGTTCATGCTCTGCATTAGGAAGAATGTTTGCATGTTTATTATGGAAACTTTTGATTGATCAATTCATGTTGGCATTAAAAACATTAGTTAAAGATTAAATTGGTGTGTATATGTGTACACATAGTTACTAGTTAGTATGAATTTATGCATGTTTTGTAAAGGTTGTATTTGAGAAAGAAACTATAGGATTTGGATCGTGGAAATTTAGATTTCTGAAACACATCAACCATGTGTGTGTATGATGGAAAAGTTGAATTCCAAGATCAATACAACAATTTATATCATTAACCTACCACGTTTTTAGATTATGAAATAGATTAAGTTGGCATGGTTCCAAATGAATACAAAGACTAATTTTTTGGGTCTCTTGTCATGGGGATGATTTACAGTAGAAACTACATGCCGAGCATGCACTGTGAAAATTTCTTAGAATGAATTCCTATGGGAGGCCAAACCAATGTGGTGCATGGTGATCTTGAAATAAAGAGGACATAAAATAAAGTACTAGTACCTTGTAGTATTTGCTCGTAATGAGATATTGATCAATCCGTGATTCATCGCCTTTATTCTTTCATTTTGGCTAAAATCCTTGGTACAATACATGTAAATACTCACTAATTCTAACTAATTATCATCTAATCACAACTATTAATATTATATATTTAACACTTATTTTACCCAATATAAAGAACAAAGAGAAAAAGGAAAATAAAAAGAAAGTCTATAGATATAAGATATATACAGACTGATCCTAAACCCGAGACCAAGTCAATATTGACTTGGTCGACAAAATAAATAAGTAGGGGGGGATAAGGATCCTAAATAATAAAAATATCAAGAAAATCAAGACCAAAAATATAAATTACACATTTTCACCTTGTAAATATTTCCCTTATTTTATTTATCACTTAAACAATCCCAAACAAAAACACTTCTTTTTATAAAATTTGTTCAAAAAATATATATTATTTTATAAAAATATCAGAAAAATAATTTGATACAAAAATAAAATATTATAATGAACCGAAAAAGCTGCAAAAGCCGACTTCCTAGGTTCGTAACTATTTATAGAAAACTCCAAATAGACCAAACTCACTTTAAAACTTCGGTTTACACTTAGTACTATTTATTAAAAATATCAAAAAAATATTAGAATAAAATCAGTGAGTTTTGACGTTTGGGCCCCATTGTATATATGTACTATATGTAGAAATTTCCCATATTTTTAATTGATTAACCATAAATCCGATTAACTTAATTTTTTTTGCAAATTATTCCTAATATATATATATAAATAAATAATATAACTAAGTCAAAATACCAATAAAACCCGAAGCCACAAAGCCGTTACCTAAATTTTCTGAACCTCATAACTCGGTCATATGAACTCCGAATTGGGCAAACTCAGTTTTAAAATTCATATTATTTAATTCTCAACAAAATGACACTAATTTCGCTAAAATCGGAATTAGTATGAAAATGTGATTTTTAGGACCGTATTGGTATATTGTATAATGTGTTGTAACTTATATTATTAGTTAATATATTAATGCTTCATTCTTAAAATAAAGCAAATAATAATTTATTTATTATTATTTTTTATAAGTAATTATTTAATTATATACTAAATTATTTATTTAATTACTTAATTATCCATTCAATTACTTAATTAATTACTTAATTATGTCCTAAATTATTTAATTCTTAATTTACCAATTATTAATTATTATTTTAATTTATTAATTAAATTTATTTATTTATTCTTTCTTTCTCTCTCTCTGTTTTTCTCTCTCATCCTTTCCCTTCTCTTTCTTCCTTCTTCTTCCCCGATTCTTCTTCTTCTCCCTCCCCTTTTTCTTCCTCCCGTTCGTCCAACCACTCCGCTTCTCCTCACCCCCTCGGTAAAGGATCTCTCCTAGCCTATAAATACCCGCCGACCTCCACCAGCTTCAGAATCAGCCATTTCTACCAAAAAACCAGAGCTCCGAGTGGGAGTTGAGGAGGTGACAGCTCTGATCGATTCCTCTCGTCGAGCGAGGGAGAGGAGGAATGGTGTGATCGCACGTTGGCGTGAGCACATCTCCGTTGCGTTAAGCCTCCTCATCAGCCGCGGGTTGAGGCCATGGCCACAGAGCTTCTCTGTGAGCTCCAGTCCCCAGGTGAGAACATCCATGACTTCTCAATGTTAGGTTCCTCTTCTAATTCAGCTTCTCTACTTCAATTTTCCCTTCTCTTGTCAGTCTTTCGATTCTTCTCTCGATCTATCGTTTCTTTGTCTTCTATCTAAATCGGCAATCAACTTCGCTTCCGATCACCTTCATCTCGCTTTGATCCGCTTCTCCGTAATTCCTCTCATACCCAATCACCTCAAGCCCGCACAAGTTTGAGTCTGGAGCTTGATCCTCCACCATCATAAGCTACTTCATTCATTTTATTTTATTTTTTACAATCAGACCGAGCCCGGTGCTCGAGTTCGTGTTTGATCACTACAGGCACATGAGCCATCACGAGAAGGATTAACCATCACAAGCCCCTGGAGCGTGACACGAGTTGTTGAGATTGAGAAGCAGCTATTCAATGCAAAGCACCGTCATAATACGAGATCGAGCTTCTTTTGAAGAGTAACAATCTCCGTTTAAAAACACATGTGAGTGAAACAACCATCTGATCGAGAGACCACCTGTAGAACCTACATTCAAGTCGGATTGAAGAGCTCCGAACGCCGAAGATCTGGGATCGATCGGCTTTCCTTCATCGATCTAAGCATGATACCGCCACTCCGTTGTGAATCACCGCCACTTGGGATGATGGAGCACAACGTCGCCTGATTTGCAATAGAGTAAAGAACAAGGTGATTTTCCAGATTCAGCCTCAGCTGTACGATCGAGGGCTTCTATCCAAGAGTCACGGACGTGCTACGCGTCAACATATCATCCACACGATCATCTCGGATCGCACGACACTCATCATGTCAAACGTCGCATCCAGAATCCACCGCCCCACCGCTTGAGGTCTCACGTGCACCTCACGCGCACCGCAAGAAATTATTTTGGGCATTTTGCAACTATACCCTGCTACTTTTGATATATCTTAAACACGTCCAGCAGGTGGAGATTGTGCGTGGTCAAGCACGTGAGCCTGTGGTAATTTTGAACTGCAACCCTCGGTCGTTATTGAAATTTCATACGGGTGCTAGTGGAACATCGCGTGCGTGAGCATGTGACTTCCTGGACTTTTTGCGTCGAAGCCCTCCATAATTCCATAGTATTACCTCTATATCCCTGTATCGGTATAATCCCTATAATACATACTATAATACATAATAAATAAAAGTACAATGTATAGAAATCTCGTAAACATACATAAAAATACTGTATTTAACTTTATATACAGTATTAAATAAATTTAAAAAAATAAAAAATATTTTCTATTTTTAATAATCCATTTAAAAAATAAAAAAATAATATAACAAATAAAAACATTAAAAAATATGAAAACACATTAAAAATTACCTGAAGTATAGTTTACTTTAGTTTACACATCAACCCAAAAATAAAACAAAAATTGAATATGAAAACCAATGAAAAATCAAAATACATAAAAACTTTGAAAAATCATAATTAATTCAATAAAAATTACAAAAATACGTACATATATCATTTTAAAGATAACTTTACCTACTTTTTAATAAAAATAAAAGAAAAATATTTTCACATTAGTTTTAATCTTAAAAATCCAAAATAAAAATTTGTTTTGAATTAAAACGTAATTTTCAACATTAAAAATAAACCAAAATCAATAAAAAAACTTAAAAACCCCTTAAATCTCAAAAAAACAGAAAATAAAATAAAACATAAACATAATAAAATAAAAATCAAATAAAACATATATAAAACATTTTCTCAATTAATAAAAAAATCATAAAATACTTAAAATAAAAAAATAATAGAAAATTCATTAAAATTCAAATAAAAATCCAGCATAATACCTAGAAATAAAATAAAAACTAGGAAACCCTAATAAACCTTTGTTTCTGTAGTTTAACCCTAGTCTCTAACAGCTTGCCTCCCTGAGTTCGACAGTCCCGTACTTTCACTATACATCAAAGTTTAGGAGCATAAATAAAATAAAAAGATTAGCTAAGAATTAATCTTTTCTGGTAAAATCCATCTGGTCAATATAACGACCATAGTTATCTTCCGATCAGGTGCGGTTTTTCAGATGGGGTCGTTGCTAGGGAGGCAGCGCTAGGGTACCGTAGACTTTAGGTTTAGGTTTTTTCGCCATCTTCTTTCTTTTTCTAACATCACAACTTTTTGTTTCTGAATTGTGCAGTACATGTTGAACAGCACGAGGTAGAACCGTAAAGCCGATTGCTTGTAATTTCTATAATAAAAATATAAAAAAATTGTTCGTAGGAAGGGGCCCCTTCCGGGCATCTCGACTTGTACCTATCTCTCCTTTCTTTTCGGGGTCTGTTTTCTCAGGGTTGTACTCCTGGGGGAACAGAGCACACACCGTGGTTTTCTCGGTCGCAGTTTTTCTCGACGGTTTTGTGCAGCTTTTCGTGGATAGGTGCTTGTTAGGATTTCTCGATTTTTTCCCTTCTCTGCGCAATCGTAGATAGATGCTTGCCTAGGTCGCATAACCTAGATACTTGTGACCTAGGACAAAAACAAAAAGGCAAATACATCATTAGACGCTTGTTTGAAAATACTAAAAAAAAGTGATAACCGGAAATAAAATAGGGACTGCCAATTATATCTGATCTAAAATGAAATGTAATGACTCCACTTGAATTTAGGCGAGCAATCTCCCGCAAATGAATCGCAGGTACACTCTCCATATTTGTGAGTGAGAGATGACACATAAGCTAGAGCCAGAGTCTGGGGTTCTTTCAAAGTACTACTTAGTTCATACTTTTAGTCACTTAATCTTCAGTGGGTACTCCCGGGTAGCCGGAAATAGTCCGAGTTTACTTAGCAGAGTGGGAGGTTTTGAGGACTACGTAAGGCTTCGTCCTCAAGTAACACGGGTAAATGGAAACGGTCCATACTTACTCCCACACTAGATAAGAATAGGTAATTTCCTATAAGAACTCGGGGCAGTATTTCGGGGAAGTTTCGGGCACCTATCAGCTCATGCTAATTTGTGAGAAGATTTGTATGCCAAGTAACCCTAAAATTGACAAGATAAACGGCCGAACTCTTACGATCATCACCGAATGAAGTTGGTGAATTCAGAGTGTGTTTTGTGTTTGACTTGTGGTGTGAGTCCTTCATCTTCGAGATCTTGATCAACCTTAATCTATCAAGATGATGGGTAGGCGATCGCTTCAGTCTACTCTAACCGATCCACTCTCTCTATGCCCATTCATCCAGATCGGTTTGGGATGTCTCTCCTCCCAAACCGAAATCTACTCGAGTTGCTACTTCCAGGCATGTCTCTAACCTTGGAAGCTCGTCATTGAGTTCTCCTTCTCATTCTCCCACATCATCACTTCCAATTTCAGAAAATTATCAGCACTTACATACTGACCTGGCCGATCCTGGTCTAGATTCTTTCTCTTTTCCAGAAGACATGGATGGAAAGGGACCACAAACCACTATAGTTTTTATAGATCAGGTAGCGATTAACAGCAATCTACTTGCTTCCCTCAAGACTATGCTGAACCAGATTAGGGAGCGAGGGAGACTCATGAATGATGTCAGAGTCGAGTTGACTCAGCTGAAAGCACAAAGAAACCATCCTGATGCTGAGAATCGAGGACCAGTGGAACCAGAGCTACCTGATGGAATAGAGAGATCGTCGTTGGGTCCAATGCAGCAGCTCGACAACCATGGAGCTACTAAGACTCATCGATGGATCCGTCTCCTAGTTATTCACGGGAACTTGAGCTCCGGCCACAGACTATCCAACTATTGCCCAAGTTTCACGGGCTTTCTACTGAGGAGCCACATGTGCACCTTCAGGAGTTTGAGCTTATCTGCAGTATGGTGCACGATGCACATGTTAATGAGGACACGATCAAATTGATCGTTTTTTCTTTTTCTCTTGTAGATCGAGCAGCTTACTGGCTGAAACACTTAGGGAGATATGTTTCGACGTGGGAGCATCTGTGAACTGCCTATCTGATCAAATATTACCCACTCAGTCAAACAAATGTTGCCAGAGCCATGATCAGTAACTTCACCATGATCGGGAACGAGCAGTTCCACGAGGCATGGGACAGATTTAGAGAGCTCATCGACCGGTGTCCCCATCATGAGATTTCAAAGCCAACTAATGTACAAAGTTCCTTCAGTGGGCTGACACCAGAATTACATGGACTGGTGAACGCATCTTGCGGCGGTCATATTTTTTGATGAATGAGGATCAGGTTTGTGCCATTTAATAGAAAATGGAAGAGAACTATACCACAATGTCCCAGACTCAGGTCTTTAACTAGATGAAGCCATCTTATCACCAACACTCCCGAGTGGAACAATTGAAGGGAATCGCTCTTCTGCTATCTCAATCCCTATCGAATCCTCATCAGCCGATACGGGGACCATTTGTCAGAAGTTGGATTGCATGGAAATTATTGAGAAAAAGTGTCAAAATTTAGACAAGCTCGATAAGATCGATGGGCTTGAGAGATGCCTTAGTGATATGAAGACACATATTATGTGCTTTTAAGAAATTCAAGATGATTCTAAATAGTCTTCCAAATCATAAACTGAATCAGGAAGCCGAGACTGAGTCATACTTCCGCGGCCTCCAGTTCAGCACATTTACCATGTGCACTATGAGATGACCCATCAGTCTTCGGCATACCAGCAGCACCAATAGACGCCATCATCGGACACTCATATGGTGGTGTATTAGAGTGATCGGCCCTTGGCATCAATGCCCCCAATTTACTCTGAGATGCATGAGCCATTGACTGAGGTCAATGGGATTTGGTACAACCAGTCACAACAACCACAGATCCGTCGTGATCACCCTAGTTTCTGTTGGTCTAGAGGAGGTGTCTCTTCCCAGCAGCCACCGCAGGCACAGATGGGGCAAAGTAAATAACAACAGTAGCATTCTGGTCCTCGCCATTACCAGCAACCCCAGTGGAGGCAGAGCACATATTAGTCTCAGTATCTGCAGAATTATCCTCCACAACAGCCAGCTCAGCAGCAACCTCAATATCATAGAGGCAACTCGTCTGGGACTCATGGGCCTTTCCATGACAACCCAGCATTAGAATACCTCGCCAACCTGATCACCAACAAGCAGGTCGCTTTTAGGTGAGAAATGGATGGGTTCAAAACTCATGTCACTGATTTGGTCAAATAGAAGTCCGCATTACCTGTGCAAATAGAGCCGAATCCGAACAACCTGAAACGAAAGTCAGAGCAGTTAGATTTGACCGAGCCCACCCTCCAATCACATGTATTTTCCAATGACTAACTTTACTATGACTTCATTTCTCTTAGGAGCGATAGGATATCAGTAGACGGAGACTCAATTAGGCTCGACGGGGATATACATGAGGATACAAGCAAGCCTGTTGAGGACATTGATGGCAGTGCTGAAGCCGCCTATCCATTTGATGATGAAGATGGTGGTGCTGAAACCACCAAGTCTGAGAGAAACCAGAGCCAAACGTAGATACAACTGCTGTACCTTTCTTTGTATAAAGTGATGATGAGAGAAAATCATAAAAATTGTACAAAAGTGAAGAATTCAGAAGAGAAATAAAAAAATAGTTGATCAAGCTCCATATCTCTCTGATAATTCGCAGAAAGCAAGTCCCTATTTTGCAAAAACATTTCCTTCTTCTTCTTATCCTCCCATTGTATAGACTAACTAGGATGATATATAGATTCATTTTCCCAAAGCACTCTGCTTAGGAAAAGGAGATAACATACCAAAAAGATCCAAAGAATGATCTGACGAAAGAGATGATCGACAAGTTCATGATCCAACTCACTCTTTCGGAAGCCTTAGCACACATCCCTCTTCTGCAGAAAGGTTTAAAAGAACGAACCACAATCCGCATAAAGAAGAGGCATCACAACCGTTGTTCTGAGATCCATGTGCTGACCAAGGAAACATGTCATGTTATTCAAAATCGTCCCCCAGCCAAGAGATCAGATACGGGAGCACCAAGTGTCAGATGTGAGATCCTCAATCAGACTTTTGATCGGACTCTGTTAGATAGTCGATCTTCAATTAATCTTCTTCCTGACTCGATAAATTCGAGTTTGGACCTCTTCAACCAAGCCGAAGGTCTTGCAGTTTCATCTGAAAACTGAACTTGATCGGAAGATAACTATGGTCGTTGTTTTGACCAGGTGGATTTTACCAGAAAAGATTAATTTTTAGTTAATCTTTTTATTTTAATTATACTCTCGAACTTTGATGTATGGTGAAAGTACGGGAGTGTCGAACTCAGGGAGGCAACTGTTAGAGACTAGGGTTAAACTATAGAAACGAAGGTTTATTAGGTTTTCCTAGTTTTTATTTTATTTTTAGGTATTTTTCTGAATTTTTTTAATTTTAATTAATTTCTATTATTTTTGTGTATTTTAAGTATTTTTTGATTTTTTGATATTTGAGAAAGTCTATTATATATTTTTATTTGATTTTTATTTTATTATTTTATGTTTTTATTTTTATTTTCTGTTTTTATGATATTTAAGGGGGTTTTAAGAATTTTATTGATTTTGGTTTATTTTTAATGTTGAAATTAAGTTTTGATTTAAAAATTTATGTTGGATTTTTAAGATTGAAAATAATGCAAAAATATTTTTATTTTATTTTTATTAGAACATAGGTAAAAGTATCTTTAAAATGATATATTGTGCGTATTTTTATGATTTTTATTGAATTAATTATGATCTTTCAAAGTTTTTATGTATTTTAATTTTTTCATTGGTTTTAATATTCAATTTTTATTTTATTTTTGGGTTAAGGTGTAAAATATAGTAAACTATACTTCAGGTAATTTTTAATGTGTTTTTATATTTTTTTAATGTTTTTTAAAGTTTGTTATATTATTTTTTTATTTTTTAAATGTTTATTAAAAATAGAATTTATTTTTTATTCTTTTTTCTTCAAAACTTTATTTAATATTGTATATAGAGCCAAATACGGTATTTTTATGTATTTTTATGATATTCTGTACTTTGAATTTTATTTATGATGTATTATAGTATGCATTACATGGATTATACATATACAAGGATATAAAGATAATAATATGGAATTATGGGGGGCACCAGTGCAAAAAGTCCAGGAAGTCACGTGCTCGCGCGTGTGATGTTCCACTGGCAGGACCCGTATGAAATTTCAATAAAGACCGAGGGTTGCATTTCAAAATTACCACAGGATCATGCGCTTGACCACGCACGATCTCCACCTGTTTGATGTGTTTGAGAATATTAAAAATAGCGGGGTATAGTCATAAAATTCCCAAAATAATTTCTCGCGGCACGCGTGAGGTGCACGCGAGACCTCAAGCGGTGGGGCGGTGGATTCTGGATGCGATGTGTGTCACGATGAGTGTCGTGCGATCCGAGATGATCGTGCGGATGATATGTCGACGTGTGGCACGTCCTAGACTCTTGGATAGAAGCCCTTGATCGTAAGGTTGGGGTTGAATCTGGAAAGTCACCTTGTTCTTTCCTCTATTGCAAATCAGGTGGCGATGTGCTCCATCGTCCCAAGCGACGGTGATTCGTAACAGAGCGGCGGTATTGTGCTCAGATCAACAAAGGAAAGCCGATCAATCCCAGATCTCTGACGTTCGGAGCTCTTCAATCTAACGTGAAAGCAGGTTCTACAGGTGGTCTCTCGATCGGATGGTTGTTTCATGCACATGTGTTTTTAAACGGAGATCGATACTCTTCAGAAGAATCTAGATCTTGAATTACGATGGTGCTTTGCGTTGAAAAGATGCTTCTCAATATCAGCACCTCGAGTCATGCTCCAAGGGCTTGTGATGGTTAATCCTTCTCGTGATGGCTCAAATGCATGTAATGATCAAACATGAACTCTAGCACATGCTCGGTCTGATTGTAAAAAAAAATGAAACGAATGAAGGAGCTAATAATGGTGGAGGATCAAGCTCCAGACTCAAACCCATGCGAGCCTGAGGTGATCGGGTATGAGAGGAATTATGGAGAAGCAGATCAAAGCGAGATGAAGGTGATCGGAAGCAAAGTTGATTGTCTATTTAGGTAGAAGATAGAGAAACGATAGATCAAGAGAAGAATCGAAAGATTGAGAAGAGAAGGGAAAATTGAAGTAGATAAGATGAATTAGAAGAGGAACCTAACCTGGAGAAGTCGTGGATGTTCTCGCCTGGGGACTAGAGCTCACAGAGAAGCTCCGTAGTCGTGGCCTCAACCCGCGACTGACGAGGAGGCTCAACGCGACAGAGATGTGCTCACGCTAGTATGCGATCATGTCGTTCCTCCTATCCCTCCCTCGACGAGAGGAATTGATCTAAGCTGTCACCTCCTCAACTCCCGCTCAGAGCTCTGGGTTTTTTGGTAAAATGGCGGATTCTGAAGCTGGTGGAGGTCGGCGGGTATTATAGGCTAGGAGAGATCTGATCACCGAGTGTGATGAGGAGAAGCGAAGTGGTTGGACGAACGGCGGCCACCGGCCTTCCATTGAAACGGTTGGGAGGTTGGTCGACAGCGGAGGAAGAAGAAGGGGAGGGAGAAGAAGAGGCGTCGGGGGAAGAAGGAAGACAGAGAAGGGAAAGGAAGAGAGAGAAAAGAAGAGAGAGAGAGATATATATAAAAATAAATTAATTAATTAATTAAAGTAATAATTAATAGTTGGTTAAATTAAGAATTAAATAATTTTAAGATATAATTAAGTAATTAATTAAGTAATTAAATGGATAATTAAGTAATAAAATAAATAATTTAATAAATAGTTAAAATTAATCACTTATAAATAATAATAATAAATAAAGTAATTAATTAATTAATTAATTTTAAAAATGAAGTATTAATATATTAAATAATAATATAAGTTAGGGCACATTATACAATGTACCAATATGGTCTCAAAAATCATGTTTTTAATACCAATTCCGATTTTAGCGAAACCAGTGTCATTTTGTAGATAATTAAATAACATGAATTTTAAAATTGAGTTTGCCCATTTCAGAGTCCGTATAATTGAGTTATGAGGTTCGAAAAATTTAGGTAACGGCTCATGGCTTTGGGCTTTATTGATATCTTGACTTAGTTATATTTTAGGAAGATTTTTGGAAAAGAAATTAAGTTAATCAGATTTATGAATAATTAATTAAAAATCCATGAAATTCTATATATAATACAAATATACAATGGGCCAAACGCCAAATCTCACCGGTTTTAATATAATATTTTTGATATTTTTAATAAATAGTACTAAGTATAAAACGAAGTTTAGAAGTAAGTTTAGTCTGTTTGGAGTTTTCCATAAATAGTTATGGACCTGGGAAGTCGGCTTTTTAGGTTTATTATAATATTTTATTTTTGTGTCGAATTATTTTTCTGATATTTTTATAAAATGATATATATATATATATATTTGTGAACAACTTTTATAAAAGAAGTGTTTTGGTTTGGGATTATTTAAGTGATAAATAAAATAGGTGAAATATTTACCGGGTGAAAATGGGTTATTTATATTTTTAATCTTGATTTTCTTGATATCTTTATAATTTAGGATCCTTATCTCCCCCTACTTATTTATTTTGTCGACCAGGTCAATATTGACCTGGTCTCGGGGTTAGGATCAGTATGTATATATCTTATATCTGCAGCATTCTTGTCTTTTTATTTTCATTTTTCTCGTTATTCTTTATTTTAGGTAAAATAAATGTTAAATATATAATATTAATATTTGTGGTTATAATGATAATTAGTCGGAATTAGTGAGTATTTACATGTATTTTACCAAGGATTTTAGCCAAATGAAAGAATAAAGCGATGAATCACGGATTCATCATTCCCCTATACTTTACCTTTACTAGTCCCTTAGCAAACACTTATTCTATAAATAAATGCAAGCGAAAAGAAAAGGAAAAAGGAAAATAAAAGAACTTAGAACATGCTTGTTTCTTTAAACTGAATCCCACTTTACCCAAAATCTAGAGCTTGGATTCAGACCTTTAGATTAATAATGTGTCGGGACTCTATTAGAATTAGGATTTAAGCGTCAACGGCCCTCAAGTTCCACAAATACTTATCCAGGTTCACCTTAACAGCCAGCTCAGATCCACCTATTCATCACGCGAACTTTTTAGCTTTGAAAGCAATTTGTTCTGTGTGAAAGGTTTTACCTCTTCTCGCTTTAGAGAAGCGAAGAAACCGCCCATCCCAATAATACGCTCCCATTGGGCCCTCGTCCAACTACTCGATCCTCGAGGAGGGGGATATTTCCTTCTAAGGTCAGGCCGTGTTGTATCCACAATCGAATAGAGGAAGAAGATAGAAGAATGAGAAGAAAACTGGAGTGTGATCAGTGTAATCACATCTCCTGTAAAGCTTGGCTAGTTTAGCCAAGTCTCCACTAAGACATGAAGGCTTTTATGAAGCTCGGACCATTGTGGTCGTTTTGGTATTTGGTGTAATCAGCTTCTTTTTGGTAGATATGATTGTTGCACTGCATAGGTATTTTGTGCCGACGGATATAACATATTTTCATTCCGTCCATTTTTTGGGGTCTTGGAAAAAATTGTGCCAGCACATCATTCCCTTATCCGGAGCTTTATTTCAACCCCAATCTCTCCCTTCTAAAAGACATCAGTGCCACTATACAAGAATGGAAACGCACCACCGAAATGGATTGCCCTTCACAGCCCCATGCAAGTCGAGCTAAGTGTAGAGTGCTTGAGTTCGAAATTGGTTCAAATGGAGAAGAATTAAACAGGTGACTCCAGGTGTCCTACTTAGGCACTTTCAAGTTGAATTCCGAACATGGTCTCATGGAACCCAAAGAATTAAGTCTAAAAGACCCGAAGAGTCTCAATTTCAGTTCATAAAAAAGTCCCTTTAGAATTAAGTGGATTAAGGCCTAAACCGAGCTCCATCTCCCAAACTTAGATCCATTCGGTTCAAGAATCAGACTTGTTCTGAAACATACGAATGAATGCAACAATTTTTTATGAAGTGGATTTTTCGCTTAAATGCTTTAAGTGGTTTTTAAAGAAATTTGCAATTTCTATTGAATTTTTAAACTTTTCAAATTATACGGTCTTTTTAAAGATTTAGTGAATTAATTCAATTTACACAAATTTTACATGAATTATGTACATTTTACAAAGGATTTTACACAACTTTTATATATACAAGATTATACAATTTTTATACAAGATTATACAAGAATTTTATTTTCAAGATTTTAAGGATTTTAGAGTATTTCACATCATTTTTTTACAATTTTAAGCCATTTTTTTATAAGTCATATTTACGGTTTTCTTGCGGCTTTTAAAATCCAAAATATACACCCATACTTTTAGATAACCATATTATTAAAAATACAATAAAGTACGAGTTATGGCTTCTAAAGTATATATAGTATGTATATATATATATATATATGACAGATATATTGCTTGACTAAACATGTTCTGACATCACGTGGTAGTGTGAATGGGGATAAGTAGCGACTGCATCGTAATAGCCTACACCTCAAGTCATTACTAAAGAACATTAATTAGATACAAGCTTAACGAATTGGACAACTAGATCTTAGAGAATGGTGGACTTTCTTTGCATACATCTTGAGGTTTAAAGATCTGTAAATTAGAAAAGTAAATGACATCAATGTAACATTATATGATTGATTAAGGAAGTGTGCATTAGTATAAGCAAATCGATGCAATGCCCCATCTCATAGTGTTAGCAAATTTACTGACCATGATATGTAAGGAGATATTGTAGTCTGGACTCTTCATCGACGAGGGATGGAATAGATAGAGTCAAATAAAGAGAAATACATAAATTTAATAACACAACAAAATATTTCCAATTGAAAAAGAAAAAGAATATCATATAAAAATTCCTCACATATGTTTGCCTTTCTTTTATTTGTTATTGAGCACTCGCTCTCTCTCGTCCCCTAGATTTCTATCTAGTCGGAGATGGCTGGAGGAGGCAAAGGTCTGGGAATGGGACACCTGTGGAACAAAGTAGTTGTGTCAAATCAATGTTGTTGAAGGTATAGGAAGGTTAAAGATGAAAAACCTACAGTTGATTCATGAGCGAGAAGTTCATTGTGCAGTTCAATTCCCCCAGCCTTTAGAAGGGTTTCGTTAGGTAGACGAGAATTAACGTAAAAAACAATTGGATCTTTCACATAAATTTGATGATAATCCATGTTACTGACCCCGTTTAAAGTAAGAGAAGGCTTTATAGTATTTAAATTTAAGTATGTCTCATAATATGTATATTTGACATATTAATCATATTTGGGAGATATTATATATCAAAGTTTTAAAAGGTAACTAGGACGATACCCTAATTTCGTGGTGAAACGAAATTGAGTTGCTATGATATGTAAAAACACCAATATTTATTACTTATAATTAGGGATGAGTATTGGGTAGGGCCGGCCCGACCCAGTCCGATATCTGGCCCGATAAAGCCCGGCTCAGGCCCGAGCCCGAGCAATAGTCGGGTGGGCTTGGTCTTAGTTTTCAGCCCAATTCCATTATCAGGCCGGGCTCGGGCAACGATGGGCCCGAGCCAGAAGCCCGTGGGCCAGCCTGAGTACAGGCCCATCGGAGGCTCGACCCAATAAAGAAGGTATCAAGCATCCCCTTGCCCCCAACCCTATCCTTACAACCACCTACCCTATTGAAGGATATGGTATAATCCTCAAGCGCATCATGGAAGCACGAGCATCGTATTGAATACGACGAAGAACGACTAGTCGGATCAAGTCTCTACGAAAAGAGACCTCCTGTCTCAAGTCCGATCTTCGGAGAAGATGCTTGCGAACATGGGGATGTTTCGCGTGATCCTCGCAATCCAAGAAGTTGATCCAAGCACGGTGAACTCCTGATCTCTTCGCACGAGATCAAACACCTTCTTCGTGAGCGAAGCACTCTAAAGAAGATGGAGAACCGAGGAACATCGAGGCGGCGGTGCGGTGGAGAAGCGACGATGAAGTTTCTCCTCTAGGGTTTGGTGGACGACCACCAATGGAGAAGAGAGGAGAGTTGGCGTGTGGAAGGAGAGAGAGAGAGAGCTTGTTGTATCTCAATTGCATAACCCTAGAGAGCAAGGGGTGCCTCTCTATTTATAGAGTTTTGGGAGTCCATGGATCACAATCCATGGGACACACCAAATCAATGGATGAGATTGATTTGTGTTTAATCCAATGGTCATGATTGTTGTTGGTAAAAAAACCAACAACTAATAATTTAATTTAGATTAAATATATTTGATAAATCAAATATAATTCAATCCTAAATCAAATCAATCAAGTATGGAGAGATTAGCATGGAGATTACATCTCCCAATGGAATAGGTAGGACGGCTACCAATTTCCATGTAGGACTTGGTAGCCGTCCACCATAATCCATTGTGGAGGCAATCTCATGCAATCTCATGAGATTACATATCTCCATGAAAATCTCCAATCTTTTCCAACAACTTTTGTTGTGATTTATTCTACAAAAATAATTCATAATTAATTTTAAGAATATTGCAATCTTACCATTGGAAATTTGTGAATCACATTCACAACCCAAAACAAAAAGTAATTTACATTTTCAATTAATTATACAATATGAATCCAATTCACACCAATAATTAATTAACAAATATAAATCATATTAATCTCTCTTTAATACATTATAAATCATATTTATAATATATTATGAATAATTGGATATTGCTATCCACATTATTCTTATCCATAATAATTAAATCACATTTAATTATATTGGGTAATTATCCACATGCATTAAGATATTTAAACCACATTTAATTACTAATCTCTCAATGCTTAGATATAATTCAACTATGGAATCATTCTTGAACCCTTTCAAGAATAATGTGCTTTCTTCGCAGATACTTGGAGATAAGGACTGGCCGATCGTATTGTTCCACGTACAGTGACTTGGATATTGAGATCACATCTCAAATCCAGATCTCATGGACCTCCACCAGATGCTTGATTGAATCAAGGTCGTAGACCTAATCTTCTCATTGCATATGAATCTCATTCAGACCAACGTCCAATACATGGACTAAGATCAGGTCACTTCTCTATTGAGAGGAGTCACTAAAATCCAAACTTATTTCATCACTCCCTCAGAATGGAAGCGTCATGGTTATATAATCGTTTATGATCACATCACCCTCAGGTATTCCCAACACATGTACATCCTGCATACTGGAAGACCTATGGTGAAACCCAAAGATACAGATCAATTTTATATTATGTTCTTTAGGGTTTAATCATCAAGTTTCTCAATCTTGGTCATTGGGAATTGGTATTGATCATATGCTTTCTCAAAACTTATATCATACCTTCAAATTCTTGTCATGCTTCCAAAGCATGACAACCGTGCATGGAATTTGATTAGTCCCAATACCTCATGAGTGAGCTCATGTCTTCCGGTTCACAAGTGAATATGTATGAGATCGTATTACTCATATGTCCTTGCATGCACACCAGCTCGCCGGTGTATAGACCTTGGTTAGGTCATCAACCTATTGGTCTGCCAAATGTACATACTTAGACATATAGTAACACATGTCTCTGGCCAGAGGATGCATGCCTATGATGTGACTGTATTCAACATAGGTCTTTTGTTATCTCGATCTCGTTAAGTCAACCCATTGACTCAACTAATCGGACACCTCCGAATCTCTATTCTCATGCAGAGGATCAGCATCAAGAGGTCGGTCAGATATCAACCTAAATGAGAAAAGATTGCCATCTCCTACTCAGGCTGGAGATCATCTCTCAACAATCATTTGACGGTGCTTGATGAGTCCTCAATCTAACTTTTTAGATATTCATCCAAGCACCAACCTCTATGATTCAATAACTGAATCAACAGTTGTATGATCATCAAGATGGCCATGGTACATATCCCTAATTGGTACTAAGGACCTATTATGCAAATTGGTTATTATTCATTTCAGATCAGGGAATGATATTCGCAATAACATTTATTGCATAATGGCTCGTCGTGGGTTCGCATGTCCAACAATCTCCCACTAGCCCAAAGAGCCATTAATGGGCTAATCATTTAAACCCGCACTCATGTGACAATCATAGGCTATTTAGAAAATAGCTAGGTAAGCTGATTAGTCACTATGTTCCCAAGAGACTACGCCAAGTCCTTTTACGACACTTGCATATCCCAAGGTAACAGTGCCCACATCCAATGCGAAGGTTGCATATATGCAGCCAATACTCAATTTTGTCAGTTATAGTGTCCTCGACACTGCAGCTTAATAATTACCATAACCAGTTTTCCATTATTCTTATCAGAATTCCCTTATTCCTGGAGATCTCTATCTCCTAAGGTATTCGTAGTTAAGACCTTTTAGATCTCCATCTATAAAGTCTTAATTTCTTGAAGATAAGACTTAGAGATCACTATCTCACAAGTTTTGTCCTCTATGAAGATATAGTTATTATCGCAATCAAGTATTTTATCACCATAGTAGGATTAGTAACAGTTTACTACTCTCACTGCATGGTAGACATCTGGCTTTTGTACACATCTAGCATACACCCAGCTTCTCAGAACTGATGCACAAGGACTAACAGTTTTAGCATTCACATCCTCAACTCTTTGAGGTGTTGTCCCTTTAGATAAGTCAGTACCATATCTTAAAGGAAAGAAGCCTTTCTTAGAATTTTCCAGAAAATGGAATATGTCCAAGGTGTACCACTAATGCGACGGTCCCAATACTCTCTTTCTTTGCTTCTGAACAACTTCAGAACTAAGATCTATGAGGTATCATTGAGATCATATCTCAAGATATGAACAACCAGTTATAAAACACTTATTATTATCCATATATCATTTAAATGATTAGGATATTATCTACATTTAGCACGATGAACACAATGGCACTCCTACTAAGCTTCACATGGTTCGTCAAGATTCTATCTGAAATCATAACATTTATAATTTCATTAAATCTTATGTTCCAACTATAAGAAGCTTATATGAGTTCATCGATGGAATTCCTCAGCTTTCACACCTTGCTTTCCTCATCCATGAAACCATGGGGATACTTCACGTGAATATCCTCAAAGAGATATTCTAGAGGAATACAATCTTGACTCGCATCTTGAAAATGCTATAGCCAAGTTGTGTAGCTAGGGTTAGCTATATTCTGATGGATTTAAGCATGGTCATTGGCCGGCCAGTCGTGACATTACGGAAATGACTAATCTATTACATCTGCGCTATAATATCAAGTCAGCCTAAGTAGGTTCGGCGGATAATAAGGGGATCAATCAATTGAAGAAGAAGTATACTCACTCCTCTTCTTGAGTCAGGACAAAAAAGAGTCAGTCGGGTAGCAAGTCTCATCGCAAGCGATGTCTTCTCTTCGGTGTGTAGCTCACGGCTACGAACCGTGCTTTGAAGGTTTCTACCTTCTCATCAGGTTCCCTCTTTCTCCTAAAGATCCATTTACACCTCAATGGGCCTTACCCATATAGGTGGATCCTCGAGGGTCCATATACAACACTTATGCATTAGACTTTTATTGCTAACATCCGTCTTTCCATGTCATGATCCTCAGGAGCTTCATCACATGAAGTCCGATCATTTTCAGACTTAACTGATACATAGAATACATCCTCAAACTTATTTGAAGAAGTATTAGTGTTTCATCTTCAATTATTCTTTTAGTTCCCGATTTCAGGAGCCTCATTATCTTTTCAACAGTAAATGAGTTCCTTTACTTCATTTTCATATTGATTATCAAGAGAGTCATCCTCTATGAATCACATTCTCAGAGATGAGATCTTTTAAGAATCTCAAGGTCATAAAGTGATATCCAATATCATCCTTTATTTTCCTAATGAAGTAGCACTCTCCAGTGCCAGATTCCATATTACTTGCAAGAACCTTATTACGGATATATATTGTAGTCTCTACTACATATATACCTTGGAAACTAATAGATAATTATACTAATATTCATCATTGATCATATCATGTCACTCATGACCCAATTGTATCTCCCTACAACTCTTATTGAGTTTAGGTTTATTAGGAGGAGTGAAACAGAAATGATATTCATATCGCTATAAGGTATTTTATGAATTCATCTAATAGGTACTGACTACCTAGATTAGATCAAATTCATTTAATCTTCCTTCAAACTTTGGTTCTAAACCAAAATTGTGAAATCTATGAACATTTCAAAGGTTTCTAAGTGAAGAGAAGAAATCTCATATCATAAATAAGCATCAATAAATATCACATATCCATAATGTTTATTCTGATATAGATGATTCACATACATCAATATGTATGAGATCTTGAATACCTTGACATCTTACACCATTCCAAGGAAGGGTGTATTGGACATTTTTACTTTTGAATACAATATTCACAAGTATGTAAGATTTGAACCTTTAGACAATCTAAAGTTCCATCTCTTATTAGTCTATTGATCACATTAACAAACAAATGTCCAAGGGCTTGATGCCAGATCATTGTCAAATGATCTTCATTCTTTTGTTGATCTTTTAAGGTTTAATTTCAGTATTAGAAATGTTAATGAACCATTCATTATTTTTTTAGTTTAGTAGAGTCCACTAGATTTTAGATTACTATCTGAAATATCTCCATCATAACTCTTTATGATAGATCTATTACAGAATTCATGTTTATTTCCAACATTTAAAAATAAACAATGATTGTATTCTGATATTTAGGTCATAGAGACATTCTCTAAGACTAAGGGCTCTCCCACTGAAAATAACAAGTCCATCTATCCAATAGAGATTGTTGTAACAATTGCACCAATGTCCACGTGGATGACTATTAAACCTTAAAATCAAATTTTATAGTCTTATAATACATATGCAACTAATTGCAAGTATCATTAGAAGAATGAGATACAATTATTAGACTTTTATCTTATCCAGTAAGAAAGTCAATTTCAATGATTAAATGTAGATTATTCCGATGCACTATCCGAGTCCTTCTCTAAGGATCGAGATAGACTTGATAGTCATACTATCTATACATCAGCTTACTGCAGTGTCGACATTCGCCCAACTATTTGGATGTCATATGGAAGTTACAAAAGTACACTCAACTCTTTGACTTTCCTTCTTATTTGGGTCCAACCCATGCTTCCACTGCGCTCCCTTTATCTATAAACAACCATTGCTTTAGACGAAGGATTTCTTATGCTGAATTCAAAAGATTCCAATATAAGAGCGTTTCAACATTCGTACATGCTTCATTCAATTCATACAATATGAATATTCTGAAGCTTCATGAATGACTAGAGTATAGATAGTAGAATGATGACACTCATCGTATCTACATCCATCTGAACTCTTAAAAAAACATTGGTTCAGGTAGGTACTCAAACAATTTTGAATACATCATCTCTTATAGAAATGCCATTCTACATGATGCAGAGAACCATGTCATTCATGATTAAATGTCGAGAGCACACATGTAAGCCAGAACATCTTCTTAGAATTTTATAAGGATTATTTGACAATTACGATCATCATCGACATGTCACTTCCAAAGTACATTCGATGAGAGATCAAGATTATAGAGACATACAAACCCTAGGGTTGTAGTCCTATTGTCTATTTAATTGTCACTCATTATTATGAGGAAACTTGCACATCGCAACCACATACAATATGTGTCCAACTGCAAGTACAATATCTCAATCATGGATCCAATCCATGATATTTTACTGGTTATTATTGAGTATAATATTGAGTGGGTTTAATGAAGAATTATCTGAAATAAGAAATTTGCATAAGTGAATATATTTATATATATATATATATACATATTTTACTTCGATTTAGGAATTTTTATATCAAAGTTGTCTTGCCTTGTTAACAATGAAAGTTCATTCCCTTAATCACTTTCAATGTAAGAGATATACTTACCAATATATCTCAAGCAAGATCTAGGATCTCCTTCCTTATCTTTGTCACATCCCAATAATATAAGAACCTGTAACTCGGATAAAAAGAAGCGGGAACACATTCTGCCTTGCAAGTCCAACTTGCATCTCCCAATTCGATCTTTAACACCCGGAACCACCACCCCTAAGATGATATTGACCCGTCATTAATTGAACAACCTTCAACATGAATACAACTCGCTATGTAATCCAATATCGTCCCAATAATATGATGACCTGATATTGGGGTCACTATGCATACGTCCTTACTCTTTTGAGAAGAGAAGAGCCCGATCCAAATTGATCGTATGTAGGAGCTGTCACTTCGGACATGCGTCTCCTACATACAATATCTGGCGACGAAACCCTTCGCCTTGATGGGAGACCATGGATGTCACTTATGTGATCCTCCACCTCATATTCAATTTTTAATTAATTATCATTAATCATATTCATATAATTAGTTCTTCCAAGGGAAACATACATCTATTCATAATAGAGTGTTTTTAATTGGATATAATTAATTCAATCTCATTAAATAAATTATCAATCCAATTCAATCAACAAACTTGATTGGTTTTACTTGAATATATATATGGTATTATCTCAAAGTACGTATTAATTCGAATTTTAATAATTAAAAAATACACCTCGAATTTTAATAATTAAAATATTTTTTTAATTTTTTTCAAAATTTTCTGATGTTTTTATGATTTTCTAAAAATCAAACAGTAAAAAAATGTATAAAACAGTGGACATCCAAGAATATTTTGTAATTTAAAAATACTTTAAGTGCCTAATATTCCTGGAAATTATTTTTATTTAAACTACAAGTAAATATCTACAAACAGAGACCAAGATCAGATTTTTTTGAATTTTTCTACAATTTTCTACAATTTTTTTAAGATTTTTCATGTCTCATAATTCTTTTGCTTTTTATAAAGAGTAAATGCATGAAAATTGGATAGAAATTAAAAGACAACCAAACACATCTATAGTAATTTTTGGAATTTTTAGACTAATTTTGATTTTTTATGAATTTTCAAAGTTCGGGCAGGCAAAAAGACATTGTTTTTGAATTTTTAAATATATCAAACGTCAACAAAAATTCATGAAAAAATTATATAATGACAAACACTACAGCAGAAGCATATACAATTTTTTTTGAGAATTTTGAGATCAATAAAAACATTTATTTTATCGGAAAGATCAAGCAAATTATTGTTCTGCAAATGTAGGGACCAAATTGCAATTATTCAAAAGTTTTCATACCATAAGATAATAAGAAATAAAATATAGGATGAGTTTCGTAATTTACCCAAGTAGCACGTGCCAAGTACATGATCTTCTAAAGAACAGGGGCTCTTCTGCAATTTCAAAAAACTCCAGGGACGTACTTGTAATTTTTCCAAAAGATTAAAAAATGTTAACCCCTAGGGTTTCTGGCTTTTTCCACAAGATTGGGGCAAGGGGGAAGCGGTGCACGGACTTGAGATCTCCACAACGGTGGTGCGTTGGCGCGTGGCGGAGGAGAAGGGGCTGAAGGGCTGCGCGTGGAACGGGCACACTGCCTGGAGCGCGGGGGAAGATCTGGGCAGACCGTGCCCAGCGTGGAGGAGAACAGGCAGCGCGCATGGCTTCACGGGGACGGGCTGGAGGCGGCGCTTCCGCGCAAGCAGGAGCTTGGTCGGGAGGAGGCGCGGGCCGGCACCTCACATGAGGCAGTCGCGCAGTAGAGGTGGCAGGGGGTCACGTGCGGCTTCTGGCGATGATGTGGCGACCGATGGGTTGAGGAGGGGGTGCCTGGAGGAGAGCACGGGCTGGGCAGAGAAGATGTTGTGGTGCCGGCGTTGGGATGGTACGGCGCCTGCGCAGAGGCGGGCCGGTTGAGACGGTGGCGCGGGTGGCGTTCTACTGCATTTTTTGTTTTTTTAATTTTTTTAGATTTTTTTCAACTGTAAGCAGAAATGAAAACTTTTTTATAATTTTTATTTTTCAAAAATAGGAACTGTACTCAGAAATAATTTTTTTTATTTAGTTTTTTTATTATTTTTAAATTTCCTACAAAACAAACGTTAGATAAGAAAAACAAATATATATGCATACCTATTAATTTTTCCTGCAAAAATAAGTGTGATATAAACAGGAAAAACTATTTTATGTTCTTTTTTTATTTATACACAAAAATGGGATGTGTGAACGAGCAGATCTTGCGATATGGAAGAGAGATCCGTGTCTCCGGTCACCGTGCGTGACCGGAGGTGGTAGATTATGTGGGGTAGAAGTAAAATGTAGGGATATGGGAAATCAGTATCAAACGCGGATTATGTGTGGTGAAATTTTGGGAATTTTTCTTAAGATCTAAATACTAATAAAATGGGAGCAAAAATGCAACCTATGATTTATCCTAGAGAAAAAGACAAGAAATAAAATGGATCTCACCTTGGGGTCAGAAATGTCGTGATGGCCTCGACGAAGGCCGACGCGCTGTCACCGGACAGCTAGAAGGCTGGGCACCCTTCTTCGACAAGATCGCTCTCGGAGATCGGGCTCCTCTCCACCAAAGGTTGATCAAGAGGAAATGAGGGAGGAGGAGCCCATTAAAAAGAGAAGAAAAAAAAGGAAGGTAAATACAAATAAAGAAAGTAATTAATGGTTATTTAAATAAATTAATTAATCAATTAAAAACGAAATTTGATTTAATTAAAATAAAATAATTAATTAATTTACAAAAATTAATTAGCCACCTTAATGGTGGCTATTTAAGGCATAAAATCAAATCTTTACATAAAAGATAAGTTTTCAAATCAAATAAAGAATTAAATAATTAAATCTAAATACAATTTTCCTAATTAAATTAAATTAATTAATTAATGTGAGATATTTTATTTTTTGGTGATTTTTGTAAAAGGAAGTTAGTTGTATACACATATTATGTACATATAATACAATATACATATGTACAAATAAGGAAATGATTTTTATGTCTTTTTTTAATTAATTTTTTTATTTACATTTTTTATTTTATTTTTAATGAAAATAATGTTTACAATTATGTACATTAAAAATAAACATGAATAATTACACAAATATGTAAGTGGTGAAACTACACAAAATACCCCAGAAAACCCACTTTTTAACAGCAATCATTTGAAAGATAATTTAATTTAGAGTATAATGGAAGTGATTTTGATTCAATTTGAGCTCGTATGGAGCTGGAATTGGTGTTTCGATTATTGCTTTGTGGTTTTTCCTGAGTGTGATTATTTGTAATATGTACATTATTTTGCTTTGCAATTATTTTTATTATTTACAACACATTTTTATTTGCAACTTTTGTTTACAAAAATAATTAATTTGAAGTAAATTTATGTACAAATAAAAAATACAAGTTTTGTATAAATATACAGGAAATATATTTACAAAATATTTTTGGATTTTTGGATTAAAGACCCTATCTCCCCCTACTTTATTCCTAGTCAATCAGATCAAGTCTTGACCTTCTCTCGGGGTTCGTGTCAGCCTGTATTTATTACATAAATACATCCTTTACTTTTCTTTTCTTTTCCTTTTCTTATTTATTATTTTATTTATGTACAAAAAGTGTTAAAATGTATGTTTAATAAATGCATACAAAATGGTAATTTTATGCAATTAGTAGGTATTTACAGGTGTTTGACTAAGCAAATGATGCTAAAATAAAAGAATAAAGGCGATGAATCATAGATTCATCATTCTCCTATACTTTACCTTTGCTAGTCCCTTAGCAAACACTTATTTGGAAAATAAGTGAAAAGAAAAATAAAGAAAAGAAAAAAGAAAAAAGTTAGAACAATGTTGACTTTTAAACTTATCTTCATAAAAATGTAGTATGGAGCTCTGTGAGACCTTTGGATTATTAGTGTATCCGAACCTTAATGGGAAATGAATTTAAAATCTAAGAGCCTCTAAGTTCCACAAGACTCCTATTCAGGTCTCCTCAACAGTCAGATCAGAACAAGTCTTCATCCACAAATTCTTATGACTATGAATTCTTACTTGTACAGTGTAAGTGAAATATAGCTCCTCATTTCAAAAGTAGCAAAGAAACAACCTCTCCCAATAAGGTAACTCTAATCCCCCGGTCTGGCAACCCTTTCCTCGAGGAGCGGGGATATTCCCTTCTAAGTTCAAGTACAACCAGCTCAAGAAGAGATGGAGAAGAGAATGGACGGTAACCAGTGTAGTTACCTGTCCTTGGATGCATGACCAGTGTAGCCAAGTCATCCGCTGCAAGCTTACAAATATTAGACTTTGAAGTTCTTATTCTTTTTTTTCCTTGTATATACACTCCGGTAGGCATTTTACTTTTCTATCAAGCTTGTCCACTTTTGGATATTCTGCATTTTTTTTCTTTTTTTTGACAATATATACAAGGTGCAGCATGTACATAAGTAGTTTTTCCTCTTGAGCCAGTAGACTATCCCTCTTTTGAAGCATTATTGCAACCCCACAGCATCATGTCTTTAGACCTCAACATCGTCAAACCAGGTTAAGACGCACTTCCCTCCCTAGAGGAGGACGAGAGGTTCCGCCTAGATGTACTACCCTCGTATGCTACCCCAAGCCAAAAGATTCTGTCCCTCACTACCTCCTCCATGAAGAGCTACGTGTAGAGTGCTTTGTCCAAGGTAAGCCACGGTCTGAAAGAATCATGCGTGTGTTGTTAAATATTCTACATAGACATATCAAGATGACATGTGAACATAGTCTTATGGACTCAAAGAATTAAGTCACTAGGACCTTAAAAGTATTAACTCCAATTCTTATAAGGTTCCTCTGAAATTAAGTGGATTAAGTCCAACTAAGCTCCATTCTTCAAATTTATTCCAGACTGAGTTTAAATGTCAATACTATCCTGAAAAATACACATGCTAATGCAAGAAATATGTATAGCAAAGAAAAGAAGGCAAAAATCTTTTTGGTGAAACAGTTTTCAAATTTTGAACTTTTTATGGATTTTTGGAAAATGATACACATGCAAAAAGAGTTTTTTTTTCATTTTTTTAATAAAATATTAGCAATATATACAAGTATATACATTTTTTTAATAAGAGTTAGGGTGAGATACACATATTTACGCAAGGGTGAGTTAATTATTTACAAGAATAAGATGAAAGGATTTACAACTTGAGTAATAGGTATATACATACAGTTGGATTTTTTGTGATGCATATATTCCTCAAATTTATTTGAAAAAAAATTTACAACTAGTTTTGAAAACTATAGTCCAAAATAATTTTTCAAACAATTTTACAAACATTTACACATTTGAAAACTATTTTGCAAACATTTTTGAAATAGTATATATAGATTTTCAAAATAATTTTTCAACCATTTTTAAAATATTTGCAAATAGTTTTACAAAATCATTTTATTTCACACAAAGAAAAAATTTTGCAAGCCAAAATATTTTTACGAAGGTTGAAAATATTTTTCAAATAGTTTTCAAAAGATTTTTCAAATAGATTTTCAAACAACTTTCAAAATATTTTTCAAAATATTTTAACCTGATTTATTAATCAGTATATACAAAAAGAATTTTGAGGAAATATCTACATCTTTTTATTAGTTAGTTTTTTGAAGTTTTTTTAAGTTTTTTTTGTATTTACACAGTATTTTAGCCATATTAAAAATATGAAAGTACGAGTTATGGCTAAAGTATATATACAATATATACGACACCCCCCTATACTTAGCTCGAACTATGTCCTCATAGTGATCAAAGAGCTGCAAGGGAAGACATAACTCGTGCTAAGTATTGGGAAGTTAAAAGAATGCTATGCTACAACGACGAATAAAAGAATATAATCAATAGGAGTCAATGATCCCCATATACTTAGGATTAAGTAATCCTATGTATAGAAGAATGTACACAAGGGGAAAACCGAGGAGTAGAATGTACAGAGTCTACCTCCCCTATACTTAGGGTAAAATATCCCTAAGTATAGGCAGCAAAACAGAGGTAAAAAGAATCAAAAGAATAATCACAAGTCTGACACCCCCCCATACTTAGGGTAAAGTACATCCTAAGTATAGTGTAATCCTGAGATGGAGATGGGGTGTTTAGAAACAAGAATGTGCGATATGGACATCTAGATCTATACAGCGACGGGAGAAAGTGATAATTAGGCATGAGATGCAAGTGATGTGAGTCAAAAACCACATCTCATACAAAATTAATAGGGGCAACATCAACAGTCAGCAGATCATGATCTAGATATGGCTTCAGGCGCTGACCGTTAACTTGGAAGGTAGACTCAGATGACATCTCAGATATATCAATGTTGCCATTGTCATGCACCTTCCGGACTCAAACTGCTTATGGGTTATAGGAATCATGCCATATCTTCACTCGCTCCTTATATTGTAGGATACTCGAAAAAAGCTGTATCTCTAAGTTCCTCCAGGGATGCCAATTCTGCCTTTCTCTGATCTTCTACACTCTCTGGATCCAAAAATATCTCAGTAAGAGCCCATAGTGACTTATGCTTCAGCTCAACTGGTAAGTGGCATGGCTTGCCATAAACAAGTCAGAATGGAGATGTACCCAATGGAGTCATAAGGATGTCTGATATGCCCACAAGACCGAGTCCAAAAGCTGTGACCAATCCTTTCGGTCTGGGCAGACTACCTTCTGCAATATAGTCTTAATCTCCTTATTAGAAACCTCAACAAGGCCATTCATCTGTGGATGATAAGGAGTGGCAAGTCTATGATCTATGTTGAACTCATTAGCAAGAGCCCTTACCTTGTCGTTGATAAAATGAGTCCCCCGTTTGATATCAAAACTCTAGGTACCCCGAACCGTGAAATGATATTTTTCCTCACGAATTTGCAAACGGTATTAGCATCTGCGGTTCGGGTGGGGATGGCCTCAGCCCAACGACTCACATAATCTGCAGAAAGCAAGATATACTCAAATCCCTGACTCTTAGGAAATGGGTCCATGAAATCGATGCCCCATGCGTCAAAGACCTCACAGAAGTGAATGGGTTGCATCGGCATCATAATCTCTCTGTCCACACGTACGCATTTTCTGATAGTCCGTACATCTCTTCACGAATTCATCTGAATCCTTGAAGAGGGTAGGCCACCAAAGGCCGGATTGAAGCACCTTCTGTGTTGTCCGTCCCCTAGAATTATATCCTCCTGCCTCAAGCTTGTGGCAATAGGTGAGGACGATATGCTGCTCTTCTTGAGGAATACACCGTCTCCAGATGCTATCCCCTCCTTCATGATAAAGAGTGGAATTTTCCCAATGGTACGACTTGGCCTTCGCAAGAAAGGTCTCAAGTCGTTGTCTGGGCCAATCTTGTGGAACTTTCTTCGTGACAAGATAGTTCACAATATCGGCATACCATTGAAGTGAGGTGATTGCAAGGATAGCCTTATCTGGGAATGTCTCTGTAATAGGTGTCATTTGATCCGAATCCTCAAGGTTCTCTAGACGGGAGAGATGATCCGCCACCATATACTTGACTCCAGGTTTATCCTTAATATCAATGTCAAATTTCTGGAGTAGAAGGATCCATAAGGTTAATCTGGCTTTAGCATCCTTCTTTGCCATTAAGTATCGGATGGCGGTGTGATCAGTATAAATAGTCACTTTAGATCCAAGAATGCAAGATCGAAATTTATCCAAGGCAAAGACTACAGCTAGCATCTCTTTATCTGTGACTATGTAATTCCGTTGAGCGGCATCCATTGTTCGGCTAGCGTAGTGAATGGCAAAAGGTGCTCCATCCTTCCTCTGTCCAAGCACAGCCTCTATGGCAAAGTCAGAAGCATCCGTCATGATCTCGAATGAGAGAGACCAATCAGGCGGCTGAAGGACAGGTGCCTCAACAACTAAATTCTTGAGAGTCTCAAATGATGCAAGACACTTATAATCGACAAGGAACTCAGTGTCTTTTGTCAATAACTCAGTAAGCAGTCGGGCAATTTTGCTGAAGTCCTGTATGAACTGTCGGAAAAACCGACATGCCCCAGAAAGGATCGCATCTGTCGCAAATTGGACGGTGGATTGAGTTTCTTGATGATATCCACCTTGGTCGGGTCGATTCCATGCCCCTGTTGGAGATGATGTGGCCAAGGACCGTCCCCTGAGTCACCATGAAGTGACTCTTCTCCCAAGATAAGAGTAAGTTGACCTCAATACAGCGTTGAAGTACTCGATCTAGGTAATCAAGACATGTATCGAAACGGTCACCGTAGACCAAGAAGTCATCCATGAAGACCTCTAAAAATTCATCAACCATGTCCGAGAAAATAGAGAGTATGCACCTTTGGAATGTAGCCGGAGCATTACATAATGCAAAGGGCATCCGTCTAAAAGCATACGTCCCAAACGAACAGGTGAAAATTGTTTTCTCTTGGTCTTCAAGCGCTATGGCCACTTGGTTGTATCCCGAATACCCACCCAGAAAGCAGTAGTAACTCTTCTCAACTAGTCTCTCAATGACCTAATCTATGAATGTTAGCAGGAAGTGGTCCTTCTTGGTGGCCTGATTCAATCGTCTGTAGTCCACACAGACCCTCCAAGAAGTGGGTACTCGGTTAGTTATCTCCTCTCCAGACTCGTTCACAACTGTGGTGATACCCGTCTTCTTGGGTACCACATGCAATGGACTAACCCACTTAGAGTCGGAGATGGGGTAGATAAAATCGACACTCCACCACTTAGATATTTCCTTCATGACCACTTCTCAAAGATTCAGGTTCAGCCGTCGCTGGAACTCACGCGAGGGCTTGGCGTCTTCTTCGAGATAAATGTGGTGGGAGCACATGGACAGACTTATCCCCTATAGATCAGCTACACTGCATCCTATTGCCTTGCAGTTTCTTTCAAGAACCTCCATCAAACGAGATTCTTGGTCTTTAGTCAAATTAGTTGAGATAATGACTGGGAACATATGTGGCTCACCCGCAAGGAATCTATACTTCATACTTTGCGATAAGGTCTTCAATTCTAGACAAGTGGGAGCTGGTAAATCTGACTTTTGAAATGTCTGAGTGAATGCTACCAGATCTGTGTGTGAGAACTCTCACTGTAATGGTAAATTTGACAAAGATGGCATTGCTGGTATATCTGTCAACGGACCTCGCTCAGTCTCTACCCTAGCTGTCGGCTCTGTAGGCACCAGACACGTAAATATTCATCGAACTCTTGTCAGACAAAATCGCCTTCGCTATCCTGATCATGATAAACAGCCTCTATTGTATCCTGTGCCATGAGTGTGCTCTCTGAACTCTCATCTGCCATGATATGTGAATCTACACTGTCTGAAGATGTGGCAAGAGCTCGTGATGTGGGATCTGCCCAAACTGCTTCATCATCTGTGATCACAAAGTCACACTCCTGGTGGATGTCTAGCTCTGCATCTGTCATCTGCCCAGAGTCAGTCATCTGATCTGAGCACTCTGAGTCTCTAGCTCTGGTCTCCTCGATCGTCTCTATTTGTACACTTTCACCCTCGATGCAGAAGTATACCTTCCCACTATCGTGGTCAGATACCGCCTTGGCTGTGGCCAAGAAAGGTCTTCCTAAAATGATGGGGGCATCGATCACACGTTCAGGGATCTCCATGTCCAGTACAACAAAGTCCAGAGGGAATTTCAGACCCTGAATTGTGACGACAACATCCTTAAGTAACCCCTTTGGCCTCTTAACAGATTTACCAGCAAACTGAAGGATCATCATGCTCTGTCTAAGAGGGCCGAACTCAAATCGATCAAGTAAGGCAACCGGGAGAAGGTTAATTGAAGGACCGATGTCTAATAAGGTACGATCGAATTGCTGCTCATGAATGTGGCATCTGACATATGGATCTCCTACATCAGGCCTCTTGGCTGGCAATTGGTTCTGTATAGCGAAACAAGTGGCACGGGTAAGCACATGGATTTATGCATTACGATTCCTTTTCTTCCTATGTACAGTGGTCTTCTCTCTCAAGTGCTTCTGGAAGAAAGGGATGTGCTCTAGTGCCTCCTGTAGAGTCAGCTGGATATGGAATCTGTCAATCATGGTGACCACTCTTGCCATACGCGTAGCAGATGCGTTGGCCCCCAGAATCAGTGTTATTATTATGATCGTTGCTTGCCTTTCTTGAAAGGTTGTTTGGATTTGGGGTGGAATTTATGGGGTTTATTTTTGGAGTTGACATGGTCTGCTAGATTGATAGGAGGGTTGTATTTAGAGTCTTTTGCCCCGTGATGATCTTCAGTTTGAAGATACTTTACGAGGTAAAACATGTTCATCTTCTCTTGTCAATGATGGAGAGATTTAGAGAAATCTTTCCAAGAATAAGGGAGTTTTTCGATTAGAGCGGCTACTTGTACATTTTCCTCTATCTTATAGCCACTAACAATAGACTTAGAGACAATATTTTGATATTCAAGAACTTATGCGGAAACAGATGAAGAGCCTACGACCACCCAAGTTAATTTTACCGGATTAATGATCGAATTAAATGTGTCGTTCGTTGTAGTCAGGTAATCTAGACTGATCAAAAACCACTTATATTAATCGAATTAATCACAGCAACAATTTTTTTATTTTACTTGGGCAAGCCTAAGGTCGAAATCAGGGAGGCAGCTTTCTCCTTAGGTTATTTGAAGTTAAGATGTTAGATTTTTTATTGTTTATGCAATTAAAGAAAACTGCAATGCAATTCGAGCCAGATTTTAAGTTAAATCATAAATTATAGTCAAATAAAATCCAAAAATGATGAAACTTGGCCAGAATATGAAATGCAATGAAACTAAGCTACTGCAATTTTTTTGGAATTTTTAGACTATGAATGGATTAAATATGAATGTAGGTAGTTTTGCAAAGTTAATTTTAATAAATATCAAAGTACATTATTTTCAGATATAAAAATTATCATATATGGTTCTATGTGAGATGAATCCAAGAAAATTGATAGACCTAAAAAATAGAATGTTGGACCTATTAAAAATCAATTAAGCAAAAGACTAATTAATTTATTAACGCCTCGTAATGCGTGCAAATGATGTGATTTTTGGGCACGAAGTAGAACAACTTAAACTAAACCTATTGTGATTTTTTCGGTAATTGTTGGAACTACAAATAACTTAATATGGAATTTAAGGCACATAGTGGAAAAACTATGTAAATTTCCACAAAAATAATAATATTAAATTCCTCGAAGCTCACAAAAATATGCAAGTATCTACAATGATAAAGCACAAGTTCCTCTACAACATGCAATTTTTGGAATTTAAAAATGATGCTAAATGAATGCCTAAATAAATGTGCAAACACAGGGATCAAAATGCAAACAGGAATTAAAATTGATTAAATCAAAACATGCGTACAGGGACTAAAATGCAATTACCTATAATGATGGGGTTATGCGTGCAAAATGACCACGGGAACACATGTGTTTCATGTGGCATGCCTGGCAGGGACTGAAGTGCAATATTAGAAACTTGCAGGGGCCTTAGTGCAAAATGCACAGACCACACGTGAGCAACATGTGAGGTGCTAGGCTCGGGAAGCTTCGGAGACTCGGACGTTGGTTCGGATGCTCTGGAGGCTCAGACGTAGCTTCGGGAGAGGCTCGGGTGATCCAAGCCTAAGGGGTGGGGAAGAGGCTAGGAGCTAGTGACATGGCTGCAAGTGGACCATTAGATCAAGATTGATCCAATGATAGCGGTAGCGGTAGACGTGGCATGATGCAGGTCGTCAGATCCTCGCGTGATTAGATGGTATCTAGATCTCCTGATCGGTTGACATGGCGTAAGGTAGACCGTTAGATCCGATGATCCAATGGAGGCTGGTGTTGCTAGCGATTAAGATGTGGACCGATGAGTACCATCCGATCAAGACGATCGGACGGTGGTTGTGTGTCTTGTTCGTCCAGGCCTCTGCCTCCTGCGGCGGACATGGATGGGCTCCGGTGAAGCCCTCCTGGATCCGCCGCCTTGTTCCTCGCTCGGAGAAGATGTCCGGGAACTCCTAGGCAGCTGGGAATGATCGTGGAAGCGTCGGGGAGCCGCCGGAGGTTCTGGGTGAGGCTAGGGAGGTCTGTAGGTTGGTGGCGACGAAGCTCAAAGTAGCTCGGGTGAAGGTACGACCAGTGTCAAAGATGGTACCTGCAAGGTTAGGGTATGCCAAAAGATGGTGCTCGTGTTCGTGTGAAGTGCAGTGAGTGCTTGTGGCCTTCTGGAGTGAAGTGGTGAGCAGGCGGTGGTATTCTTCCGCCATGACCGGCGGAGCGATGGTCGGAAGTGGATTGATGTGTCGTGAAGGTGAACAGAAGGTGGAGCGAAGATGAGAGCTCCAACGCAGAGCTCAGGCGATGGTCAGCGGAATGTGTTAACGAGCGAGGTAGGCAGGAAAAATAGGAGAAAATCGAAGGAAAAGAAGAAGAAGATCGGAAGAGGAATGGAGGAGGCTACCTGAGAGTGGAGGCTCGACGGGGAGTCTTTGGTCGCTGCTCGAGGGCCAATAGCAACCTGAGCTCGTGCAGCTCGAAGGAGGAGCTGTTACACGACGAAGCTCGCCATGGATCTCTCCGGAGAGGGGAACACCGTCATCGCTCGCTCTTAGTCCTAGTCTCTATCACCGATAGGTAGAAGGGATCTCCGGTATCTCTCGTGCAAGGGCGGATGGGGTTGAAGCTCGCCGGAGGTGGAGTATTTATAGGGAGAAGGTAGACATCCGGGCGATGGAGGAGGTGGTTTGCGTGGAGTGTATGGAGCGAGGGAGAGGGGGTCATGGCGATCGTGGTTGCTGGCGAGGATGATGGTTGATGGGGCTACGTCGTGGGCTCATTGGGAAGTGAAGGTGGCGGCGGAAGGAGCGAGGGAAATGGGAAGGGAGAAGATGGTGCGCGAGAGGGGCAACGTGTGCGAGGAAGGTGGCAAGAGGTGGAAGAAGAAGTCGTGGCCGTTGGATCTCACGATCCAACGGCTACGAGAGGCACGCTATCGAGAGGCTGGGATTAGAGCGGGGCGGTATGATCGGGTGACGCATATCATGCCACGTGTCATGCTCTCATGCAGGCAGAACTGGACGGTGTGATGAGATTAGGGGTCGGATCGATGGGTGTGAATCTCATGGGAATCGAAGGTGGGGATGTGATCGATGAATGGAGGATCGAGAGGCACACATAGCGCCATATGGAGCGTTGCGGTGGAGGCGCAAGTGATCGGCCCAGATGCGATATGGGCCATGATCAGACAGCTGTGAGGTGATGCGACCGTGGATGGCTTGAATCTGAAGGAAGAGGAAGCCATCAGACTGTGGAGGAAAAGGGGTGCGTGGCGCGCAATGGAGTGGCCGCGTGGCGTAACCAGAGGGCGCCACATGGCCCAATCAGATTGGTCGAGGAAAGAAGGAGAAATAAGAAGATGAAAATAGCCGAATTTGGAAAAACTCAAAACATAAATGTTGTACATCTTGATGAGATCTACAATTTTGATGTTGACCAAAAATGGAAACGATGTCAAATGAAATGATAAAATGCAAGGGTACAAATATAAGTACATATAGTATACAATGGGGGCCCAAAACCCAAGTTTTGCATACGAGCTCCGATTTTAATGAAATTGGTATTATTTTGAAGGTCTCTAAATGTATATTATTTTAAAAGTGAGTAGACCTAGATCGGAGGTTGTATGAGAGGGATATATGCATTTTAAGGTCCATGGTCTCAAACTTGGATTGGGGTTTTATTGGTCAAATTTACAAGTTATCATTTTTTAGTATTTTTCTTGTATTAGTATTAGTAATATATACAGTATAAAGTTGAATTTATGGATTTTGAAGTTAGCATAAAATATGTACAAATGAGTGATTTTTACAAGTGACTTTGGCTTCTTATTTAATGCAGATGTGGATGCTAAAAAGCAGATGTTATCAATGCATGCATGAATGTTAATTATGCAATATGGGTGGAAATATGCCTCTAATTACTAAGGAACAAGGCTCTATTTTCAACTTTTAGAGTGATGAATCACAGATTCATCAACCCCCTATACTTAAACCTTTCTCGTCCCCGAGCAACTAAAATGAAATGCAAAAGTGAAATGAAATTGGGTTCCATACCAAGGTCATGAACAAAAGTTGAAAATGGAGCTTGACTCGACCTTTGGATTAATTGTGTGGTGGAACCTTATTGGGATCTGAACTTAAGATCTAACAGACTTCAAGTTCCACAAGTCTTCTATTCAAGACGCCTCAATAGTCAGATCAGAACAAATCCTCATACGCAAATTTCTAATGACTATAATTCTTACTTGTACTGTGTAAGTGAAAAATAGCTCTCCACATCAGAAATGGCTAAGAACCAGCCTCCTCTAACAAGGAAACTCTAATTCTCCGGTCTAGTAACTCTTTCCTCGAGGAGCGGGGCATTCCCTTCTAAGTTCAAGTGCGACAAGCTCAAGAGGAGGGGGTGGAGAAAAGAATGGACGGTAGACATTGTAGCTACCTATCCCAGGATGCCTTACCAATGTAGCCAAGTCATCCAGCTGCAAGCTTCTTGCTAATATACATACTCCGATAGGCATTTTATTTCACTCGGGCATGTCTTATTTTTTTGGAGTTCTTGCTTTTTTGAACTATATACAAGGTGCAGCATGTACATCAGGAGTTTTTCCTCTTGAGCCAGTAGACTATCCCTCTTTTGAAGCATTATTGCAACCCACGGCATCCCGTCATTAGATGTCAACATCACCAGACCAGGTTGAGATGCACTACCCTCCCTAGAGGAGGACGGATGTTTCCACCCATGTGCTACTCTAAGATAAAAGGATTCTACCTCTTCACCACCTCATCAATGAAGAGCTACGTGCATTGTGCTTGTCCAAGTTAGGTCACTGTCTATAAGAATCATGCATGTGCACGAGATATTCTATTTAGATTAATCAAGATGACATGTGAACATAGACTTGCGGACTCAAAGAATTAAGTCACTTTGACTTGAAAAAAATCTTAACTCCAATTCTTATAAGGTTCCTCAGAAATTAGGTGGATTAGGGTCAAATCAAGCCCTTCCTCAACATCTATTCATAACTTGGTTCAGAACCCACTAACTTTTCACTTTGCATATGCTAGATAAGCAGATGAAGTGCAGATGACATGTTATGTAGATGAATGCAAGACTCTCTTTTTTCTTTCTTTTTAGATGCAGATATGCAAGAGTAAATAAGAAGCCTTTGATTTTGATTTTTTTTTCAAAAATATACAAGAGTATTACAAAGATACATGTATTTTACAAAATAATCAATTTTTATCCACCCCATAATTATTGTATAGTATATACGCGAAAGTACGAGCTATGGGTAAAGTATATATGTAATATATACACGCCCCCCTATACTTAGCATGTGTTATGTCATCAGAGCATGAAAAACGAGGAAAAGACAGCTCGTTCTAGGCGTAGGAGAGCTAAAAGAACAAAAAGTATAGAAGTCGTCCTGCCCCTCTATACTTAGGCTCTGGCAGCCTAAGTGTAGAAGAAGATCAAAAATGGGGCGGACGAGGTTAAGAGGAGAAATGGAGGACTATACAAGATGGGCATCGGTCCCCCCTACACTTAGGGTCAGGACAAACTAAGTATAGGACAGGAGTAAGTATGAGAACCGATGAGATCTGGAGGATGTACAATGAATGGTGAATAGACTCGGGTCACTCTCCCCCCTATACTTAGGATCTGGTCATCCTAAATATGAAATGAAAAGATATGAGCCGGGGCGAGTGATTAGAGTCGTGGGAGGGAGGGAAAGAATATACAAGAAGGGTGATTATATACAAGGATCATGATCTAAATCTTTTCGATGATGCTGATGGCGAGAGCTCACTATTGCAAAGTCTCATGCGCGGCTTCATGTGTGTCTACTAGGTCTGCCTCGCGCATGAAAACAATCTCCTCAACATGGACTAACTATTCATTGGGTTCGACAAAGTATTTCAGCAGTTGTCCATTAACTAGGGATGTCTGTGCTCCATATGTAAGATCTGAGATCTCTACGCATCCACTATCATGCACAGCACGGACTATGAACGAACCCGTCTACTTGGATTTCAGCTTACCTTGAAAAACCTTCAGCCTCGCATTGAACAACCATACCTTCTGTCCAGGAACAAAGGTCTTTCGTCTAATATATATCCTGTCAACGCTTCACCTTGTCCTTGTACACCAAACTGTTGTCATATGCTCGGTTTCTGGCTTCCACAAGTTCATTCAGATCAATCTCTCTATGTTTCTGCCCTAGGTGTGTGTTCCAGTTGACCTTCTTAATTGCCCATTCAGATTTGTGCACTAATTCTGCGGGCAAATGGTACGTCTTTCCAAACACCATTCTGAATGGAGAGGTTCCTAAAGGTGTCTTGTAAGCTGTCCTATAAGCCCAAAGGACCTAATCGAAAATCTGAGACCAGTCCTTCCTGTTTGGGCGGACAAGCTTCTGCAATATGGTCTTCACCTCCCTATTCGATACATCTGTCATGCCATTGGTCTGTAGGTGGTAAGGACTAGCGACACGGTGTTCGATGTCATAATCCTTCAAGAGTTTCTTCACTTCTCTGTTCACAAAATGGCTACCCCCATCAGATGTCAACACTTTAGGGATCTCGAACCTAGAGATGATGTGATCTCTAATAAATTTGCAGACAGTCCTGCTGGCCGCAGCTCGGGTCGGGATAGCCTCCACCAACCTTGACAGATAGTCTACCACAAGAAGGATATATTCGAATCCATGGCTAACCGGGAATGGGCCCATGAAGTCGATACCCCAGGCGTCAAAGACATCACAAATGATGTCAGGCTGCATCGACATCTCATCCTTGGAACCAACGGTTCCTCCCATTCGCAGGCATATTGGACACGACTTCGCAAAGGTGATCGCATCACGAAACGGAGTCGGTCGGTATAAGCCACATTGAAGTACCTTCCATGCGGTCCTCTTCTCGGAGCGGTGTCCTCCTGCCTCCAGACTGTGGAATAAAGTAAGGACACTCTGATATTCCTCCTGAGGAATACACATCTTCTAGACACAATCCGGTCATTCAAAGAAAAGGATCGGATCCTCCCAATGGTAATATCTTGCATCCGACTTAAGCCGATCTATGTGGCTCTTGGGCCAATCTTTGGGAACATTCTTGGAGACAAGATAGTTCGCTATATTGGCATACCATGGGAGCGAGTCGATAACAAAAACCGACTCGTCAAGGAAGGAGTCTCGAATAGGCATATCATCAAAAGTATCAAGATTTTCGAGACGGGAGAGGAGATCAGCCACTACGTTCTTCTTTCTAGGTTTATCTCTAATGTCCAAATCAAATTCCTAGATGAGCAAATCCACCTAAGAAGACGTGCCTTCGCGTCCTTCTTTCCATTAAGTATCGCAGTGTTGTATGGTCCGTGAACACAATCACCTTAGATCCAATGATAAGATCTGAATTTATCCTAGGCGAACACTACCGCAAGCATCTCCTTTTCGGTAGCTGTATAGTTATGCTGAGCAGTATCAAGCACTTTGCTTACGTAGTGTATGGCAAACGGGTCGCCATCCCCCCTCTGTCCCAACATAGCTCCAATAGCAAAATCTGAGGCATCCGTCATGATCTCAAAAGGAAGAGACCAATCTGGGGCTTGTAGGATCGGAGCGTCCATGATCATCCCTTGTAATTGCTTAAAGGCCTCAAGACATTTATGATCGACAATAAACTCAATGTATTTGCCTAAAAGCTCAGTTAGCGGTCGGTCAATCTTCGAAAAATCCTTGATAAATCTCTGATAAAATCCAACATGCCCGACGAGTGACTGCAACTGTTTCACGTTGGTTGGTGGCTGGAGTCATCTGATCATGTCCACCTTGTCAAGGTCAATCTCCATTACTCTCTTGGAGATGGCATGCCCCAACACAATGCCCTCTGTCACCATGAAGTGACTTTTCTCCCAGGAGAGCACCAGATTAACCTCACAACACCTTTTGAGGACTCAGTCCAGATTCCTAAGAGAGGAATCGAAGGAATCGTCGTGGACCGAGAAGTCATCCATGAAGACTTCCAGGAATTCACCGACCATTTCGGAGAATATTGCAATCATGCACCTTTGAAATGTACCGGGAGCATTGCATAACCCAAAGGGTATGCGCCTGAAAGCATAGGTATCAAAGGGGCATGCGAAAGTGGTTTTCTCCTGGTCCTCAGGAGCAATGGCTACTTGGTTGTAGCCCGAGAACCCATCTAAAAAGCAGAAGAATTCTTTTCCTGCTAATCTCGCTAAGATCTTATCAATGAATGGTAGGGGAAAATGATCCTTCTTCGTCGCGACATTCAGGCACCTGTAATCCACACAGACACTCCATGATGTGGGTACTCATGTCACGATCTCCTCTCCGTCCTCGTTGGTGGTCGTCTGAATTCTCGATTTTTTCGGGACAACATGGATGGGTGCCACTCACTTGGAATCGGAGATGGGGTAAATAAAACTCGCATCACACCATTTCTCAATCTCCTTTTTCACGACCTCTCACAAATTTGGATTCAACCGACATTGGAATTCATGAGAGGGTTTAGCTACATTTTCTAAGTAGATATGGTGCGAACACAGAGCAGGATTTATCCCGTGGAGATCAGAGATGCTCCAACCTATCCTCTTGCGGTTTTTCTCTAGGATCTCTAGCAAGCGAGATTCCTTCTCCTCGATCAATCACGAGCTGATGATGACCGGATACTTCCTCTCTTGTCCCGCAAGGAAGGCGTATTTAAGAGTTGTGGGCAATGGTTTTAGCTCAGGTAAGGTGTGATCATCGAGAAAATATGGCTCAATCAGTTATGGCTCTGTGCTGGTAGTGGTTGGATCTATCTTTGAAGTAACTTCCACCAATTCGTTCAGCTCTGGAGTCGGATCGTCAAAGGTATCCAAGCAATCGGCAAAAGCCATGTCCGACCCATCATCCTCATCTTCTGATTGTCCTAAAGAGGGAAGGACTAACATGCCCAGCTAGGCGAACCTGTCATCGAAGATGTAGGGGGATGCATTTTTTGCACTGTACTCGCTCCTAAGGTTCTCGCAAACTGTCTCATGCACGATATCTTCTCCAAAGGAGAGGGACTCATCGGTGCTAGTTGGGTTCTGTCTCCATGGCCCAACGGTATCTACATGAACACAATCTGCTTCTGACGAAGAGTACTCGGTGCTAGATTCGGAATCTGACCTCTGTTACCTTGTCTGCTTCATCGCAAGTTCCTCATCTCCGCGTGGAGTTTGGAACTGAATCTTCCCGATCTTCTAATCAAATAAGGCCCCTGCTATTCTAAGGAAGGGCCTTCCTAGTATGATCTGGGAATCTCTCCAATTTCGAGGGATTTCAATATCAAGGAATGTAAAGTTCACCATGTAATCATGTCCCTCGACTTTGATCATAATGTTCCTTAATTTTCCTTGGGACCTCTTGGTTGATTTGTCTGCGAACTGGAGTAAGGCTCTGGATTTCCTGAGAGGTCCTAGATTTAACCGCTCATAGAGGGTCGTAGGCATCAGATTAATTGAGGATCCGTTATCTAGGAGAGTGCGTGCAAATGCAGTGTCATTGACATGACTCACCACATAATGAGAACCCATGTCCCTTCGCTTCCTTGGAAACGCATTCTTTATGGCGCAAGTAATGGCTACTAACAAAACGTGCTTCTCAACACAGCTTTTGGTTTTCTTGCTGACCCTAGTAGGTGTGCATCTCACCTTAAGATACTTCTGAAATGCAGGTGTCATGTCCACATACTTATCGAAGGGGATTGTGACCTTGATATACTTGTTGCAGAACTCTGCCATCTCAGGGTCATCTTTTTGGATTTTCTTTGTTTTCTTCTTTCCATGCTTAAGAGCATGGGGGAAAGGGATTATTGGCGACAACTCAGATTCGAAAACTGGAAGATTTGCATTAAGACGAGAAACTGAGTTCTGTACAGGACACTAACTCTGACTTTGACAATGACTCGGACGAAAAAGAAATTCTTTTGGAAAAACAGGTGATGTGTCTTCCGTGACTTCTGGGACGTCCTCCTCAGATGGAGGTGCGGGCTCCTCATCTGGTTCGTGGGGTTTACTGCTGGTGCTCCTCTCCTTCTTCTAGGACTTGGAAATCTTGTTCTTCTGTTGATGGTGGTGGTGGTACTGCTGCTCCTCTGCCTCCAAGTTCTCCTCAAGTAGAGACTTGGCGGCGTCTTCCTCTTGTGCCCGTGCCCGATCAGGTACGGTCACGGTCCTTCCGCTCCTTAGGGACATATGATTTACATTATCGTGCGAAAGGATCTCGTGTTCATATAGAGAGTGATCTGAATATTATACCTGATCGTGTGGTCGGTGATGACCCTGATTCAGGCAATTTGGGTTAGCCTGAACCTGGGGGGAATTGGGGTCTTTGGCACCATATGCTGGTCTTGGTTACGTGAGACGCAGTTGAAAATCTATTTCGATATCCATGTAGTCATTCTGTAACTGTTGGACCCTATCAGTCAGGGTCTGGATGGCCAAAGTGAGGGACTCCAATTCACTGGTGGGCAGGGCTTGCTGTTGTTGACTAGACGACGAGTGATTCGGTTGTCTATATTGGTCCTGTTGGCCATGCCGATACTGTTGCTGGTGGGAAGGTGGTGGAGGGCCCTACTGGCCCAAGTGGAATGTGCATTGTTGCTGGTGTTGTTGAGGCCGGTACCCTTGTCCAGGCCGGGAATGTATGAAGCGCGGTGCAGGGACGGATTTCCTGGTAAGCTAGGGAAGATCGTGTGGCTGGTCGTTCCCTATCCCCGACTGTCTTCCGATGGGATCATGGTTGTACCACAGCCTGTTGATCTCGAACACCTGCGGAGGATCCTCGTAGACTGTCTCCACCTATGGGGGTGCGTACTGCTCCTACTGAGTGTACTGCTGCTCCTCAACCCAGCTACTCTGAGGCCATTGTACCTGTTCATGTACAAGATGAACTCGATGTACAAGCACAGGTGGTGCAGAAGGGGCAGGTAGTCGTATCTTGACTACCTTCTCAGTCAATTCCTCCACTTGTTTGGGCAATCGTGAAAGCGCCTCAAGGTCGGTGACCATCTTGTGGATCTGCTCTACCATGGTGAGCTTATCAGCTATTATCCCCATGCTGGGGATGAGGCTATATGTCAGATCCGCTACAGTCCTCCTAGTTGTCTCATTAGATAGGCTTGAGGGAGACAACGGATAGGCCCTGGTGGCCTGAGACGTACCTGTCTCTGCCATCTGCTCCAAAATTTTCCATACGACATCTTCATTCTTATTGAGAAAGCTTCCTCCACAAGCTGCACTCACTAACCCCTGCATTTCCAAGGTCATGCCATAGAACAAGGTATGGACTAAGATCGCTTTGGTAATGCCATGACAGGGGCACTTTTGAGTTAAGTCATTGAATCTATCCCAGGCTTCATGGAATGGTTCGTGGGGGCCCTGGGAAAGGCTAGCGATCTTGGTCCTCATCTGATTAGTCATATTTAGTTGGTAAAACTTCTTCAAGAATAAGTCTTTGAATTGCATCCAGGTCGTACATCTAACCCCGAGATTTTTCAGCCAATGAGCAGCCTTATCTCCTAAGGCAAACGTGGTAGCCATCAGCATGATGTAATCTTGTTCAACCCTAAGGTGACTAAGGTTGTTTCATACCAGCTCAAAGTCTCTAAGGAAAGCATATGGTTCCTCATTGACGTTCCCATTAAACTTCGGTAGCAGACTTAGAAAGTGGGGCTTCAGCTCGAACGCTTCTAGGGGTACCTCAGGTACAAGCCAACTATGTATCTCATTCTCAATTGGGTTGTAGGCATCTACCATCGGTCGGTCGATTCCACCTGCCTCTATCACATGTCCCATCCTAGCCATAAGTTCTGTATTAAGCTGCTTGGCTCTAGCCTATCGGGCAAAGACTTGGTGCATAGGATCGTCCTCTTCTTCCGGGGGTTTCTTAGGAGGCATCTTGTCCTCTTTACCTGGGTAAAGAAATTGGTCTAAGTTAGAGGACGTATTAATGAAGACATTCTCACCAAGGCAATGGTTTTCCTCGGTGAGATGAGAGGAGAGAAAAGGGATGGTTTGAGAGTAACCATCCAGAGGGTGATGGATCCCGAACTCGAGAGGGTCATGAGCTCGAGTTGGCCTAAGTTGTGCTTGGGCCGATGAAGACGAACTTCGTGAGGGGCTCAAAGAGAGATTTGTGAAGCGTGAGTAGATATCCCCCCAGTCAGTCATCTTGATGGGAGAAAGAAGGGTCGGGAGTATAAGTGTAAAGGTAGGATATTACTCCTACCTGATGCAAGCAAGTGAATCACAAACCCTGATTTTCACGCTCAACACGATAAAGGACCCGAAATCGAGTCCGATTAGTCCGGTTGATTTTAAGTGTGATTTTTCAAGCAAGTAGCAAAGGTTACGCGGCCTATAGGGAAGTCGGCTCAAAGCCAGATGCGTCTCCCCTGTTTAACCTGTCGCCTAGGATACCAACGCCCTTCCTTTCTTTGCTCCTATCACCAGCCGAGAGTTCAAGGACCTACCCCTATCTACCTACCGAAGTAGGCGGAGGCTGACAAGGCTTTAACTTCGCCCCTATCTACCTGCCGGAGCAGGCGGAGGCTACTAGCAACTTATCGTGGTGCACGGCAATTTCGCCCCTATCTACCTGCCAGAGTAAGCTAAGGCTACTTGGCGTTGGTCAGTTGAACCCATAGTTCATCCTGTGATATTTGCTCAGATCGGGGTACGCGATATGGAAGGCGGTGATTTTTGTCTCTGCCTTAGGGTGTGTGCACACACTCTTGTACCCTCACTCAGCCTGAAAGCAATAGGGTTAATCTCCCGCAAACAGAATTTCTGATTTTTTTGATCAGTTTTGTTTAGCAGTCCCAATTTTAAGTTAGGTGACCACTTGATTAGTCCAACCACAAGGCACGCATATCTTCCAGTCCCAATTTTCTTTTAACCTAAGTTTGAAAAACCAAGGGGGTGGAGTCGAGAAAAGCCGATGCAAGACAAAACAATGATGTATGCCAAGTTCAGAAGACTTACATTGATCCTCATGCTCTACATGTGGGATGCAAAACAGAATTGAATTTTATACTATATGAATGCAAGCGAAAAAGTCGCTCCTAGGCAAGCAGTTCTATTAGTGGATGAAGAACCAGTTAGGTTTGGCTAAGTCCTGCGGTCTAAGTGCGTCTTTTAAGTGTGAAGTGTGGTCCTAAATGTTACGAGCACAAACAGTCCTAAGATAGCTCTAAGAGCCACAAGTGCAGGTCCTATTCTACGTTAAGCAACCACACAGTACACGGGGGACTCGTTTTATTATGACTTACACGTGCGAGAACCCAAACGGGAACCGCTGGAAAATGCAAAATAAAAATGAAAAAAATACAAGTCCTCTCAAAAGCACTCAATTTATTTTAATGCAGGTTCCTTGGCTCGCTTGGCGAAGCGCCTTCGACTCCTCGTATTCCTCGCATGAAAATAATTGATGGTCAGATAAAGGACGACACAAAATAAAAGAAAAATTGAACAGAAAATATTCAAGAGAAAAACCGAGAATCAGACTACACGGGTATGGAAAACCTTAAATCCAAATTTCCTAAAAATTAACCTAAGCCGTGCCTCCGGCAACGGTGCCATTTTGACTGGCCTCGAACACCCTAGTTAATTCAATTGGATTAATGATCGAATTAAATGTGCCGTTTGTTGTAGTCAAGTAAATCGAGACAGATCAAAAACCACTTATATTAAGCGGTAATTTTTTTATTTTAACTTGGGCAAGCCCAAGGTCGAACTAAGGGAGGCAGCTTTCTCCTTAGGTTAATTTGAAGTTAATTTCGATGTTAATTTTTTTGGAGAATATTTTTTTGATTTTTTATGCAATTAAAGAAAACCGCGATGCAATTCGACCAAATTTTAAGTTAAATCACATATTCTAGTCAAATTAAATCCAAAAATGATGAAACTTGGACATAATATGAAATGCAATGAAACTAAGTTTATTGTATTTTTTTGGAATTTTTAGACTCTGAATGAATTAAATATGAATAATATATGAATGCATGGTATTTTTTACAAAGTTAATTTTAATAAATACCAAAGTATATTATTTTCAAATATAAAAATTATCCTAGATGGTTCTATGTGAGATGAATCCAGAAAAATTGATAGACCTAAAAAAAGGGTTTTGGACATATTAAAAATCAATAAAGCAAAAGACTAATTAATTTATTAAGGCCTCATGATGCGTGTGGATGATATGATTTTTGGGCACGAAGTAGAACAACTTAATCTAAACCTATTATGATTTTTTCGTAATTTTTGGAGCTACAAATAACTTAATATGAAATTTAAGGCACACAGTGGCAAAATTATGTAAATTTCCACAAAAATAATATTATAAAGTTCCTCGAAGCTCACAAAAATATGACAAGTATCCACAATGATAAAGCACAAGTTCCTCAACAACATGCAATTTTTGGAATTTAAAAATAATGTTAAATGAATGCCTAAATAAACGTGCAAACTGAGGGACTAAAATGCAAACAAGAATTAAAATTGATTAAATCAAAACTTGTTTACAGGGACTAAAATGCAATTATATATAATAATAGGGTTATGCATGCAAAATGTACATGGGAACATGTGTGCCTCACATAATGCGCTTGGCAGGGACTGAAGTGCAAATATTGGAAACTTGTAGGGGCCTCAATGCAAAATGCCCAGACCGCACGTGAGGAACATGTGAGGTGCTAGGCTCGGGAAGCTTCAGAGGCTCAGACGTTGGCTTGGGTGCTCTGGAGGCTCGGACGTAGCTTTGGGAGAGGCTCGGGTGCTCCGAGCCTAAGGGGCGGGGAAGAGGCTTGAAGCTAGTGATGTGGCTGTAAGTAGACCATTAGATCAAGATTGATCCAACGATAGCGGTAGCGGTCGACGTGGAATGATGGGGGGCGTCAGATCCTCACGTGATCAGATAGTATCTAGAGCTCCTGATCGGTTGACGTGGCGTAAGGTAGACTGTTAGATCAAGATGATCCAACAGAGGTTGGTGTTGCTGGCGATAGCGACGTGGATCGATGAGGATTGTCCGATCAAAACGATCGGACGGTGGTTGTGGGTCTTGTTCCTCCGGGTCACCGCCTCCTACGGCGGACGTGGTTGGGCTCCAGCGAAGCCCTCCTGGCTCCGCCGCCTTGTTCCTCGCTCGGAGAAGATGTCCGGGGACTCATAGGCAGCTAGGAATGGTCGTGGAAGCATCGGGGAGCCGCCAGAGGTTCTGGGTGAGGCTGGGGAGGTCTGTAGGCCGGTGATGACAAAGCTCAAAGTAGCTCCGGCGAAGGTCCGACCAGTGTCGAAGATGGTACCTACAAGGTTAGGGTATGCCAAAAGATGGTGCTCGTATTCGCGTGAAGTGCAGTAAGTGCTTGTGGCCTTCTGGAGTGAAGTGGTGAGCGGGTGGTGGTGTTCTTCCATGACTTCCAAATGACATCCAAAGAGTTGGATGAATGCCAATACTGCAACAAACTGATGTGTTGATAGTATGACTATCAGGTCTACCTAGAATCCTTAGAGAAGGACTCGGATAGTGCATCAGAATAATCTACATATAATCATTGAAATTGGCTTTCTTATTTGATAAGATGAAGTCTAATAATTGTATATCAATCTTCTAATAACACTTGCGATTGGTTGCATATGTATTAGAAGACTATAAACTTTGATTTTAAAGGTTTAATAGTCATCCACATAGATGTTAATGCAATTATTGCAAGAACCTCTATTGTATAAATAGACTTCCTAATTTCAGTGGGGAACCATTAGTCTTAGAGAATGTCTCTATGACCTAGTTTTTAGAATACACTCATTGTTTATTTCTAAATGTTGGGAATAAACATGAATTCTGGAATAGACCTATCATAAAGAGCTATGATGGAGATAATTCGGATAGTAATTTAAAATCTAGTGGGCTCTACTAAATTAGAAAATTAATGAATGGTTCATTAACATTTCTAATATTGAAATTAAATCTTAAAAGATCAATAGGAGAATGAAGATCATTTGACAATGATCTGGCATCAAGCCTTGGACATTTGTCTGTTGATGTAATCAATAGACTAGTAAGAGATGAAACTTTAGATTGTGTAAAGGTCCAAATCTTACATACTTGTGAATATTGTATTCAAAAGTAAAAATTTCCAATACACCCTTCCTTGGAATGGTGTAAGATGTCAAGGTATTCAAGATCTCATACATATTTATGTATGTGAATCATCTATATCAGAATAACTTTATGGATATGTGATATTTATTGATGATTATTTGTGATATGAGATTTCTTATCTTCACTTAAAAACCTTTGAAATGTTCAAAGATTTCACAATTTTGATTTAGAACCAAGGTTTGAAGGAAGATTAAATGAATTTGATCTAATCTAGGTAGTCGATACTTGTTAGATGAATTTATGTAATACCTTATAGAGATATGAATGTCATTTCTATCTCACTCCTCCTAGTAAACCTAAACTCAATGGAGTTGTGGAGAGATACACGTGGATCATGTGTGACATGATTTGATCAATGATGATTCTTAGCATAATTACCTCTTAGTTTCCAAGGTATATGTGTAGTAAAGACTACAATATATATCCTTAATAAGGTTCCAAGCAAGTAAGCTAGAATTTAACACCCGAGAGTGCTACTTCATTAGGAAAATAAAGGATGGTATTGGATACCTACTTTATGACCTTGAGATTCTTAAAAGATCTCATCTATAAGAATGTGATTCTAAGAGGATGAGACTCTTGAGAATCAAGATGAAAATGAAGTGAAGGAACTCATTTAATCTTGAGAAGATAATGAGGCTCCAAAAATTGGAAACTAAAAGGACAATTAAAGATGAAACACTAATACCTCTTCAAATAAGTTTGAAGATGGATTCCATGTGTCGGTTGAATCTGACAATGATCTGACTTCATGTGATGAAGCTTCTGAAGATCATAGCATGAAAGGATGGATGTTAGCAATAAAGTCTGAAGTAGACATCATATACAAATGTTGTATATGGACCCTCGAGGATCCACCTATATGGGTAAGACCCATTAAGGTGTAAATGGATCTTCAATAGAAAGAGGGAACCTGATGAGAAGGTAGAGACCTTCAAAAGCACGGTTCATAGCCATGAGCTGCATAACGAAGAGAAGACATCGCTTGTGATGAGACATGCTATTCAGTGACCATGCTTGAACCCATCAGAATATTGCTAACTATAGCTACGCAACTTGACTATGACATCTTCAAGATGTGAGTCAATATTGCATTCCTCTATGAATACCTCTCTGAGGATATTCACATGAAGTAGCCCCAGGGCTTCTTAGTTGAGGAAAGCAAGATGTGTAAGCTAAGGAATTCCATCTTTGGACTCAAATAAGCTTCTTGTATCTGGAACATAAGATTTGACGAAATTATAAATGTTATGATTTCAGATGGAATCTTAATGAACCGTGTGAAGCTTAGTGGGTGTGCCATTGTGTTCATCGTACTAAATTTAGATAATATCCGAATCATTTAGAATGATATAAGGAAGATAATAATAAGTGTTTTATAATCTGGTTGTTCCATACCTCGAGATATGATTTCAAGGATACCTCTTAGATCTTATTTCTGAAGTTGTTCAGAAGCAAAGAGAAGAGGGTATTGGGACCATCACATTAATGGTACACCTGGGACATTTCCATTTTCTGTAAAATTCCAAGAAAGGCTTCTTTCCCTCTAGATATGGTATTGACCTATCTAAAGGGATAGCACCTCAAAGAGTTGAGGAAGTGAATGCTAAAACTGGTTGCCCTTTGTACATCAGTTACGAGAAGCTGAAAGTATGCTAGATGTGTACAAAAGCCAGATGTCTGCAATGCAGTGGGAGTAGAAAACTGTTACTAATCCTACCATGGAGATAGAACACTTGATTGCAGTAATAACAATATCTTCAAAGATGACAAGCCTTTAGAGATGGTGATATGTAAGTCTTATCTTCAAGAAATTAAGACTTTATAGATGGAGATCTAAAAGGTCTTAACTACAAATATCTTAGGAGATAGAGATCTCCAGGAATAAGGGTATTTTGATAAGGATAATAGAAATTACATACTGGTTATAATAATTATTGAGGTGTAGTGTCAAGGACACTATGACTAACATGGTTGAGTATTGATTGCATGAGATGCAACATTCGCATTGGATGTGAACAATGTCACTAGAAGATATGCAAGTGCCGTAAAAGGACTTGGCATAGTCTCTTGGGAACAGAGTGACTGATCAGCTTACCTAGTTATTTTCTAAATAGCCTATGATTATCACATGAGTGTGGGTTTAAATGATTATCCCATTAATGGCTCTTTGGGCTAGTAGGAGATTGTTGGACATGCGAGCCCACAGCGAGCCATTACGCAATAGGTGTTATTGCAAATATCATTCCCTGATCTAAAATGAAGAATAACTAATTTGCATAATAGGTCTCTTAGTACAATTAGGGTTATGTACCATGGCCATCTTAATGATCATACAGCTGGTGATTCAATTATTAGATCACAGAGGTTGGTGCTTGGATGAATATCTAAAGAGTTAGATAGAGGACTCATCAAGCACCATCAAATGATTGTTAAGTGATGATCTCCAGCCTGAGTAGGAGATGGTAATCCTTTCTCATTTGGTTGATATCTGATCGACCTCTTGATGCAGGTCCTATGCATGGGAATAGTGATTCGGAGGTGTCAAATTAGTTGAGTCAAAGGGTTGACTTAATGAGATCGAGATAACCAAAGACCTATGTTGAATACTGTCACAGCACAGGCATGCATCCTCTGACCAGAGACAGATGTGTTACTATATGTCTGAGTATGTACATTTGGCAGACCAATAGGCTGATGACCTACCAAGGACTATACACCGACGAACTGGTGTCCATATAAGGACATGTGAGTAATACGATCTCTCAAAGGGATCATACAGGTTCACTTGTGAACCGGAAGACGTGAGCTCACTCATGAGGTATTGGGACTGAACAAATTCCATGCATGGTCGTCATGCTTTGGAAGCATGACAAGAATTTGAAGGTATGATATATGCTTTGGGAAAGCATATGATCGATACCAATTCCCAATGACCAAGACTAAGAAACTTGATGATTAAACCCTAAAGAAGACAGTACAAAATTGATCTACATCTTTGAGTTTCATCATAGGTCTTCCAGTATGCAGGATGTACAGGTGTTGGGAATACCTTAGGGTGATTTGACCATAAACGATTGTATAACCATGACGCTTCCATTCCGAGGGAGTGATGAAACATGTTTGGATTTTAGTGACTCCTCTCAATAGAGAAGTGACCTGATCTTAGTCCATGTATTGGACATTGGTCTGAATGAGATTCATATACAATGAGAAGATTACATCTACGGTCTTGATTCAATCAAACATCTGTGGGAGGTCCATGAGATCTGGATTTGAGATGTGATCTCAATATTTAAGTCACTATACGTGGAACAATACAATCGCCATGCCCTTATCTCCAAGTATCTGCGGAGAAATCGCATTATTCTTGAAAGAGTTCAAGAATGATTCCATAGTTGAATTATATCTAAGCATTGAGAGATTGATAATTAAATGTGATTTAATTATCTTGATGCATGTGGATAATTATCCAATATAATTAAATGTGATTTAATTATTGCGGATAAGAATAATGTGGATAATTATTCATAATATATTATAAATGTGATTTATAATGTATTAGAGAGATCTAATTATGATTTATATTTTTTAATTAATTATTGGTGTGAATTGGATTCACATTGTATAATTAATTGAAAATATAAATTATATTTTATTTTGGGTTGTGAATATGATTCACAAAGTTCCAATGGCAAGATTGCAATATTCTCAAAATTAATTATGAATTATTTTTGTAGAATAATTCACAACAAAAGTTGTTGGAATAATAATGGAGATTTTCATGGAGATATGCAATCTCATGAGATTTTATGAGATTGCCTCCACCATGAAAATAAGTGGACGGCTACCAAGTCCTATATGGAATTGGTGACCGTCCCACCTATTTTATGGGGAGATATTATCTCCATGCTAATTATCTCCTTATTTATTTGATTTGATTTAGGATTGAATTGTATTTGATTTATCAAATATCTCTGATCTAAATTAAATTACTAGTTGTTGGTTTTTATCAACAACAATCTTGACCATTGGATTAATCACAAATCAATCTCATCCACTGATTTTGTGTGTCCCATGGATTGTGATCCATGGATCCCAAAACCCTATAATAGAGAGGCATACCTTGCTCTCTAGGGTTATGCTATTGAGATACAACTCTCTCTCTCTCTCCTTCCACACACCAACCCTCTCCTCTTCTCCATTGGTGGTTGTCCACCAAGCCCTAGAGGAGGAGCCTCGTCATCGTTTCACCATCGCGTCGCCGCCTCGACGTTCCTCGGTTCTCCATCTTCTTTGGAGTGCTTCGCTCATGAAGAAGGTGTTCGATCTCGTGCGACGAGATCAGGAGTTCACCATGCTTGGATCAACTTCTTGGATTGCGAGGATCACGCGACTCATCCCCGCGCTCGCAAGTGTCTTCTCAGACGATCGGACTTGAGACAGGAGGTCTCTTTTCGTAGAGACTCGATCAACCACGCTACAAGAGGCATTCCTTTATAGTTGATGTGGTTTTAGATTAAACGATCCGAGAATCACACTAGTACGACTAGTCATTCTTCGTCATATTTGATACGATGCTCACGCTTCCGTGATGTGCTTAAGGATTATCCCATATCCTTCAGGGGTCGGATCGACGGGTGCGAATCTCACGGGAATTGAAGGCGGGGATGCGATCGATGAATGGAGGATCGAGAGGCGCAGATAGAGCCACGTGGAGCGCTGTGGTGGAGGCGCAAGTGATCGTCCCAGATGCAATCTGGACCTTGATCAGACGGCTGTGAGGTGATGCGATCGTGGACGGATTGGATCTGAAGGAAGAGGAAGCCATCGGACGGTGGAGGAAAAGGGGCACGTGGCACGCAATGGAGTGGGCCGCGTGGTGCAACCAGAGGGGGCCACGTGGCCCAATCAGATTGGTCGATAAAAGAAGGTTAAATAAGAAGGTGAAAATGGTCGAATTTAGAAAAATTCAAAACAAGGGTACAAATATAAGTACATATAGTATACAATGGGGGCCCAAAACCCAAGTTTTGCATACGAGCTCCGATTTTAATGATTGATTTTATTTTGAAGGTTTCTAAATGTATATTATTTTAAAAGTGAGTAGACCTAGATCGGAGGTTGTATGAGATGGATATATGTATTTTAAGGTCCATGGTCTCAAACTTGGATTGGGGTTTTATTGGTTAATTTTACAAGTTAGCATTTTTTGGTATTTTTCTTGTATTAGTATTAGTAATATATACAATATAAATTGAATTTATGGGTTTTGGAGTTAGTGTAAAATATGTACAAATGAGTGATTTTTACAGGTGACTTTGGCTTCTTATTTAATGCAGATGTGGACGCTAAAATGCAGATGTTGTCAATGCATGCCTGAATGTTAATTATGAAATATAGGTGGAAATATGCCTCTAATTACTCAGGAACAAGGCTCTATTTTCAACTTTTAGAGTGATGAATCACAGATTCATCAACGGGCTTATTCTCTACCATCTTATAGTCAAGCCATTGGATAAAGGCATATCGTTCAAATCCCACATCTTGCATACCAAAGTTAACATCTAAAGTTTCCAAAGTTCGAGGGCATTAGGATGCATATGGTATATGTCATAAAGATCATCAGATAAGCCAGATAGAATCCTACCATGACAAAGGTAATCTATTTCTTTAGGTATTTTTGAATGAGACGAGATAGGAGAAGAAAGCGGATCACTGTAAGTAGAGCCTATTGAGAATGGAGCAGAATCAACTTGATCGCAGGAGTGACAGGAGTTTCGGGTTCCTCAGGAGGAGTTACAGCAGAGACTAATCCTAAAGAAGTGAGCAAAAACCTCATTTTTTATTACCATCTACGGAAATGTAAGCCTGTGATTTTTTGGAGCTTAAGACTAGCAATGTCTTCTGAAGTCATCATTGCTCTAGGATCCATTAAGCAGATATTTAATTAATAAAGATGGAATCAAACACTAGATAGAAAACTTGTGAATCTATCTTCACAATGTTGGAAAAACTATGGTTTTCTAGCATTGTTTGTAAGGATATTTTGTTTTAAGGTTGGCAAGCAAATACAACCAAAATAGCAGCAAAGAAATATTAGTTTGAAAGATCCAGCCTGGGAAATGGAGGCACGTCGAAATACATTGTCATGAAGATAGATTCCATCACTCCTATGCACGAGCTTGATGGCAACCTGGCTCCCAGATTCAATCACCTCCCAGCTGGATGATGTCTCTCGGTGCTAGCAAGAGAGCAGTGTTGAACATTTGTTGGCCATCGTTGTCGTAGAAAAACCTAGCACAAAATCCACCTACGCGAATTCACAATGAGCGCACAAGTGGTGGAGAGCAGATGGGGGTAGAGAACATAATGCTTCTGTTGTGTTGTGTGTTGTGTTTGAAAGGCTAAGACTACAGTCCTTTATATAGACGGACCGCCCATTACCAAAGAGCTAAAAGAGAGATGTTCATCTCCCATCAAGACATTAAGTGATAACGAGTTCCAACAGTCTCGTTGGATGCACCCAACATTACTGAAAAGACTCGTTTAATATCAAAAATGGCTATATGAACCTGAATACAAAAGAGGGAAGGTTTTGTTCAAATGGATTTAATGAGTCTCATTTCCGATGTCATTATTGGGTTAGGTACTTGTACGCAAATTGAAAATTGCGTAGACCTAAAACAAATCTTGGAAAAGTGTTATTTTAAATTAAACTCGCACACATGCCCGTGTGTACTAAAGAAGTAGAGAGGTTTTGAAATGCAAAGAAAATCCAACGAGATATTATACAAGAGTGGACGCATTCTCAGATCATGTACAAGACTTATAAGTTTTCATACTTCAAGTTATTTTTCCATGTTAGCCATGACGTAACTTTATGTAAGCTTGAGTAAAGAATTATGGAAGTGTACATGCTATATAAATGACGGACATTGATGTGTTCTTCTTTCTTTTATCATCCTAACAATGATTATATGTACTTGGTACGATTATTTTCACTATCCAAGCCTGAGTAGTTAAGAGAATCGAATGGACTGACTGTCTCGTTTCCTTCCAACAATATGGGGGGAGGGGGAGCACGCAAACGAGATTCAGCAACATCCATGGCATTATGCAACGTCCATTGTGTTATACAAATTCTCTTATTAGGAAGTCTCATTCATCTTGCATGATGACTACAATCCGATTTTAGGATGTAATGTTAATACTAAGTGAGCGATAACCTTTTGAAAGTAGTGAGAGAAAATTATTACTCACTCGTTTTAGACCATAAAGTTGAGATAGAATTTATAATGGTCACTGACCCATATTTGTAGTTTCCAAAAATGTCGTATGCAAAGCAATGAGATCGAGAGTTTCAGTTTCAAGATAGGTTGTTGTACAACCATTACGACGTCTATGTACAAGACACTCATGGGTTAAGGATAGACATTATGTGTGACATGCACTACTCAAGATTATCAATTAATCCTAGTATTACGAATACGCATAAATATATCCACTCCTATGTTCGATGAAGTAAATTTGTACTTTACATGTCAGCACGTAAATACTTCACATCAGTGACCATCATGATTATTACACCATCCTCTTGTCTATGAGTTAAAATGTGAAATCATTTTCATTGATTTCATTGTCGAGTTATCATGAACCACGTGTATTAAGCATACTATCTATGTGGTAATAGACTACTTAATAAAAGTAGGGTAATTCATTGCAATACGTTTGAATCACACACGAAACTGACTCGTCAAATTATACATTGCACATGTGATTCGTCTCTACAATATAGTTTCATATTGGGATTCATAATTTACCTCACATCAATTGAACGAGTTCGCGAAAGCATTAGACACATAATTTTATTTAAGAACAACATATTGTCGTCCAACTGACGGTCAATTGAACATATCATCAACGCTTTAGAGGAATCATATCAACCTATATGTAGCCAATGGGTCATGCAAAGTTGTAGAACTTAAGCGATATGCCAACGCAGTGCATAAAAACCTTGAGCTTGAGAATCCAAGGAGTGGTCTGGTTGTAGTGTAATGTGCCTACACTTTAAAGGACCCGTGTTTGAATCTCAAGGGAGACTGTTAGAAAATAGGAAGAGGAAACGGAACCAGAGAAATAAAGATAGAACAATAAGAACAAAGATTTTTACGTGGAACCCTACTCCGTGAGGAGCGAGATGAAACCACGGGAGAAGGCCTCAAAGGGCCAGGTTATGTATTGCACTTTCTCATCTGATACAGGAGGTCTGGGCTCCTTATATAGCCTCCACAGAGCCTCCAAGTCCCACCACCGGTAGATGTGGGACTAAACTCTTGGATGGGGTAAATGGATCCTGGAGAGATCCATTTACCCATCTCCCATACATATGACGCATACAACTTATACTCCAACGCTCCCCCTCAAGCTGGAGCATGCAATGCTCAGCTTGGACAAACAGAAAGAAACTCAACTCACGCTACAGGACACTGCGGACAGTATCAACCCAATTCGCACAACTGTTGTTGTCGAGCACGTTGCTTCTCATGTCGTGGATGTGAAGAAGGCGAACAGGCTGGAGTGTGAGTCTGTTGAATCTCCTCGTCGGAGAGCATGTGCTCTGAACTGCGCATGTTAGAGTCACTGCAACTAAAATGAGTCTCCTCATCGCAGTACTCTATCCCGCCACAACATGTGGACAACTGCTCCATCTCTGAAAAGGGTCGAACTGAAAAAGACTGTGGAAGTGCAATCCCCGTCGGAGTCCACGGTCGCTGGAGAATGAAGTCTAAGAAGTCTCCTCGTAGGACAACTGGATCTCTCCCATCTGGCACAGAGAATGGTGCACTACTCCGTTGTACCTATGATACCACATGAAAACCCTTGCCAACATGGCACAGGGAATGGTCCTCTACTCTGGAGTCCCTATGCTCACTTGAAAACTCTAGCCAAAACAACAAGAATGGATGGGGACCACGACAAAAGATGGCAAACATGTGCTCATCTGAAAAGAAGATCGCATGCTCGTGCATGTCTGAAACTGGAGACTCGGAAATATCTGACGTCGAGTCTGAATAATCGAATCTGTAGAGTCTGAAAAATGATTGGCCTGGTCTGCATCTGATATCTGTATCTGCAACATGACCTGTGACTCTACATATACTCCCCTTTCTCCCATACTGGTCGGAAAACATGGACGTTGACAAGTTGGGAGAAGACAAAAGATGGCAAACATATGTTCATCTGAAAAGAAGACTGCATGCTCGTGCGTGTCTCAAACTAGATACTCGAAAATATCTGACGTCGAGTTTGAATAACCGAATCTGTAGAGTCTAAAAAATGGCAGGCCTGGTCTGCATATGATACCTGAATCTGCAACATGACCTGTGACTCTACATATACTCCCCTTTTCTCCTATACTGGTCGGAAAACATGGACGTCGACAAGTTGGGAGAAGACAAAATAATGGGGAAAACATGTGCATTCTCAAAAATTTCTCGCGGCTTTTCATTTTTTTTAAATAAGCCGCCACACATTTTTTTGAAATATTTTTTTAAGTCGTTCAATCTCTCTCTCTCACCTTTTTTTATACGACTTTCTTTGCAACATTTTTTCCTTGCGGCCTTTTTTAATAGCCGTGATCCTTTTTTGCATTTGCATATGGCTCTTTTTTTTGGTACGCGCCTCTTAATTTTTTTTCAAATTCCTTTTTTTTTGAAACGGACATCCCCCCCCCTTTCGAACTCTCATGGGTCATTTAAGCTTTCATTTTTTAACCCAAAACACATAGCAGCCCCACAGGCCCTGTCTTCTATATTTTTTTGGTCCCCCTTTTTATTTTTTTTAATACGAGATGGCCATCGGGCACATCTCTTATGCCTGCACTTGACTAGGGTTCCCCTTCAATGGGAACATCTTTCACCGCCACCAGAAGATTGGCAATCCCCATCTACGTCGCTGCTTTGCATTGCAGGAGATGCCGATGGCTGCTGGAGCGCACGACATCGGGAGGAGCCGTCAGTTGCATGCGAGGTGTACGGAGTTGTGTGTGGGGGAGCACGAGCTCCGCCTGGATGTATACCACGCATTGGAGGGAGAGAGGGCAATGCCGCTGGGGCTTGCGCGCGTGGGGGATGCGCGCTTGGGAGATGTCTGCGGCAGGGGGATTGGGGTAGGAGGCGGCGCCACGCACTGCCTGCGCCAGAAGCGTCGCCTGCTTGGGCGTAGGGGCGGGACCTCCGCCTGGAGGTTGTGCCGCTTGGGGCGCTATTGCTTGGGGTATATCACACGTTGAGGAGGAGAGGTGACTGCCGCCACTGAAGGGTTTGCGAGTGCCTGGAGGGCGATGAGCGTTGCCATGGAGTCTCGAGATCTGGAGATCTGGAGAACGATAGGGCTATACTGCCCTTGCTGAGGCGCGTCAGGTGATGCGTGCGTTGGAGGTTCCCTTCGCATCGGATGATGCGCGTGCTGGTGCGACATCGAGGGATGCAGTTGAGGGCAGCGTCTTCCCCCATCGGAGGTTGCTTCGTCATCATCTGCTACTGTTTGGATGAGATCTTGAAGGAGTTGGTGATGTCTAGACAGGAGAATGTGGCCGCGTGAGAGAAGAAACTCCAGCCTGGAGCATCGCGTGATCGTGCTGGTGAAGGAGAACGACAGAGACCGCCTGGGCTCGTGGCCTTGTTGACAGAAATCGATTCCTTGATGCAGAGGAATTCTTGATAGCAAATCTAGGGTTTCAAAAACGAAAACCTAGCAATAATAGTATGTTGTCAGATGATCTCGTGCAACAGATCTTAAACAAACTCACATGTAAATCTTCATTAAAAAGTGACTCTCGAAAAATAAAAACAATTCAAGAACAAATCTTCGAGAATCAAACCCACTCTGATACCATGTTAGAAAATAGGAAGCGGAAGCGAAACTAGAGAAATAAAGATAGAACAATAAGAACAAAGATTTTTACGTGGAACCCTACTCCGTGAGGAGCGGGATGAAACCACTGGAGAAGGCCTCAAAAGGCCAGGTTATGCTTTGCACTTTATCATCTGATACAGGAGGTCTGGGGCTCCTTATATAACTTCCACAGAGCCTCCAAGTCCCACCACTGGTAGATGTGGGACTAAACTCTTGGATGGGGTAAATGGATCCTGGAGAGATCCATTTACCCATCTCCCATACATATGGCGTATACAACTTATACTCCAACAGAGACGCTCTAGACCCTCGAAATTATTGTGCCTATTATTAAAAAAACTCGAGCTTGAAATGGGTTATTGCCTTCTCGTTGATTTCTCCCACGATAGAGACCAACGGTTTGGTTTATAAGGGGAGTTGGCACGTCAACTTGTGTGACCTTTTAAAATCTATTCAATGAGTCGGTAAAAGGTGCACGTAGGCTTGCACTTCATGTATATCTTTCTTTAATATATGATGTCATTCACGTATAAAATCATAAGGAATTGTATCGAGGAGCGAGCATGTTATCATTTACGATGATTTATGGGGCATGGCATGCTTGACTTACTCCAAAACTCAACAACAAATATTAGAAAAATATATGAAAAAAATCAATGGAATATAAATATACTTTTGATTAAGGGATTATGTAATGGTTAGGATTTTGAAGATGCCGAATAAATAAAGTTAGATTCTGATATAAGAGATGAATATTCAGATCTATTCGAGTGATATCATTGTGCACTTGGTTTTCTATTAATAAAAATGGCTTTCATAATGTTTATGACGTTACTCCTCATTGAGATTATTATATCTATGAGATAAGCCTCGAGGGGTAAGACTTGCAATAAGATTTTAATATTATAAGGTCTTAAATTCAACTAATCAAGACTCAAACTTAATTATTGGGTCCATTTGGACAAGTTGAGTATAGGGAATCTTGTTTCATATCAAATGAAGGTCATTGTGAATTGTTATATTTTCTGAAATAAGAAAGATCGACATTCATTGAGATCAACTTGGTCAAAAACTCTAATCAATCATAATTATAGAGTTTTACGATGATTAAAGCAATCGATCATGTGGGAAACTGACCATAATTGGTGCACACCAACCATAATTAAGGTTAATTACTCTCGATTAATATCGATTAGTCACGATCAACATTAATAAACATCACTAGTAAAATCATAGGTGTTGGGATAGATTTTGTCAACATCGTGGTTAAGGTAGCCCATTCTGGCGTGGCCATTGCTTGAGATTTCATGCTGGCATGCCACACAACAAGCTATTTCTGATTTACCTGTCCCGACGATAAGGTGATGAGTGGAATGCCAAATAGGCAACGTGAGGACCTATAAATAGCCCCTACCCATTCATTCTTACCCATCCATTCCATACTCCACTCCTACGCCTAAGGTCAAGAGGCCAAGAAAGAGAGAGGGAGACAAGGAAGAAGTGCAAGCGACATTGTACCAAGGGGAAGGAGTAAGATACAAGCCAATCTTACCATGCTATAGTTAAGAGGTTTGTATCTTTAGTTGTAATTTCAATAGAATTATCATTTTTGGTATGTTAATATAAACATGCGATGATGAGATCTGAGTTAACCCCTACATGGTTACAGATGGTAGCTCATTGATGAACATGTGTTCTAAGACATGTTAGAAAATTCCATATATTGCCGCTTCTCTATTTATCTCTATTTCCTTATGCATTGTTTCCTTATGAACTGTTTCCCTTTGTAACCCCATAGGGGTACTTATGTAAAGTTCTACTCTGAGCACCCTAGGGTTTTTAGTCCTATATAAGGACCCCTAGAGCTCACAGAATAATATACAAAATCACAGTTTTCACATGGTATCAGAGCCTAAATTTCCCCAACCCCAACTGCCGCCCTCGTCATGCTCGAACCCTAGGGGTCCCCCCTAGGGTTCCTCCCAGCACCGCCCTTCCACGCCAAGACGCGATCCTCGCCCACCGCGACGTGCCCACCTCTTCCCACGCCCACCGCCCTCCGCCAGGCGCGATTCTCGCCCTCCGCCAGGCGCGATTCCTCCGCCAACCTATGGCCATCCGCCAGGCGCCCTCCGCCAGGCGCCCTCCTCCAGAAGGACCCCTCCGCATGGTGCCCTCCCTCCGTACCCCTCCGCACGGCACCCCTCCGCGTCGCGACCTCCGCAAGGCTCCCTCCGCCAGGAGACCTCCGCCAGGCGCCCTCCGCCAGGCGACCTCTCGCCCTCCGCGACGCGACCTCCGCCAGAATCGCTCCTCCCTGGCACCCTTCCAGACGCGCTTCTCCTCTAGACGCACCCATCTGCAATGCCTCATCCGCAGACGCCCTCATCTCGTCCAGACGTGCCTCATCTCCTTCCAGACGCGCCTCATCTCGTCCTCACCTCCAGACGCCCTCCGCAACGCCTCATCCGCCAGGCGCCCTCCGCAATCGCGCCACCGCCCTACGGCCATCCCAGTACTGTACTACGGCCATACCAGTACTGCTCTACGCCCCTCCAGCTGTGCCATTGCTCTACGCCCATCCAGACGCGCCCTCCCAGTACTACTCTACGGCTCTTCTGCTCAAGAATTGAGCTCCCTTCGATCCAAGACTTTTCACAAGGACCCAGGTCCCTTACAAGCCCCTGGTCCTCTAGACTGCCAACCATAGATTGATGGTTTTCTTCAGTATGATCTACTAATATTCTGTATGATCTCAATTATCTCTGCATACTAGGTAATTGACCACTACGGCCACCATGGCATCTGCTCTTACGTCTTCGGACTCCAAGCCCCTGTACCATACATCATCTATGCTAGTACAGGGCACCTCAATCAAACTAAAGGGCTCAGAGAACTACGTGCTATGGTCTCGCTCCTTCAAAATTTTCATTGGTGGCCAGCTCAAGATCTACATTCTCACTACTACTCTGCCTGCCGAGACAGACGCCAACTATGACACCTGGTATGTCGATAATTGCCAGGTAATCACTTGGATGACGAACAGTGTTGATCCTAATATTGCGTCAAATTTGCTCTATAAAACAACTGCAAAGGAAATGTGGGAAAGTCTTGAGAAAACTTGCTCCCAGAAAACAACCAAATCTAGGCTTTCTGACATTTACACAAGAATTTGGTCTGCAAATCAAGGAGAAACATACTTGATAGAATATTATAGGCTACTCACAGGGTTATTTGAAGAACTGCTTATATTTCAACCTGCCTGTTGTGACAAGCAAATTGGTGAAAGAGCAGAATGGCAGGTGTATCATTTTCTTTCAGGTTTACACCCTCGGTATAAATCTGTCAAAGACCAATTCCTGACGGCAGCTTCCCTACCGTCCCTTGAAACTATTTTTGGCAGACTACAGGAGCTGGAATCGCCCAACCAACCTCCCACTGCAGACACTACTGCTCACTTCGCAGGAGGACGACCACCCTTCCAAGGATCACGCGGCCGCATATTTGGTCGCAGTCGTGGACGAGAACAGGGACGAGGATGAGACTCAGGACGCGGTCGTAGTCGTGATTTTTCAAATCCTCGTTATCCTGCTTGTACTCATTGTGGCCGCTGGAACCATCTGTCTGACAAATGATGGGCGACCTTTGGCATGCCCAAATCCAATAATGCATATGAGGCCACATCTTATGACCCAAATTGTGATACTATGGAAACCTCTCAGGCTCAATCTCCCACCGATGCTCCTGTATCTTTTACTGCTGCAGAATATACTCGTCTTCGCCAACTCCTTCAGAACCCAGTTGTCGACACTACAACTTCAGGGCCTACTGCAACTCTAGCAGCTACCATATGTACGATTGCCAGTTCTACCTCTACCACTACTTCTACTTGGATCATCGACTCGGGTGCATCAACCCACCTCACAGGAGAATGCAGTTTCCTCACCTCTCCCAGGGACCCCTCTACGGTAAAACATGTTCATGTGGCTAATGGCGCCTACTCACCTATCACTAGTGTGGGGACTATGGAATTTAGCCCCAAACTTAGACTAACGGATGTCTACTGTGCTCCTGCTTTTCCCCTTAGTATGCTGTCGGTTCACAAATTATGCACAGAACTCAATTGTCGCGTGATTTTTGATGACTTATGCTGTTATTTTCAGGACATCCGGACGAAACAGATCTTTGGTGGGGGACATGAGAAGAACGGCTTATATTATCTTGATATCCCTGTCAACTCTGGTTTTGCTGGTGCAACTTCCATCTCTGCTGATCCCCTTCTCTGGCACCTTCGTTTGGGTCACCCCTCTGCTAAAGCTCTTTCCTTAATGTTCCCTGAACTGTCCATGCTTAAACCCTTCAAGTGTGAAGCATGTCAGTTCGGAAAACATCATCGTGCATCTTTTCCTGCTAGGACTGAACCCCGTCATACTATGCCCTTTTCATTACTTCATTGTGACGTTTGGGGACCTTGTACTGTCCGAACCATTGGTGGACACCGCTATTTTATTGTTTTTGTGGATGATTATAGCAGGTCATCCTGGGTCTATCTTATTAAAGAACGATCAGAAATCAATAAAATTATCAAAGATTTCTTTGCTTATGTCAAAAATCATTTTTCAACGAATATTCAGATATTCCGCTCAGACAATGCCTTGGAGTTTACTCAACGAGATCTTTCTGATTTCTTTGCTTCCAATGGAACAATACATCAAACCTCTTGTCCTTATACCTCTCAGCAAAATGGGGTTGCTGAACGCAAGCTTCGTCACCTCCTAAATATTGCCCGGTCCCTTCTAACCCAAATGAATGTTCCCAAAACATACTGGGGTGATGCTGTCCTCACTTCAGTCCATCTTATCAACAGGACTCCCTCTCTTACTCTCAAAGGATCCACACCATTTTCTTTACTTCACCCTGATAATCTTCCCTTTCCTCTACCTCGACGAATATTTGGGTGTGTCTCCTTCGTCCATAATTTTCACACTAAAGACAAATTATGCCCTCGCGCCATCAAGTGTGTTTTCCTTGGTTATTCCTCCACTCAAAAAGGTTACAGATGTTATGATCCTATTAATAATCGATATTACATATCTGCAGATGTAACCTTCTTTGAGCAAACCAGCTTCTTCACACAAAGTGTCCCCGATGTCCCTCTAGATCTTCCTCCACCACCAATCAACCACACCCATCGCTCTCGGACCTCACCACCAGATGTCCCTCTACCCATACCTCTGCCTCAGGATGATATGCCATCTTCGACAGTCCCCTCCGCTACTGTTCCGGATGATCCAGAAGACCTGCCGATTGCATTAAGCAAGCAGAAGAGAAAGTGTACCTCTTATCCTATGTCTAACTTTACTACTACTGCTGGACTCTCTTCCACTGACAAACAATATGCAGATGCCCTAATGACTATCTCCATTCCGAAAGATCATCATAGTGCCTCCCAAGATGCAGGTTGGCGACAGGACATGAATGAAGAAATGGATGCACTCACATCCAGAGGCACGTGGGATCTTGTGCCATGTCCTACAGGCATCAAGCCTGTTGCTTGCCGATGGGTCTTCACGACCAAACAATCTCCAGATGGTTCTATTGACAGACTTAAGGCACGACTTGTGGCAAAGGGATTCACTCAGACATATGGGGTCGATTACTTTGAGACCTTCTCCCCTGTTGCTAGGATGGGTTCCATTCGCACTATACTCTCTGTTGCAGCTAACAAGAATTGGCCAATTTTTCAGCTGGATGTCAAGAATGCCTTCTTATATGGTGATCTCGAAGAAGAGGTCTATATGATGCAACCGCCGGGTTACTCCTTCGAGGGGGAGTATGTGTGCCGACTTCGTAAGGCCATCTATGGCCTAAAGCAGAGTCCTCGAGCCTGGTTCGACAGGCTTACCACTGAAATTAGCTCTATTGGTTTTCACAAGACTACATCTGATTACTCTGTGTTTGTTAGACGACGATCCACTGGTACTGTGATACTTGCAGTCTATGTTGATGATATGGTGGTCACTGGTGATGATGACAATGGAATTCTAGAGACCAAGGCATTCTTCAAAAGGTGTTTGTCACCAAGGACCTTGGACAACTCCGGTACTTTCTTGGTATTGAGGTGATACGCACTGCTGAAGGGTTACATCTATCGCAACGAAAATACTGCTTGGATATTCTTACGGAAGTCGGTTTACTTGGATGCAAACCATCTGGCATCCCTGCAGAGGTACGAAAACACACTACATCTGTCGATTTTGAGTTTGAAGACACTACACGATACAGAAGCCTAGTGGGTAAACTAATCTACCTCACCGTCACTAGGCCTGATATATCTTATGCTATAAGCAGAGCCAGCCGTCACATGGAAAGACCTCTTTACAGTCATTGGCAGGATGTCCTTCTGATCCTTCAATACTTGAAGGAATCACCAGGGCGAGGACTCATCTATAGAGTCAACGGTCATACTGATATCACTGCTTATGCAGATGCTGATTACGCTAGTTCTCCTGAGGACAGACGATCCATTACAGGCTATGCTATGTTTGTCGGTGGTAACCTTGTTACATGGCGAAGTAAGAAACAACCCGTGGTTTCCAGATCAAGTGCAGAGGCAGAATATAGGGCAATGGCCCATGTTGTTTGTGAGATTACGTGGCTTGTATCGTTTCTACGGGATCTTGGGTTCCCAGCTACCACTCCTACACCGCTATATTGTGATAACAATTCTGCTACATACATTGCCACCAATCCAGTTTTTCATGAACGGACGAAGCATATTGAAGTTGATTGTCACTTCATTCGAGATGCAATACGAGGAGGGAAGATCGTCACACTACATATCTCTACAGGTCTTCAACTTGCAGACATATTTACTAAAGCACTATCAAAGAAGCGTCTTTTATGGATAACTTCCAAGTTGGGCATGATTGATGGATATGCTCCAACTTGAGGGGGAGTGTTAGAAAATTCCATATATTGTCGCTTCTCTGTTTATCTCTATTTCCTTATGCATTGTTTCCTTATGAACTGTTTCCCTTTGTAACCCCACAGGGGTACTTATGTAAAGTTCTACTCTGAGCACCCTAGGGTTTTTAGTCCTATATAAGGACCCCTAGAGCTCACAGAATAATATACAAAATCACAGTTTTCACAGTATCTTTAGCTGTAATTTCAATAGAATTATCATTTTTAGTATGTTAATATAAACATGCGATGATGAGATCTGAGTTAACCCCTACATGGTTACAGATGGTAGCTCGTTGATGAACATGTGTTCTAAGACATGATTCGCATACCAATGTCACGAAGAATATATGTTCTTCTCTATAGGTTAATATTAGAGTAGTAGTATTAACATGCGATGCATAAACTAAGTAAAAGACCTACATGCGTGTAAATGACTAAGTTGTTGGCAAACATGTTTTTCTTCATGTGATTTACCCACCAATGATACGATGCATATTGGTTACGATACAATATCCATTATGAATTAATTAAACTCTTTCGTAAATGAGATGACTAAGCCACTATATATATTGTGCTGGGTATGTATAACACTATCTACTACCCATTGTAACAAGATTTCATCAGCTTAGATAAAATATTTGGTCGTATTATCAGCCATAATGCAATGAAAGCGATGCCTTTTCTATATACACCTTTTTACTCATTTCGTCCTTTATATGCTATGATATGATTGAAAATTTATTTCAAATTTCACGGTTTATAAGGGAAACTTTTACCAAAAAGATCCTTTAAATTATCACTTCTTAGTGTTCTTTGAGTTCTTCATACAATATTTGTGCTCACGACCCAAGTTTATTTCAACCATTTTAGGAAATGCTAATCATCCAAACTAAATGTGAATCTAAGTGGATTGGAGCTTATGTGAATGATAGCATGATAGATGAAGAGATCCTTTTTTACTATTGGCTTTTTAAGTTGAATCAGATCATATATTTGATTGTTCATGCTCTGCATTAGGAAGAATGTTTGCATGTTTATTATGGAAACTTTTGATTGATCAATTCATGTTGGCATTAAAAACATTAGTTAAAGATTAAATTGGTGTGTATATGTGTACACATAGTTACTAGTTAGTATGAATTTATGCATGTTTTGTAAAGGTTGTATTTGAGAAAGAAACTATAGGATTTGGATCGTGGAAATTTAGATTTCTGAAACACATCAACCATGTGTGTGTATGATGGAAAAGTTGAATTCCAAGATCAATACAACAATTTATATCATTAACCTACCACGTTTTTAGATTATGAAATAGATTAAGTTGGCATGGTTCCAAATGAATACAAAGACTAATTTTTTGGGTCTCTTGTCATGGGGATGATTTACAGTAGAAACTACATGCCGAGCATGCACTGTGAAAATTTCTTAGAATGAATTCCTATGGGAGGCCAAACCAATGTGGTGCATGGTGATCTTGAAATAAAGAGGACATAAAATAAAGTACTAGTACCTTGTAGTATTTGCTCGTAATGAGATATTGATCAATCCGTGATTCATCGCCTTTATTCTTTCATTTTGGCTAAAATCCTTGGTACAATACATGTAAATACTCACTAATTCTAACTAATTATCATCTAATCACAAATATTAATATTATATATTTAACACTTATTTTACCCAATATAAAGAACAAAGAGAAAAAGGAAAATAAAAAGAAAGTCTATAGATATAAGATATATACAGACTGATCCTAAACCCGAGACCAAGTCAATTAGAATTAGGATTTAAGCGTCAACGGCCCTCAAGTTCCACAAATACTTATCCAGGTTCACCTTAACAGCCAGCTCAGATCCACCTATTCATCACGCGAACTTTTTAGCTTTGAAAGCAATTTGTTCTGTGTGAAAGGTTTTACCTCTTCTCGCTTTAGAGAAGCGAAGAAACCGCCCATCCCAATAATACGCTCCCATTGGGCCCTCGTCCAACTACTCGATCCTCGAGGAGGGGGATATTTCCTTCTAAGGTCAGGCCGTGTTGTATCCACAATCGAATAGAGGAAGAAGATAGAAGAATGAGAAGAAAACTGGAGTGTGATCAGTGTAATCACATCTCCTGTAAAGCTTGGCTAGTTTAGCCAAGTCTCCACTAAGACATGAAGGCTTTTATGAAGCTCGGACCATTGTGGTCGTTTTGGTATTTGGTGTAATCAGCTTCTTTTTGGTAGATATGATTGTTGCACTGCATAGGTATTTTGTGCCGACGGATATAACATATTTTCATTCCGTCCATTTTTTGGGGTCTTGGAAAAAATTGTGCCAGCACATCATTCCCTTATCCGGAGCTTTATTTCAACCCCAATCTCTCCCTTCTAAAAGACGTCAGTGCCACTATACAAGAATGGAAACGCACCACCGAAATGGATTGCCCTTCACAGCCCCATGCAAGTCGAGCTAAGTGTAGAGTGCTTGAGTTCGAAATTGGTTCAAATGGAGAAGAATTAAACGGGTGACTCCAGGTGTCCTACTTAGGCACTTTCAAGTTGAATTCTGAACATGGTCTCATGGAACCCAAAGAATTAAGTCTAAAAGACCCGAAGAGTCTCAATTTCAGTTCATAAAAAAGTCCCTTTAGAATTAAGTGGATTAAGGCCTAAACCGAGCTCCATCTCCCAAACTTAGATCCATTCGGTTCAAGAATCAGACTTGTTCTGAAACATACGAATGAATGCAACAATTTTTTATGAAGTGGATTTTTCGCTTAAATGCTTTAAGTGGTTTTTAAAGAAATTTGCAATTTCTATTGAATTTTTAAACTTTTCAAATTATACGGTCTTTTTAAAGATTTAGTGAATTAATTCAATTTACACAAATTTTACATGAATTATGTACATTTTACAAAGGATTTTACACAACTTTTATATATACAAGATTATACAATTTTTATACAAGATTATACAAGAATTTTATTTTCAAGATTTTAAGGATTTTAGAGTATTTCACATCATTTTTTTACAATTTTAAGCCATTTTTTTATAAGTCATATTTACGGTTTTCTTGCGGCTTTTAAAATCCAAAATATATACCCATACTTTTAGATAACCATATTATTAAAAATACAATAAAGTACGAGTTATGGCTTCTAAAGTATATATAGTATGTATATATATATATATATGACAGATATATTGCTTGACTAAACATGTTCTGACATCACGTGGTAGTGTGAATGGGGATAAGTAGCGACTGCATCGTAATAGCCTACACCTCAAGTCATTACTAAAGAACATTAATTAGATACAAGCTTAACGAATTGGACAACTAGATCTTAGAGAATGGTGGACTTTCTTTGCATACATCTTGAGGTTTAAAGATCTGTAAATTAGAAAAGTAAATGACATCAATGTAACATTATATGATTGATTAAGGAAGTGTGCATTAGTATAAGCAAATCGATGCAATGCCCCATCTCATAGTGTTAGCAAATTTACTGACCATGATATGTAAGGAGATATTGTAGTCTGGACTCTTCATCGACGAGGGATGGAATAGATAGAGTCAAATAAAGAGAAATACATAAATTTAATAACACAACAAAATATTTCCAATTGAAAAAGAAAAAAGAATATCATATAAAAATTCCTCACATATGTTTGCCTTTCTTTTATTTGTTATTGAGCACTCGCTCTCTCTCGTCCCCTAGATTTCTATCTAGTCGGAGATGGCTGGAGGAGGCAAAGGTCTGGGAATGGGACACCTGTGGAACAAAGTAGTTGTGTCAAATCAATGTTGTTGAAGGTATAGGAAGGTTAAAGATGAAAAACCTACAGTTGATTCATGAGCGAGAAGTTCATTGTGCAGTTCAATTCCCCCAGCCTTTAGAAGGGTTTCGTTAGGTAGACGAGAATTAACGTAAAAAACAATTGGATCTTTCACATAAATTTGATGATAATCCATGTTACTGACCCCGTTTAAAGTAAGAGAAGGCTTTATAGTATTTAAATTTAAGTATGTCTCATAATATGTATATTTGACATATTAATCATATTTGGGAGATATTATATATCAAAGTTTTAAAAGGTAACTAGGACGATACCCTAATTTCGTGGTGAAACGAAATTGAGTTGCTATGATCTGTAAAAACACCAATATTTATTACTTATAATTAGGGATGAGTATTGGGTAGGGCCGGCCCGACCCAGTCCGATATCTGGCCCGATAAAGCCCGGCTCAGGCCCGAGCCCGAGCAATAGTCGGGTGGGCTTGGTCTTAGTTTTCAGCCCAATTCCATTATCAGGCCGGGCTCGGGCAACGATGGGCCCGAGCCAGAAGCCCGTGGGCCAGCCTGAGTACAGGCCCATCGGCGGCTCGACCCAATAAAGAAGGTATCAAGCATCCCCTTGCCCCCAACCCTATCCTTACAACCACCTACCCTATTGAAGGATATGGTATAATCCTCAAGCGCATCATGGAAGCACGAGCATCGTATTGAATACGACGAAGAACGACTAGTCGGATCAAGTCTCTACGAAAAGAGACCTCCTGTCTCAAGTCCGATCTTCGGAGAAGATGCTTGCGAACATGGGGATGTTTCGCGTGATCCTCGCAATCCAAGAAGTTGATCCAAGCACGGTGAACTCCTGATCTCTTCGCACGAGATCAAACACCTTCTTCGTGAGCGAAGCACTCTAAAGAAGATGGAGAACCGAGGAACATCGAGGCGGCGGTGCGGTGGAGAAGCGACGATGAAGTTTCTCCTCTAGGGTTTGGTGGACGACCACCAATGGAGAAGAGAGGAGAGTTGGCGTGTGGAAGGAGAGAGAGAGAGAGAGCTTGTTGTATCTCAATTGCATAACCCTAGAGAGCAAGGGGTGCCTCTCTATTTATAGAGTTTTGGGAGTCCATGGATCACAATCCATGGGACACACCAAATCAATGGATGAGATTGATTTGTGTTTAATCCAATGGTCATGATTGTTGTTGGTAAAAAAACCAACAACTAATAATTTAATTTAGATTAAATATATTTGATAAATCAAATATAATTCAATCCTAAATCAAATCAATCAAGTATGGAGAGATTAGCATGGAGATTACATCTCCCAATGGAATAGGTAGGACGGCTACCAATTTCCATGTAGGACTTGGTAGCCGTCCACCATAATCCATTGTGGAGGCAATCTCATGCAATCTCATGAGATTACATATCTCCATGAAAATCTCCAATCTTTTCCAACAACTTTTGTTGTGATTTATTCTACAAAAATAATTCATAATTAATTTTAAGAATATTGCAATCTTACCATTGGAAATTTGTGAATCACATTCACAACCCAAAACAAAAAGTAATTTACATTTTCAATTAATTATACAATATGAATCCAATTCACACCAATAATTAATTAACAAATATAAATCATATTAATCTCTCTTTAATACATTATAAATCATATTTATAATATATTATGAATAATTGGATATTGCTATCCACATTATTCTTATCCATAATAATTAAATCACATTTAATTATATTGGGTAATTATCCACATGCATTAAGATATTTAAACCACATTTAATTACTAATCTCTCAATGCTTAGATATAATTCAACTATGGAATCATTCTTGAACCCTTTCAAGAATAATGTGCTTTCTTCGCAGATACTTGGAGATAAGGACTGGCCGATCGTATTGTTCCACGTACAGTGACTTGGATATTGAGATCACATCTCAAATCCAGATCTCATGGACCTCCACCAGATGCTTGATTGAATCAAGGTCGTAGACCTAATCTTCTCATTGCATATGAATCTCATTCAGACCAACGTCCAATACATGGACTAAGATCAGGTCACTTCTCTATTGAGAGGAGTCACTAAAATCCAAACTTATTTCATCACTCCCTCAGAATGGAAGCGTCATGGTTATATAATCGTTTATGATCACATCACCCTCAGGTATTCCCAACACATGTACATCCTGCATACTGGAAGACCTATGGTGAAACCCAAAGATACAGATCAATTTTATATTATGTTCTTTAGGGTTTAATCATCAAGTTTCTCAATCTTGGTCATTGGGAATTGGTATTGATCATATGCTTTCTCAAAACTTATATCATACCTTCAAATTCTTGTCATGCTTCCAAAGCATGACAACCGTGCATGGAATTTGATTAGTCCCAATACCTCATGAGTGAGCTCATGTCTTCCGGTTCACAAGTGAATATGTATGAGATCGTATTACTCATATGTCCTTGCATGCACACCAGCTCGCCGGTGTATAGACCTTGGTTAGGTCATCAACCTATTGGTATGCCAAATGTACATACTTAGACATATAGTAACACATGTCTCTGGCCAGAGGATGCATGCCTATGATGTGACTGTATTCAACATAGGTCTTTTGTTATCTCGATCTCGTTAAGTCAACCCATTGACTCAACTAATCGGACACCTCCGAATCTCTATTCTCATGCAGAGGATCAGCATCAAGAGGTCGGTCAGATATCAACCTAAATGAGAAAAGATTGCCATCTCCTACTCAGGCTGGAGATCATCTCTCAACAATCATTTGACGGTGCTTGATGAGTCCTCAATCTAACTTTTTAGATATTCATCCAAGCACCAACCTCTATGATTCAATAACTGAATCAACAGTTGTATGATCATCAAGATGGCCATGGTACATATCCCTAATTGGTACTAAGGACCTATTATGCAAATTGGTTATTATTCATTTCAGATCAGGGAATGATATTCGCAATAACATTTATTGCATAATGGCTCGTCGTGGGTTCGCATGTCCAACAATCTCCCACTAGCCCAAAGAGCCATTAATGGGCTAATCATTTAAACCCGCACTCATGTGACAATCATAGGCTATTTAGAAAATAGCTAGGTAAGCTGATTAGTCACTATGTTCCCAAGAGACTACGCCAAGTCCTTTTACGACACTTGCATATCCCAAGGTAACAGTGCCCACATCCAATGCGAAGGTTGCATATATGCAGCCAATACTCAATTTTGTCAGTTATAGTGTCCTCGACACTGCAGCTTAATAATTACCATAACCAGTTTTCCATTATTCTTATCAGAATTCCCTTATTCCTGGAGATCTCTATCTCCTAAGGTATTCGTAGTTAAGACCTTTTAGATCTCCATCTATAAAGTCTTAATTTCTTGAAGATAAGACTTAGAGATCACTATCTCACAAGTTTTGTCCTCTATGAAGATATAGTTATTATCGCAATCAAGTATTTTATCACCATAGTAGGATTAGTAACAGTTTACTACTCTCACTGCATGGTAGACATCTGGCTTTTGTACACATCTAGCATACACCCAGCTTCTCAGAACTGATGCACAAGGACTAACAGTTTTAGCATTCACATCCTCAACTCTTTGAGGTGTTGTCCCTTTAGATAAGTCAGTACCATATCTTAAAGGAAAGAAGCCTTTCTTAGAATTTTCCAGAAAATGGAATATGTCCAAGGTGTACCACTAATGCGACGGTCCCAATACTCTCTTTCTTTGCTTCTGAACAACTTCAGAACTAAGATCTATGAGGTATCATTGAGATCATATCTCAAGATATGAACAACCAGTTATAAAACACTTATTATTATCCATATATCATTTAAATGATTAGGATATTATCTACATTTAGCACGATGAACACAATGGCACTCCTACTAAGCTTCACATGGTTCGTCAAGATTCTATCTGAAATCATAACATTTATAATTTCATTAAATCTTATGTTCCAACTATAAGAAGCTTATATGAGTTCATCGATGGAATTCCTCAGCTTTCACACCTTGCTTTCCTCATCCATGAAACCATGGGGATACTTCACGTGAATATCCTCAAAGAGATATTCTAGAGGAATACAATCTTGACTCGCATCTTGAAAATGCTATAGCCAAGTTGTGTAGCTAGGGTTAGCTATAATCTGATGGATTTAAGCATGGTCATTGGCCGGCCAGTCGTGACGTTACGGAAATGACTAATCTATTACATCTGCGCTATAATATCAAGTCAGCCTAAGTAGGTTCGGCGGATAATAAGGGGATCAATCAATTGAAGAAGAAGTACACTCACTCCTCTTCTTGAGTCAGGACAAAAAAGAGTCAGCCGGGTAGCAAGTCTCATCGCAAGCGATGTCTTCTCTTCGGTGTGTAGCTCACGGCTACGAACCGTGCTTTGAAGGTTTCTACCTTCTCATCAGGTTCCCTCTTTCTCCTAAAGATCCATTTACACCTCAATGGGCCTTACCCATATAGGTGGATCCTCGAGGGTCCATATACAACACTTATGCATTAGACTTTTATTGCTAACATCCGTCTTTCCATGTCATGATCCTCAGGAGCTTCATCACATGAAGTCCGATCATTTTCAGACTTAACTGATACATAGAATACATCCTCAAACTTATTTGAAGAAGTATTAGTGTTTCATCTTCAATTATTCTTTTAGTTCCCGATTTCAGGAGCCTCATTATCTTTTCAACAGTAAATGAGTTCCTTTACTTCATTTTCATATTGATTATCAAGAGAGTCATCCTCTATGAATCACATTCTCAGAGATGAGATCTTTTAAGAATCTCAAGGTCATAAAGTGATATCCAATATCATCCTTTATTTTCCTAATGAAGTAGCACTCTCCAGTGCCAGATTCCATATTACTTGCAAGAACCTTATTAAGGATATATATTGTAGTCTCTACTACATATATACCTTGGAAACTAATAGATAATTATACTAATATTCATCATTGATCATATCATGTCACTCATGACCCAATTGTATCTCCCTACAACTCTTATTGAGTTTAGGTTTATTAGGAGGAGTGAAACAGAAATGATATTCATATCGCTATAAGGTATTTTATGAATTCATCTAATAGGTACTGACTACCTAGATTAGATCAAATTCATTTAATCTTCCTTCAAACTTTGGTTCTAAACCAAAATTGTGAAATCTATGAACATTTCAAAGGTTTCTAAGTGAAGAGAAGAAATCTCATATCATAAATAAGCATCAATAAATATCACATATCCATAATGTTTATTCTGATATAGATGATTCACATACATCAATATGTATGAGATCTTGAATACCTTGACATCTTACACCATTCCAAGGAAGGGTGTATTGGACATTTTTACTTTTGAATACAATATTCACAAGTATGTAAGATTTGAACCTTTAGACAATCTAAAGTTCCATCTCTTATTAGTCTATTGATCACATTAACAAACAAATGTCCAAGGGCTTGATGCCAGATCATTGTCAAATGATCTTCATTCTTTTGTTGATCTTTTAAGGTTTAATTTCAGTATTAGAAATGTTAATGAACCATTCATTATTTTTTTAGTTTAGTAGAGTCCACTAGATTTTAGATTACTATCTGAAATATCTCCATCATAACTCTTTATGATAGATCTATTACAGAATTCATGTTTATTTCCAACATTTAAAAATAAACAATGATTGTATTCTGATATTTAGGTCATAGAGACATTCTCTAAGACTAAGGGCTCTCCCACTGAAAATAACAAGTCCATCTATCCAATAGAGATTGTTGTAACAATTGCACCAACGTCCACGTGGATGACTATTAAACCTTAAAATCAAATTTTATAGTCTTATAATACATATGCAACTAATTGCAAGTATCATTAGAAGAATGAGATACAATTATTAGACTTTTATCTTATCCAGTAAGAAAGTCAATTTCAATGATTAAATGTAGATTATTCCGATGCACTATCCGAGTCCTTCTCTAAGGATCTAGATAGACTTGATAGTCATACTATCTATACATCAGCTTACTGCAGTGTCGACATTCGCCCAACTATTTGGATGTCATATGGAAGTTACAAAAGTACACTCAACTCTTTGACTTTCCTTCTTATTTGGGTCCAACCCATGCTTCCACTGCGCTCCCTTTATCTATAAACAACCATTGCTTTAGACGAAGGATTTCTTATGCTGAATTCAAAAGATTCCAATATAAGAGCGTTTCAACATTCGTACATGCTTCATTCAATTCATACAATATGAATATTCTGAAGCTTCATGAATGACTAGAGTATAGATAGTAGAATGATGACACTCATCGTATCTACATCCATCTGAACTCTTAAAAAAACATTGGTTCAGGTAGGTACTCAAACAATTTTGAATACATCATCTCTTATAGAAATGCCATTCTACATGATGCAGAGAACCATGTCATTCATGATTAAATGTCGAGAGCACACATGTAAGCCAGAACATCTTCTTAGAATTTTATAAGGATTATTTGACAATTACGATCATCATCGACATGTCACTTCCAAAGTACATTCGATGAGAGATCAAGATTATAGAGACATACAAACCCTAGGGTTGTAGTCCTATTGTCTATTTAATTGTCACTCATTATTATGAGGAAACTTGCACATCGCAACCACATACAATATGTGTCCAACTGCAAGTACAATATCTCAATCATGGATCCAATCCATGATATTTTACTGGTTATTATTGAGTATAATATTGAGTGGGTTTAATGAAGAATTATCTGAAATAAGAAATTTGCATAAGTGAATATATTTATATATATATATACATATTTTACTTCGATTTAGGAATTTTTATATCAAAGTTGTCTTGCCTTGTTAACAATGAAAGTTCATTCCCTTAATCACTTTCAATGTAAGAGATATACTTACCAATATATCTCAAGCAAGATCTAGGATCTCCTTCCTTATCTTTGTCACATCCCAATAATATAAGAACCTGTAACTCGGATAAAAAGAAGCGGGAACACATTCCGCCTTGCAAGTCCAACTTGCATCTCCCAATTCGATCTTTAACACCCGGAACCACCACCCCTAAGATGATATTGACCCGTCATTAATTGAACAACCGTCAACATGAATACAACTCGCTATGTAATCCAATATCGTCCCAATAATATGATGACCTGATATTGGGGTCACTATGCATACGTCCTTACTCTTTTGAGAAGAGAAGAGCCCGATCCAAATGGATCGTATGTAGGAGCTGTCACTTCGGACATGCGTCTCCTACATACAATATCTGGCGACGAAACCCTTCGCCTTGATGGGAGACCATGGATGTCACTTATGTGATCCTCCACCTCATATTCAATTTTTAATTAATTATCATTAATCATATTCATATAATTAGTTCTTCCAAGGGAAACATACATCTATTCATAATAGAGTGTTTTTAATTGGATATAATTAATTCAATCTCATTAAATAAATTATCAATCCAATTCAATCAACAAACTTGATTGGTTTTACTTGAATATATATATGGTATTATCTCAAAGTACGTATTAATTCGAATTTTAATAATTAAAAAATACACCTCGAATTTTAATAATTAAAATATTTTTTTAATTTTTTTCAAAATTTTCTGTTGTTTTTATGATTTTCTAAAAATCAAACAGTAAAAAAATGTATAGAACAGTGGACATCCAAGAATATTTTGTAATTTAAAAATACTTTAAGTGCCTAATATTCCTGGAAATTATTTTTATTTAAACTACAAGTAAATATCTACAAACAGAGACCAAGATCAGATTTTTTTGAATTTTTCTACAATTTTCTACAATTTTTTTAAGATTTTTCATGTCTCATAATTCTTTTGATTTTTATAAAGAGTAAATGCATGAAAATTGGATAGAAATTAAAAGACAACCAAACACATCTATAGTAATTTTTGGAATTTTTAGACTAATTTTGATTTTTTATGAATTTTCAAAGTTCGGGCAGGCAAAAAGACATTGTTTTTGAATTTTTAAATATATCAAACGTCAACAAAAATTCATGAAAAAATTATATAATGACAAACACTACAGCAGAAGCATATACAAATTTTTTTGAGAATTTTGAGATCAATAAAAACATTTATTTTATCGGAAAGATCAAGCAAATTATTGTTCTGCAAATGTAAGGACCAAATTGCAATTATTCAAAAGTTTTCATACCATAAGATAATAAGAAATAAAATATAGGATGAGTTTCGTAATTTACCCAAGTAGCACGTGCCAAGTACGTGATCTTCTAAAGAATAGGGGCTCTTCTGCAATTTCAAAAAACTCCAGGGACGTACTTGTAATTTTTCCAAAAGATTAAAAAAATGTTAACCCCTAGGGTTTCTGGCTTTTTCCACAAGATTGGGGCAAGGGGGAAGCGGTGCACGGACTTGAGATCTCCACAACGGTGGTGCGTTGGCGCGTGGCGGAGGAGAAGGGGCTGAAGGGCTGCGCGTGGAACGGGCACACTGCCTGGAGCGCGGGGGAAGATCTGGGCAGACCGTTCCCAGCGTGGAGGCGAACAGGCAGCGCGCATGGCTTCACGGGGACGGGCTGGAGGCGGCGCTTCCGCGCAAGCAGGAGCTTGGTCGGGAGGAGGCGCGGGCCGGCACCTCACGTGAGGCAGTCGCGCAGTAGAGGTGGCAGGGGGTCACGCGCGGCTTCTGGCGATGATGTGGCGACCGATGGGTTGAGGAGGGGGTGCCTGGAGGAGAGCACGGGCTGGGCAGAGAAGATGCTGTGGTGTCGGCGTTGGGATGGTACGGCGCCTGCGCAGAGGCGGGCCGGTTGAGACGGTGGCGCGGGTGGCGTTCTACTGCATTTTTTGTTTTTTTTAATTTTTTTAGATTTTTTTCAGCTGTAAGCAGAAATGAAAACTTTTTTATAATTTTTATTTTTCAAAAATAGGAACTGTACTCAGAAATAATTTTTTTTATTTAGTTTTTTTATTATTTTTAAATTTCCTACAAAACAAACGTTAGATAAGAAAAACAAATATATATGCATACCTATTAATTTTTCCTGCAAAAATAAGTGTGATATAAACAGGAAAAACTATTTTATGTTCTTTTTTTATTTATACACAAAAATGGGATGTGTGAACGAGCAGATCTTGCGATATGGAAGAGAGATCCGTGTCTCCGGTCACCGTGCGTGACCGGAGGTGGTAGATTATGTGGGGTAGAAGTAAAATGTAGGGATATGGGAAATCAGTATCAAATGCGGATTATGTGTGGTGAAATTTTGGGAATTTTTCTTAAGATCTAAATACTAATAAAATGGGAGCAAAAATGCAACCTATGATTTATCCTAGAGAAAAAGACAAGAAATAAAATGGATCTCACCTTGGGGTCAGAAATGCCGTGATGGCCTCGACGAAGGCCGACGCGCTGTCACCGGACAGCTAGAAGGCTGGGCACCCTTCTTCGACAAGATCGCTCTCGGAGATCGGGCTCCTCTCCACCAAAGGTTGATCAAGAGGAAATGAGGGAGGAGGAGCCCATTAAAAAGAGAAGAAAAAAAAAGGAAGGTAAATACAAATAAAGAAAGTAATTAATGGTTATTTAAATAAATTAATTAATCAATTAAAAACGAAATTTGATTTAATTAAAATAAAATAATTAATTAATTTACAAAAATTAATTAGCCACCTTAATGGTGGCTATTTAAGGCATAAAATCAAATCTTTACATAAAAGATAAGTTTTCAAATCAAATAAAGAATTAAATAATTAAATCTAAATACAATTTTCCTAATTAAATTAAATTAATTAATTAATGTGAGATATTTTATTTTTTGGTGATTTTTGTAAAAGGAAGTTAGTTGTATACACATATTATGTACATATAATACAATATACATATGTACAAATAAGGAAATAATTTTTATGTCTTTTTTTAATTAATTTTTTTATTTACATTTTTTATTTTATTTTTAATGAAAATAATGTTTACAATTATGTACATTAAAAATAAACATGAATAATTACACAAATATGTAAGTGGTGAAACTACACAAAATACCCCAGAAAACCCACTTTTTAACAGCAATCATTTGAAAGATAATTTAATTTAGAGTATAATGGAAGTGATTTTGATTCAATTTGAGCTCGTATGGAGCTGGAATTGGTGTTTCGATTATTGCTTTGTGGTTTTTCCTGAGTGTGATTATTTGTAATATGTACATTATTTTGCTTTGCAATTATTTTTATTATTTACAACACATTTTTATTTGCAACTTTTGTTTACAAAAATAATTAATTTGAAGTAAATTTATGTACAAATAAAAAATACAAGTTTTGTATAAATATACAGGAAATATATTTACAAAATATTTTTGGATTTTTGGATTAAAGACCCTATCTCCCCCTACTTTATTCCTAATCAATCAGATCAAGTCTTGACCTTCTCTCGGGGTTCGTGTCAGCCTGTATTTATTACATAAATACATCCTTTACTTTTCTTTTCTTTTCCTTTTCTTATTTATTATTTTATTTATGTACAAAAAGTGTTAAAATGTATGTTTAATAAATGCATACAAAATGGTAATTTTATGCAATTAGTAGGTATTTACAGGTGTTTGACTAAGCAAATGATGCTAAAATAAAAGAATAAAGGCGATGAATCATAGATTCATCATTCTCCTATACTTTACCTTTGCTAGTCCCTTAGCAAACACTTATTTGGAAAATAAGTGAAAAGAAAAATAAAGAAAAGAAAAAAGAAAAAAGTTAGAACAATGTTGACTTTTAAACTTATCTTCATAAAAATGTAGTATGGAGCTCTGTGAGACCTTTGGATTATTAGTGTATCCGAACCTTAATGGGAAATGAATTTAAAATCTAAGAGCCTCTAAGTTCCACAAGACTCCTATTCAGGTCTCCTCAACAGTCAGATCAGAACAAGTCTTCATCCACAAATTCTTATGACTATGAATTCTTACTTGTACAGTGTAAGTGAAATATAGCTCCTCATTTCAAAAGTAGCAAAGAAACAACCTCTCCCAATAAGGTAACTCTAATCCCCCGGTCTGGCAACCCTTTCCTCGAGGAACGGGGATATTCCCTTCTAAGTTCAAGTACAACCAGCTCAAGAAGAGATGGAGAAGAGAATGGACGGTAACCAGTGTAGTTACCTATCCTTGGATGCATGACCAGTGTAGCCAAGTCATCCGCTGCAAGCTTACAAATATTAGACTTTGAAGTTCTTATTCTTTTTTTTCCTTGTATATACACTCCGGTAGGCATTTTACTTTTCTATCAAGCTTGTCCACTTTTGGATATTCTGCATTTTTTTTCTTTTTTTTGACAATATATACAAGGTGCAGCATGTACATAAGTAGTTTTTCCTCTTGAGCCAGTAGACTATCCCTCTTTTGAAGCATTATTGCAACCCCACAGCATCATGTCTTTAGACCTCAACATCGTCAAACCAGGTTAAGACGCACTTCCCTCCCTAGAGGAGGACGAGAGGTTCCGCCTAGATGTACTACCCTCGTATGCTACCCCAAGCCAAAAGATTCTGTCCCTCACTACCTCCTCCATGAAGAGCTACGTGTAGAGTGCTTTGTCCAAGGTAAGCCACGGTCTGAAAGAATCATGCGTGTGTTGTTAAATATTCTACATAGACATATCAAGATGACATGTGAACATAGTCTTATGGACTCAAAGAATTAAGTCACTAGGACCTTAAAAGTATTAACTCCAATTCTTATAAGGTTCCTCTGAAATTAAGTGGATTAAGTCCAACTAAGCTCCATTCTTCAAATTTATTCCAGACTGAGTTTAAATGTTAATACTATCCTGAAAAATACACATGCTAATGCAAGAAATATGTATAGCAAAGAAAAGAAGGCAAAAATCTTTTTGGTGAAACAGTTTTCAAATTTTGAACTTTTTATGGATTTTTGGAAAATGATACACATGCAAAAAGAGTTTTTTTTTCATTTTTTTAATAAAATATTAGCAATATATACAAGTATATACATTTTTTTAATAAGAGTTAGGGTGAGATACACATATTTACGCAAGGGTGAGTTAATTATTTACAAGAATAAGATGAAAGGATTTACAACTTGAGTAATAGGTATATACATACAGTTGGATTTTTTGTGATGCATATATTCCTCAAATTTATTTGAAAAAAAATTTACAACTAGTTTTGAAAACTATAGTCCAAAATAATTTTTCAAACAATTTTACAAACATTTACACATTTGAAAACTATTTTGCAAACATTTTTGAAATAGTATATATAGATTTTCAAAATAATTTTTCAACCATTTTTAAAATATTTGCAAATAGTTTTACAAAATCATTTTATTTCACACAAAGAAAAAAATTTTGCAAGCCAAAATATTTTTACGAAGGTTGAAAATATTTTTCAAATAGTTTTCAAAAGATTTTTCAAATAGATTTTCAAACAACTTTCAAAATATTTTTCAAAATATTTTAACTTGATTTATTAATCAGTATATACAAAAAGAATTTTGAGGAAATATCTACATCTTTTTATTAGTTAGTTTTTTGAAGTTTTTTTAAGTTTTTTTTGTATTTACACAGTATTTTAGCCATATTAAAAATATGAAAGTACGAGTTATGGCTAAAGTATATATACAATATATACGACACCCCCCTATACTTAGCTCGAACTATGTCCTCATAGTGATCAAAGAGCTGCAAGGGAAGACATAACTCGTGCTAAGTATTGGGAAGTTAAAAGAATGCTATGCTACAACGACGAATAAAAGAATATAATCAATAGGAGTCGATGATCCCCATATACTTAGGATTAAGTAATCCTATGTATAGAAGAATGTACACAAGGGGAATACCGAGGAGTAGAATGTACAGAGTCTACCTCCCCTATACTTAGGGTAAAATATCCCTAAGTATAGGCAGCAAAACAGAGGTAAAAAGAATCAAAAGAATAATCACAAGTCTGACACCCCCCCTATACTTAGGGTAAAGTACATCCTAAGTATAGTGTAATCCTGAGATGGAGATGGGGTGTTTAGAAACAAGAATGTGTGATATGGACATCTAGATCTATACAGCGACGGGAGAAAGTGATAATTAGGCATGAGATGCAAATGATGTGAGTCAAAAACCACATCTCATACAAAATTAATAGGGGCAACATCAACAGTCAGCAGATCATGATCTAGATATGGCTTCATGCGCTGACCGTTAACTTGGAAGGTAGACTCAGATGACATCTCAGATATATCAATGTTGCCATTGTCATGCACCTTCCGGACTCAAACTGCTTATGGGTTATAGGAATCATGCCATATCTTCACTCGCTCCTTATATTGTAGGATACTCGAAAAAAGCTGTATCTCTAAGTTCCTCCAGGGATGCCAATTCTGCCTTTCTCTGATCTTCTACACTCTCTGGATCCAAAAATATCTCAGTAAGAGCCCATAGTGACTTATGCTTCAGCTCAACTGGTAAGTGGCATGGCTTGCCATAAACAAGTCAGAATGGAGATGTACCCAATGGAGTCATAAGGATGTCTGATATGCCCACAAGACCGAGTCCAAAAGCTGTGACCAATCCTTTCGGTCTGGGCAGACTACCTTCTGCAATATAGTCTTAATCTCCTTGTTAGAAACCTTAACAAGGCCATTCATCTGTGGATGATAAGGAGTGGCAACTCTATGATCTATGTTGAACTCATTAGCAAGAGCCCTTACCTTGTCGTTGATAAAATGAGTCCCCCGTTTGATATCAAAACTCTAGGTACCCCGAACCGTGAAATGATATTTTTCCTCACGAATTTGCAAACGGTATTAGCATCTGCGGTTCGGGTGGGGATGGCCTCAGCCCAACGACTCACATAATCTGCAAAAAGCAAGATATACTCAAATCCCTGACTCTTAGGAAATGGGTCCATGAAATCGATGCCCCATGCGTCAAAGACCTCACAGAAGTGAATGGGTTGCATCGGCATCATAATCTCTCTGTCCACACGTACGCATTTTCTGATAGTCCGTACATCTCTTCACGAATTCATCTGAATCCTTGAAGAGGGTAGGCCACCAAAGGCCGGATTGAAGCACCTTCTGTGTTGTCCGTCCCCTAGAATTATATCCTCCTGCCTCAAGCTTGTGGCAATAGGTGAGGACGATATGCTGCTCTTCTTGAGGAATACACCGTCTCCAGATGCTATCCCCTCCTTCATGATAAAGAGTGGAATTTTCCCAATGGTACGACTTGGCCTTCGCAAGAAAGGTCTCAAGTCGTTGTCTGGGCCAATCTTGTGGAACTTTCTTCGTGACAAGATAGTTCACAATATCGGCATACCATTGAAGTGAGGTGATTGCAAGGATAGCCTTATCTGGGAATGTCTCTGTAATAGGTGTCATTTGATCCGAATCCTCAAGGTTCTCTAGACGGGAGAGATGATCCGCCACCATATACTTGACTCCAGGTTTATCCTTAATATCAATGTCAAATTCCTGGAGTAGAAGGATCCATAAGGTTAATCTGGCTTTAGCATCCTTCTTTGCCATTAAGTATCGGATGGCGGTGTGATCAGTATAAATAGTCACTTTAGATCCAAGAATGCAAGATCGAAATTTATCCAAGGCAAAGACTACAGCTAGCATCTCTTTATCTGTGACTATGTAATTCCGTTGAGCGGCATCCATTGTTCGGCTAGCGTAGTGAATGGCAAAAGGTGCTCCATCCTTCCTCTGTCCAAGCACAGCCCCTATGGCAAAGTCAGAAGCATCCGTCATGATCTCGAATGGGAGAGACCAATCAGGCGGCTGAAGGACAGGAGCCTCAACAACTAAATTCTTGAGAGTCTCAAATGATGCAAGACACTTATAATCGACAAGGAACTCAGTGTCTTTTGTCAATAACTCAGTAAGCAGTCGGGCAATTTTGCTGAAGTCCTGTATGAACTGTCGGAAAAACCGACATGCCCCAGAAAGGATCGCAACTGTCGCAAATTGGACGGTGGATTGAGTTTCTTGATGATATCCACCTTGGTCGGGTCGATTCCATGCCCCTGTTGGAGATGATGTGGCCAAGGACCGTCCCCTGAGTCACCATGAAGTGACTCTTCTCCCAAGATAAGAGTAAGTTGACCTCAATACAGCGTTGAAGTACTCGATCTAGGTAATCAAGACATGTATCGAAACGGTCACCGTAGACCAAGAAGTCATCCATGAAGACCTCTAAAAATTCATCAACCATGTCCGAGAAAATAGAGAGTATGCACCTTTGGAATGTAGCCGGAGCATTACATAATGCAAAGGGCATCCGTCTAAAAGCATACGTCCCAAACGAACAGGTGAAAATTGTTTTCTCTTGGTCTTCAAGCGCTATGGCCACTTGGTTGTATCCCGAATACCCACCCAGAAAGCAGTAGTAACTCTTCTCAACTAGTCTCTCAATGACCTAATCTATGAATGTTAGCAGGAAGTGGTCCTTCTTGGTGGCCTGATTCAATCGTCTGTAGTCCACACAGACCCTCCAAGAAGTGGGTACTCGGTTAGTTATCTCCTCTCCAGACTCGTTCACAACTGTGGTGATACCCGTCTTCTTGGGTACCACATGCAATGGACTAACCCACTTAGAGTCGGAGATGGGGTAGATAAAATCGACGCTCCACCACTTAGATATTTCCTTCATGACCACTTCTCAAAGATTCAGGTTCAGTCGTCGCTGGAACTCACGCGAGGGCTTGGCGTCTTCTTCGAGATAAATGTGGTGGGAGCACATGGCCAGACTTATCCCCTATAGATCAGCTACACTGCATCCTATTGCCTTGCAGTTTCTTTCAAGAACCTCCATCAAACGAGATTCTTGGTCTTTAGTCAAATTAGTTGAGATAATGACTGGGAACATATGTGGCTCACCCGCAAGGAATCTATACTTCATACTTTGCGATAAGGTCTTCAATTCTAGACAAGTGGGAGCTGGTAAATCTGACTTTTGAAATGTCTGAGTGAATGCTACCAGATCTGTGTGTGAGAACTCTCACTGTAATGGTAAATTTGACAAAGATGGCATTGCTGGTATATCTGTCAACGGACCTCGCTCAGTCTCTACCCTAGCTGTCGGCTCTGTAGGCACCAGACACGTAAATATTCATCGAACTCTTGTCAGACAAAATCGCCTTCGCTATCCTGATCATGATAAACAGCCTCTATTGTATCCTGTGCCATGAGTGTGCTCTCTGAACTCTCATCTGCCATGATATGTGAATCTACACTGTCTGAAGATGTGGCAAGAGCTCGTGATGTGGGATCTGCCCAAACTGCTTCATCATCTGTGATCACAAAGTCACACTCCTGGTGGATGTCTAGCTCTGCATCTGTCATCTGCCCAGAGTCAGTCATCTGATCTGAGCACTCTGAGTCTCTAGCTCTGGTCTCCTCGATCGTCTCTATTTGTACACTTTCACCCTCGATGCAGAAGTATACCTTCCCACTATCGTGGTCAGATACCGCCTTGGTTGTGGCCAAGAAAGGTCTTCCTAAAATGATGGGGGCATCGATCACACGTTCAGGGATCTCCATGTCCAGTACAACAAAGTCCACAGGGAATTTCAGACCCTGAATTGTGACGACAACATCCTTAAGTAACCCCTTTGGCCTCTTAACAGATTTACCAGCAAACTGAAGGATCATCATGCTCTGTCTAAGAGGGCCGAACTCAAATCGATCAAGTAAGGCAGCCGGGAGAAGGTTAATTGAAGGACCGATGTCTAATAAGGTACGATCGAATTGCTGCTCATGAATGTGGCATCTGACATATGGATCTCCTACATCAGGCCTCTTGGCTGGCAATTGGTTCTGTATAGCGAAACAAGTGGCACGGGTAAGCACATGGATTTATGCATTACGATTCCTTTTCTTCCTATGTACAGTGGTCTTCTCTCTTAAGTGCTTCTGGAAGAGAGGGATGTGCTCTAGTGCCTCCTGTAGAGTCAGCTGGATATGGAATCTGTCAATCATGGTGACCTCTCTTGCCATACGCGTAGCAGATGCGTTGGCCCCCAGAATCAGTGTTATTATTATGATCGTTGCTTGCCTTTCTTGAAAGGTTGTTTGGATTTGGGGTGGAATTTATGGGGTTTATTTTTGGAGTTGACATGGTCTGCTAGATTGATAGGAGGGTTGTATTTAGAGTCTTTTGCCCCGTGATGATCTTCAGTTTGAAGATACTTTACGAGGTAAAACATGTTCATCTTCTCTTGTCAATGATGGAGAGATTTAGAGAAATCTTTCCAAGAATAAGGGAGTTTTTCGATTAGAGCGGCTACTTGTACATTTTCCTCTATCTTATAGCCACTAACAATAGACTTAGAGACAATATTTTGATATTCAAGAACTTATGCAGAAACAGATGAAGAGCCTACGACCACCCAAGTTAATTTAACCGGATTAATGATCGAATTAAATGTGTCGTTCGTTGTAGTCAGGTAATCTAGACTGATCAAAAACCACTTATATTAATCGAATTAATCACAGCAGCAATTTTTTTATTTTACTTGGGCAAGCCTAAGGTCGAAATCAGGGAGGCAGCTTTCCTCCTTAGGTTATTTGAAGTTAAGATGTTAGATTTTTTATTGTTTATGCAATTAAAGAAAACTGCAATGCAATTCGAGCCAGATTTTAAGTTAAATCATAAATTATAGTCAAATAAAATCCAAAAATGATGAAACTTGGCCAGAATATGAAATGCAATGAAACTAAGCTACTGCAATTTTTTTGGAATTTTTAGACTATGAATGGATTAAATATGAATGTAGGTAGTTTTGCAAAGTTAATTTTAATAAATATCAAAGTACATTATTTTCAGATATAAAAATTATCATATATGGTTCTATGTGAGATGAATCCAAGAAAATTGATAGACCTAAAAAATAGAATGTTGGACCTATTAAAAATCAATTAAGCAAAAGACTAATTAATTTATTAACGCCTCGTAATGCGTGCAAATGATGTGATTTTTGGGCACGAAGTAGAACAACTTAAACTAAACCTATTGTGATTTTTTCGGTAATTGTTGGAACTACAAATAACTTAATATGGAATTTAAGGCACATAGTGGAAAAACTATGTAAATTTCCACAAAAATAATAATATTAAATTCCTCGAAGCTCACAAAAATATGCAAGTATCTACAATGATAAAGCACAAGTTCCTCTACAACATGCAATTTTTGGAATTTAAAAATGATGCTAAATGAATGCCTAAATAAATGTGCAAACACAGGGATCAAAATGCAAACAGGAATTAAAATTGATTAAATCAAAACATGCGTACAGGGACTAAAATGCAATTACCTATAATGATGGGGTTATGCGTGCAAAATGACCACGGGAACACATGTGTTTCATGTGGCATGCCTGGCAGGGACTGAAGTGCAATATTAGAAACTTGCAGGGGCCTTAGTGCAAAATGCACAGACCACACGTGAGCAACATGTGAGGTGCTAGGCTCGGGAAGCTTCGGAGACTCGGACGTTGGTTCGGATGCTCTGGAGGCTCAGACGTAGCTTCGGGAGAGGCTCGGGTGATCCAAGCCTAAGGGGCGGGGAAGAGGCTAGGAGCTAGTGACATGGCTACAAGTGGATCATTAGATCAAGATTGATCCAATGATAGCGGTAGCGGTAGACGTGGCATGATGCAGGTCGTCAGATCCTCGCGTGATTAGATGGTATCTAGATCTCCTGATCGGTTGACATGGCGTAAGGTAGACCGTTAGATCCGATGATCCAATGGAGGCTGGTGTTGCTAGCGATTAAGATGTGGACCGATGAGTACCATCCGATCAAGACGATCGGACGGTGGTTGTGTGTCTTGTTCGTCCAGGCCTCTGCCTCCTGCGGCGGACATGGATGGGCTCCGGTGAAGCCCTCCTGGATCCGCCGCCTTGTTCCTCGCTCGGAGAAGATGTCCGGGAACTCCTAGGCAGCTGGGAATGATCGTGGAAGCGTCGGGGAGCCGCCGGAGGTTCTGGGTGAGGCTAGGGAGGTCTGTAGGTTGGTGGCGACGAAGCTCAAAGTAGCTCTGGTGAAGGTACGACCAGTGTCAAAGATGGTACCTGCAAGGTTAGGGTATGCCAAAAGATGGTGCTCGTGTTCGTGTGAAGTGCAGTGAGTGCTTGTGGCCTTCTGGAGTGAAGTGGTGAGCGGGCGGTGGTATTCTTCCGCCATGACCGGCGGAGCGATGGTCGGAAGTGGATTGATGTGTCGTGAAGGTGAACAGAAGGTGGAGCGAAGATGAGAGCTCCAACGCAGAGCTCAGGCGATGGTCAGCGGAATGTGTTAACGAGCGAGGTAGGCAGGAAAAATAGGAGAAAATCGAAGGAAAAGAAGAAGAAGATCGGAGGAGGAATGGAGGAGGCTACCTGAGAGTGGAGGCTCGACGGGGAGTCTTTGGTCGCTGCTCGAGGGCCAATAGCAACCCGAGCTCGTGCAGCTCGAAGGAGGAGCTGTTACACGACGAAGCTCGCCATGGATCTCTCCGGAGAGGGGAACACCGTCATCGCTCGCTCTTAGTCCTAGTATCTATCACCGATAGGTAGAAGGGATCTCCGGTATCTCTCGTGCAAGGGCGGATGGGGTTGAAGCTCGCCGGAGGTGGAGTATTTATAGGGAGAAGGTAGACATCCGGGCGATGGAGGAGGTGGTTTGCGTGGAGTGTATGGAGCGAGGGAGAGGGGGTCATGGCGATCGTGGTTACTGGCGAGGATGATGGTTGATGGGGCTACGTCGTGGGCTCATTGGGAAGTGAAGGTGGCAGCGGAAGGAGCGAGGGAAATGGGAAGGGAGAAGATGGTGCGCGAGAGGGGCAACGTGTGCGAGGAAGGTGGCAAGAGGTGGAAGAAGAAGTCGTGGCCGTTGGATCTCACGATCCAACGGCTACGAGAGGCACGCTATCGAGAGGCTGGGATTAGAGCGGGGCGGTATGATCGGGTGACGCATATCATGCCACGTGTCATGCTCTCATGCAGGCAGAACTGGACGGTGTGATGAGATTAGGGGTCGGATCGATGGGTGTGAATCTCATGGGAATCGAAGGTGGGGATGTGATCGATGAATGGAGGATCGAGAGGCACACATAGCGCCATATGGAGCGTTGCGGTGGAGGCGCAAGTGATCGGCCCAGATGCGATATGGGCCATGATCAGACAGTTGTGAGGTGATGCGACCGTGGATGGCTTGAATCTGAAGGAAGAGGAAGCCATCAGACTGTGGAGGAAAAGGGGTGCGTGGCGCGCAATGGAGTGGCCGCGTGGCGTAACCAGAGGGCGCCACATGGCCCAATCAGATTGGTCGAGGAAAGAAGGAGAAATAAGAAGATGAAAATAGCCGAATTTGGAAAAACTCAAAACATAAATGTTGTACATCTTGATGAGATCTACAATTTTGATGTTGACCAAAAATGGAAACGATGTCAAATGAAATGATAAAATGCAAGGGTACAAATATAAGTACATATAGTATACAATGGGGGCCCAAAACCCAAGTTTTGCATACGAGCTCCGATTTTAATGAAATTGGTATTATTTTGAAGGTCTCTAAATGTATATTATTTTAAAAGTGAGTAGACCTAGATCGGAGGTTGTATGAGAGGGATATATGCATTTTAAGGTCCATGGTCTCAAACTTGGATTGGGGTTTTATTGGTCAAATTTACAAGTTATCATTTTTTAGTATTTTTCTTGTATTAGTATTAGTAATATATACAGTATAAAGTTGAATTTATGGATTTTGAAGTTAGCATAAAATATGTACAAATGAGTGATTTTTACAAGTGACTTTGGCTTCTTATTTAATGCAGATGTGGATGCTAAAAAGCAGATGTTATCAATGCATGCATGAATGTTAATTATGCAATATGGGTGGAAATATGCCTCTAATTACTAAGGAACAAGGCTCTATTTTCAACTTTTAGAGTGATGAATCACAGATTCATCAACCCCCTATACTTAAACCTTTCTCGTCCCCGAGCAACTAAAATGAAATGCAAAAGTGAAATGAAATTGGGTTCCATACCAAGGTCATGAACAAAAGTTGAAAATGGAGCTTGACTCGACCTTTGGATTAATTGTGTGGTGGAACCTTATTGGGATCTGAACTTAAGATCTAACAGACTTCAAGTTCCACAAGTCTTCTATTCAAGACGCCTCAATAGTCAGATCAGAACAAATCCTCATACGCAAATTTCTAATGACTATAATTCTTACTTGTACTGTGTAAGTGAAAAATAGCTCTCCACATCAGAAATGGCTAAGAACCAGCCTCCTCTAACAAGGAAACTCTAATTCTCCGGTCTAGTAACTCTTTCCTCGAGGAGCGGGGCATTCCCTTCTAAGTTCAAGTGCGACAAGCTCAAGAGGAGGGGGTGGAGAAAAGAATGGACGGTAGACATTGTAGCTACCTATCCCAGGATGCCTTACCAATGTAGCCAAGTCATCCAGCTGCAAGCTTCTTGCTAATATACATACTCCGATAGGCATTTTATTTCACTCGGGCATGTCTTATTTTTTTGGAGTTCTTGCTTTTTTGAACTATATACAAGGTGCAGCATGTACATCAGGAGTTTTTCCTCTTGAGCCAGTAGACTATCCCTCTTTTGAAGCATTATTGCAACCCACGGCATCCCATCATTAGATGTCAACATCACCAGACCAGGTTGAGATGCACTACCCTCCCTAGAGGAGGACGGATGTTTCCACCCATGTGCTACTCTAAGATAAAAGGATTCTACCTCTTCACCACCTCATCAATGAAGAGCTACGTGCATTGTGCTTGTCCAAGTTAGGTCACTGTCTATAAGAATCATGCATGTGCACGAGATATTCTATTTAGATTAATCAAGATGACATGTGAACATAGACTTGCGGACTCAAAGAATTAAGTCACTTTGACTTGAAAAAAATCTTAACTCCAATTCTTATAAGGTTCCTCAGAAATTAGGTGGATTAGGGTCAAATCAAGCCCTTCCTCAACATCTATTCATAACTTGGTTCAGAACCCACTAACTTTTCACTTTGCATATGCTAGATAAGCAGATGAAGTGCAGATGACATGTTATGTAGATGAATGCAAGACTCTCTTTTTTCTTTCTTTTTAGATGCAGATATGCAAGAGTAAATAAGAAGCCTTTGATTTTGATTTTTTTTTCAAAAATATACAAGAGTATTACAAAGATACATGTATTTTACAAAATAATCAATTTTTATCCACCCCATAATTATTGTATAGTATATACGCGAAAGTACGAGCTATGGGTAAAGTATATATGTAATATATACACGCCCCCCTATACTTAGCATGTGTTATGTCATCAGAGCATGAAAAACGAGGAAAAGACATAGCTCGTTCTAGGCGTAGGAGAGCTAAAAGAACAAAAAGTATAGAAGTCGTCCTGCCCCTCTATACTTAGGCTCTGGCAGCCTAAGTGTAGAAGAAGATCAAAAATGGGGCGGACGAGGTTAAGAGGAGAAATGGAGGACTATACAAGATGGGCATCGGTCCCCCCTACACTTAGGGTCAGGACAAACTAAGTATAGGACAGGAGTAAGTATGAGAACCGATGAGATCTGGAGGATGTACAATGAATGGTGAATAGACTCGGGTCACTCTCCCCCCTATACTTAGGATCTGGTCATCCTAAGTATGAAATGAAAAGATATGAGCCGGGGCGAGTGATTAGAGTCGTAGGAGGGAGGGAAAGAATATACAAGAAGGGTGATTATATACAAGGATCATGATCTAAATCTTTTCGATGATGCTGATGGCGAGAGCTCACTATTGCAAAGTCTCATGCGCGGCTTCATGTGTGTCTACTAGGTCTGCCTCGCGCATGAAAACAATCTCCTCAACATGGACTAACTATTCATTGGGTTCGACAAAGTATTTCAGCAGTTGTCCATTAACTAGGGATGTCTGTGCTCCATATGTAAGATCTGAGATCTCTACGCATCCACTATCATGCACAGCACGGACTATGAACGAACCCGTCTACTTGGATTTCAGCTTACCTTGAAAAACCTTCAGCCTCGCATTGAACAACCATACCTTCTGTCCAGGAACAAAGGTCTTTCGTCTAATATATATCCTGTCAACGCTTCACCTTGTCCTTGTACACCAAACTGTTGTCATATGCTCGGTTTCTGGCTTCCACAAGTTCATTCAGATCAATCTCTCTATGTTTCTGCCCTAGGTGTGTGTTCCAGTTGACCTTCTTAATTGCCCATTCAGATTTGTGCACTAATTCTGCGGGCAAATGGTACGTCTTTCCAAACACCATTCTGAATGGAGAGGTTCCTAAAGGTGTCTTGTAAGATGTCCTATAAGCCCAAAGGACCTAATCGAAAATCTGAGACCAGTCCTTCCTGTTTGGGCGGACAAGCTTCTGCAATATGGTCTTCACCTCCCTATTCGATACATCTGTCATGCCATTGGTCTGTAGGTGGTAAGGACTAACGACACGGTGTTCGATGTCATAATCCTTCAAGAGTTTCTTCACTTCTCTGTTCACAAAATGGCTACCCCCATCAGATGTCAACACTTTAGGGATCTCGAACCTAGAGATGATGTGATCTCTAATAAATTTGCAGACAGTCCTGCTGGCCGCAGCTCGGGTCGGGATAGCCTCCACCAACCTTGACAGATAGTCTACCACAAGAAGGATATATTCGAATCCATGGCTAACCGGGAATGGGCCCATGAAGTCGATACCCCAGGCGTCAAAGACATCACAAATGATGTCAGGCTGCATCGACATCTCATCCTTGGAACCAACGGTTCCTCCCATTCGCAGGCATATTGGACACGACTTTGCAAAGGTGATCGCATCACGAAACGGAGTCGGTCGGTATAAGCCACATTGAAGTACCTTCCATGCGGTCCTCTTCTCGGAGCGGTGTCCTCCTGCCTCCAGACTGTGGAATAAAGTAAGGACACTCTGATATTCCTCCTGAGGAATACACATCTTCTAGACACAATCCGGTCATTCAAAGAAAAGGATCGGATCCTCCCAATGGTAATATCTTGCATCCGACTTAAGCCGATCTATGTGGCTCTTGGGCCAATCTTTGGGAACATTCTTGGAGACAAGATAGTTCGCTATATTGGCATACCATGGGAGCGAGTCGATAACAAAAACCGACTCGTCAAGGAAGGAGTCTCGAATAGGCATATCATCAAAAGTATCAAGATTTTCGAGACGGGAGAGGAGATCAGCCACTACGTTCTTCTTTCTAGGTTTATCTCTAATGTCCAAATCAAATTCCTAGATGAGCAAATCCACCTAAGAAGACGCGCCTTCGCGTCCTTTCCATTAAGTATCGCAGTGTTGTATGGTCCGTGAACACAATCACCTTAGATCCAATGATAAGATCTGAATTTATCCTAGGCGAACACTACCGCAAGCATCTCCTTTTCGGTAGCTGTATAGTTATGCTGAGCAGTATCAAGCACTTTGCTTGCGTAGTGTATGGCAAACAGGTCGCCATCCCCCCTCTGTCCCAACATAGCTCCAATAGCAAAATCTGAGGCATCCGTCATGATCTCAAAAGGAAGAGACCAATCTGGGGCTTGTAGGATCGGAGCGTCCATGATCATCCCTTGTAATTGCTTAAAGGCCTCAAGACATTTATGATCGACAATAAACTCCATGTATTTGCCTAAAAGCTCAGTTAGCGGTCGGTCAATCTTCGAAAAATCCTTGATAAATCTCTGATAAAATCCAACATGCCCGACGAGTGACTGCAACTGTTTCACGTTGGTTGGTGGCTGGAGTCATCTGATCATGTCCACCTTGTCAAGGTCAATCTCCATTACTCTCTTGGAGATGGCATGCCCCAACACAATGCCCTCTGTCACCATGAAGTGACTTTTCTCCCAGGAGAGCACCAGATTAACCTCACAACACCTTTTGAGGACTCAGTCCAGATTCCTAAGAGAGGAATCGAAGGAATCGTCGTGGACCGAGAAGTCATCCATGAAGACTTCCAGGAATTCACCGACCATTTCGGAGAATATTGCAATCATGCACCTTTGAAATGTACCGGGAGCATTGCATAACCCAAAGGGTATGCGCCTGAAAGCATAGGTATCAAAGGGGCATGCGAAAGTGGTTTTCTCCTGGTCCTCAGGAGCAATGGCTACTTGGTTGTAGCCCGAGAACCCATCTAAAAAGCAGAAGAATTCTTTTCCTGCTAATCTCGCTAAGATCTTATCAATGAATGGTAGGGGAAAATGATCCTTCTTCGTCGCGACATTCAGGCACCTGTAATCCACACAGACACTCCATGATGTGGGTACTCATGTCACGATCTCCTCTCCGTCCTCGTTGGTGGTCGTCTGAATTCTCGATTTTTTCGGGACAACATGGATGGGTGCCACTCACTTGGAATCGGAGATGGGGTAAATAAAACTCGCATCACACCATTTCTCAATCTCCTTTTTCACGACCTCTCACAAATTTGGATTCAACCGACATTGGAATTCATGAGAGGGTTTAGCTACATTTTCTAAGTAGATATGGTGCGAACACAGAGCAGGATTTATCCCGTGGAGATCAGAGATGCTCCAACCTATCCTCTTGCGGTTTTTCTCTAGGATCTCTAGCAAGCGAGATTCCTTCTCCTCGATCAATCACGAGCTGATGATGACCGGATACTTCCTCTCTTGTCCCGCAAGGAAGGCGTATTTAAGAGTTGTGGGCAATGGTTTTAGCTCAGGTAAGGTGTGATCATCGAGAAAATATGGCTCAATCAGTTATGGCTCTGTGCTGGTAGTGGTTGGATCTATCTTTGAAGTAACTTCCACCAATTCGTTCAGCTCTGGAGTCGGATCGTCAAAGGTATCCAAGCAATCGGCAAAAGCCATGTCCGACCCATCATCCTCATCTTCTGATTGTCCTAAAGAGGGAAGGACTGACATGCCCAGCTAGGCGAACCTGTCATCGAAGATGTAGGGGGATGCATTTTTTGCACTGTACTCGCTCCTAAGGTTCTCGCAAACTGTCTCATGCACGATATCTTCTCCAAAGGAGAGGGACTCATCGGTGCTAGTTGGGTTCTGTCTCCATGGCCCAACGGTATCTACATGAACACAATCTGCTTCTGACGAAGAGTACTCGGTGCTAGATTCGGAATCTGACCTCTGTTACCTTGTCTGCTTCATCGCAAGTTCCTCATCTCCGCGTGGAGTTTGGAACTGAATCTTCCCGATCTTCTAATCAAATAAGGCCCCTGCTATTCTAAGGAAGGGCCTTCCTAGTATGATCTGGGAATCTCTCCAATTTCGAGGGATTTCAATATCAAGGAATGTAAAGTTCACCATGTAATCATGTCCCTCGACTTTGATCATAATGTTCCTCAATTTTCCTTGGGACCTCTTGGTTGATTTGTCTGCGAACTGGAGTAAGGCTCTGGATTTCCTGAGAGGTCCTAGATTTAACCGCTCATAGAGGGTCGTAGGCATCAGATTAATTGAGGATCCGTTATCTAGGAGAGTGCGTGCAAATGCAGTGTCATTGACATGACTCACCACATAATGAGCACCCATGTCCCTTCGCTTCCTTGGAAACGCATTCTTTATGGCGCAAGTAATGGCTACTAACAAAACGTGCTTCTCAACACAGCTTTTGGTTTTCTTGCTGGCCCTAGTAGGTGTGCATCTCACCTTAAGATACTTCTGAAATGCAGGTGTCATGTCCACATACTTATCGAAGGGGATTGTGACCTTGATATACTTGTTGCAGAACTCTGCCATCTCAGGGTCATCTTTTTGGATTTTCTTTGTTTTCTTCTTTCCATGCTTAAGAGCATGGGGGAAAGGGATTATTGGCGACAACTCAGATTCGAAAACTGGAAGATTTGCATTAAGACGAGAAACTGAGTTCTGTACAGGACACTAACTCTGACTTTGACAATGACTCGGACGAAAAAGAAATTCTTTTGGAAAAACAGGTGATGTGTCTTCCGTGACTTCTGGGACGTCCTCCTCAGATGGAGGTGCGGGCTCCTCATCTGGTTCGTGGGGTTTACTGCTGGTGCTCCTCTCCTTCTTCTAGGACTTGGAAATCTTGTTCTTCTGTTGATGGTGGTGGTGGTGCTGCTGCTCCTCTGCCTCCAAGTTCTCCTCAAGTAGAGACTTGGCGGCGTCTTCCTCTTGTGCCCGTGCCCGATCAGGTACGGTCACGATCCTTCCGCTCCTTAGGGACATATGATTTACATTATCGTGCGAAAGGATCTCGTGTTCATATAGAGAGTGATCTGAATATTATACCTGATCGTGTGGTCGGTGATGACCCTGATTCAGGCAATTTGGGTTAGCCTGAACCTGGGGGGAATTGGGGTCTTTGGCACCATATGCTGGTCTTGGTTACGTGAGACGCAGTTGAAAATCTATTTCGATATCCATGTAGTCATTCTGTAACTGTTGGACCCTATCAGTCAGGGTCTGGATGGCCAAAGTGAGGGACTCCAATTCACTGGTGGGCAGGGCTTGCTGTTGTTGACTAGACGACGAGTGATTCGGTTGTCTATATTGGTCCTGTTGGCCATGCCGATACTGTTGCTGGTGGGAAGGTGGTGGAGGGCCCTACTGGCCCAAGTGGAATGTGCATTGTTGCTGGTGTTGTTGAGGCCGGTACCCTTGTCCAGGCCGGGAATGTATGAAGCGCGGTGCAGGGACGGATTTCCTGGTAAGCTAGGGAAGATCGTGTGGCTGGTCGTTCCCTATCCCCGACTGTCTGCCGATGGGATCATGGTTGTACCACAGCCTGTTGATCTCGAACACCTGCGGAGGATCCTCGTAGACTGTCTCCACCTATGGGGGTGCGTACTGCTCCTACTGAGTGTACTGCTGCTCCTCAACCCAGCTACTCTGAGGCCATTGTACCTGTTCATGTACAAGATGAACTCGATGTACAAGCACAGGTGGTGCAGAAGGGGCAGGTAGCCGTATCTTGACTACCTTCTCAGTCAATTCCTCCACTTGTTTGGGCAATCGTGAAAGCGCCTCAAGGTCGGTGACCATCTTGTGGATCTGCTCTACCATGGTGAGCTTATCAGCTATTATCCCCATGCTGGGGATGAGGCTATATGTCAGATCCGCTACAGTCCTCCTAGTTGTCTCATTAGATAGGCTTGAGGGAGACAACGGATAGGCCCTGGTGGCCTGAGACGTACCTGTCTCTGCCATCTGCTCCAAAATTTTCCATACGACATCTTCATTCTTATTGAGAAAGCTTCCTCCACAAGCTGCACTCACTAACCCCTGCATTTCCAAGGTCATGCCATAGAACAAGGTATGGACTAAGATCGCTTTGGTAATGCCATGACAGGGGCACTTTTGAGTTAAGTCATTGAATCTATCCCAGGCTTCATGGAATGGTTCGAAGGGGCCCTGGGAAAGGCTAGCGATCTTGGTCCTCATCTGATTAGTCATATTTAGTTGGTAAAACTTCTTCAAGAATAAGTCTTTGAATTGCATCCAGGTCGTACATCTAACCCCGAGATTTTTCATCCAATGAGCAGCCTTATCTCCTAAGGCAAACGTGGTAGCCATCAGCCTGATGTAATCTTGTTCAACCCTAAGGTGACTAAGGTTGTTTCATACCAGCTCAAAGTCTCTAAGGAAAGCATATGGTTCCTCATTGACGTTCCCATTAAACTTCGGTAGCAGACTTAGAAAGTGGGGCTTCAGCTCGAACGCTTCTAGGGGTACCTCAGGTACAAGCCAACTATGTATCTCATTCTCAATTGGGTTGTAGGCATCTACCATCGGTCGGTCGATTCCACCTGCCTCTATCACATGTCCCATCCTAGCCATAAGTTCTGTATTAAGCTGCTTGGCTCTAGCCTATCGGGCAAAGACTTGGTGCATAGGATCGTCCTCTTCTTCCGGGGGTTTCTTAGGAGGCATCTTGTCCTCTTTACCTGGGTAAAGAAATTGGTCTAAGTTAGAGGACGTATTAATGAAGACATTCTCACCAAGGCAATGGTTTTCCTCGGTGAGATGAGAGGAGAGAAAAGGGATGGTTTGAGAGTAACCATCCAGAGGGTGATGGATCCCGAACTCGAGAGGGTCATGAGCTCGAGTTGGCCTAAGTTGTGCTTGGGCCGATGAAGACGAACTTCGTGAGGGGCTCAAAGAGAGATTTGTGAGGCGTGAGTAGATATCCCCCCAGTCAGTCATCTTGATGGGAGAAAGAAGGGTCGGGAGTATAAGTGTAAAGGTAGGATATTACTCCTACCTGATGCAAGCAAGTGAATCACAAACCCTGATTTTCACGCTCAACACGATAAAGGACCCGAAATCGAGTCCGATTAGTCCGGTTGATTTTAAGTGTGATTTTTCAAGCAAGTAGCAAAGGTTACGCGGCCTATAGGGAAGTCGGCTCAAAGCCAGATGCGTCTCCCCTGTTTAACCTGTCACCTAGGATACCAACGCCCTTCCTTTCTTTGCTCCTATCACCAGCCGAGAGTTCAAGGACCTACCCCTATCTACCTACCGAAGTAGGCGGAGGCTGACAAGGCTTTAACTTCGCCCCTATCTACCTGCCGGAGCAGGCGGAGGCTACTAGCAACTTGTCGTGGTGCACGGCAATTTCTCCCCTATCTACCTGCCAGAGTAAGCTAAGGCTACTTGGCGTTGGTCAGTTGAACCCATAGTTCATCCTGTGATATTTGCTCAGATCGGGGTACGCGATATGGAAGGCGGTGATTTTTGTCTCTGCCTTAGGGTGTGTGCACACACTCTTGTACCCTCACTCAGCCTGAAAGCAATGGGGTTAATCTCCCGCAAACAGAATTTCTGATTTTTTTGATCAGTTTTGTTTAGCAGTCCCAATTTTAAGTTAGGTGACCACTTGATTAGTCCAACCACAAGGCACGCATATCTTCCAGTCCCAATTTTCTTTTAACCTAAGTTTGAAAAACCAAGGGGGTGGAGTCGAGAAAAGCCGATGCAAGACAAAACAATGATGTATGCCAAGTTCAGAAGACTTACATTGATCCTCATGCTCTACATGTGGGATGCAAAACAGAATTGAATTTTATACTATATGAATGCAAGCGAAAAAGTCGCTCCTAGGCAAGCAGTTCTATTAGTGGATGAAGAACCAGTTAGGTTTGGCTAAGTCCTGCGGTCTAAGTGCGTCTTTTAAGTGTGAAGTGTGGTCCTAAATGTTACGAGCACAAACAGTCCTAAGATAGCTCTAAGAGCCACAAGTGCAGGTCCTATTCTACGTTAAGCAACCACACAGTACACGGGGGACTCGTTTTATTATGACTTACACGTGCGAGAACCCAAACGGGAACCGCTGGAAAATGCAAAATAAAAATGAAAAAAATACAAGTCCTCTCAAAAGCACTCAATTTATTTTAATGCAGGTTCCTTGGCTCGCTTGGCGAAGCGCCTTCGACTCCTCGTATTCCTCGCATGAAAATAATTGATGGTCAGATAAAGGACGACACAAAATAAAAGAAAAATTGAACAGAAAATATTCAAGAGAAAAACCGAGAATCAGACTACACGGGTATGGAAAACCTTAAATCCAAATTTCCTAAAAATTAACCTAAGCCGTGCCTCCCCGGCAACGGTGCCATTTTGACTGGCCTCGAACACCCTAGTTAATTCAATTGGATTAATGATCGAATTAAATGTGTCGTTTGTTGTAGTCAAGCAAATCGAGACAGATCAAAAACCACTTATATTAAGCGGTAATTTTTTTATTTTAACTTGGGCAAGCCCAAGGTCGAACTAAGGGAGGCAGCTTTCTCCTTAGGTTAATTTGAAGTTAATTTCGATGTTAATTTTTTTGGAGAATATTTTTTTGATTTTTTATGCAATTAAAGAAAACCGCGATGCAATTCGACCAAATTTTAAGTTAAATCACATATTCTAGTCAAATTAAATCCAAAAATGATGAAACTTGGACATAATATGAAATGCAATGAAACTAAGTTTATTGTATTTTTTTGGAATTTTTAGACTCTGAATGAATTAAATATGAATAATATATGAATGCATGGTATTTTTTACAAAGTTAATTTTAATAAATACCAAAGTATATTATTTTCAAATATAAAAATTATCCTAGATGGTTCTATGTGAGATGAATCCAGGAAAATCGATAGACCTAAAAAAAGGGTTTTGGACATATTAAAAATCAATAAAGCAAAAGACTAATTAATTTATTAAGGCCTCATGATGCGTGTGGATGATATGATTTTTGGGCACGAAGTAGAACAACTTAATCTAAACCTATTATGATTTTTTTGTAATTTTTGGAGCTACAAATAACTTAATATGAAATTTAAGGCACACAGTGGCAAAATTATGTAAATTTCCACAAAAATAATATTATAAAATTCCACGAAGCTCACAAAAATATGACAAGTATCCACAATGATAAAGCACAAGTTCCTCTACAACATGCAATTTTTGGAATTTAAAAATAATGTTAAATGAATGCCTAAATAAACGTGCAAACAGAGGGACTAAAATGCAAACAAGAATTAAAATTGATTAAATCAAAACTTGTTTACAGGGACTAAAATGCAATTATATATAATAATAGGGTTATGCATGCAAAATGTACATGGGAACATGTGTGCCTCACATAATGCGCTTGGCAGGGACTGAAGTGCAAATATTGGAAACTTGTAGGGGCCTCAATGCAAAATGCCCAGACCGCACGTGAGGAACATGTGAGGTGCTAGGCTCGGGAAGCTTCAGAGGCTCAGACGTTGGCTTGGGTGCTCTGGAGGCTCGGACGTAGCTTTGGGAGAGGCTCGGGTGCTCCGAGCCTAAGGGGCGGGGAAGAGGCTTGAAGCTAGTGATGTGGCTGTAAGTAGACCATTAGATCAATATTGATCCAACGATAGCGGTAGCGGTCGACGTGGAATGATGGGGGGCGTCAGATCCTCACGTGATCAGATAGTATCTAGAGCTCCTGATCGGTTGACGTGGCGTAAGGTAGACTGTTAGATCAAGATGATCCAACAGAGGTTGGTGTTGCTGGCGATAGCGACGTGGATCGATGAGGATTGTCCGATCAAAACGATCGGACGGTGGTTGTGGGTCTTGTTCCTCCGGGTCACCGCCTCCTACGGCGGACGTGGTTGGGCTCCAGCGAAGCCCTCCTGGCTCCGCCGCCTTGTTCCTCGCTCGGAGAAGATGTCCGGGGACTCATAGGCAGCTAGGAATGGTCGTGGAAGCATCGGGGAGCCGCCAGAGGTTCTGGGTGAGGCTGGGGAGGTCTGTAGGCCGGTGATGACAAAGCTCAAAGTAGCTCCGGCGAAGGTCCGACCAGTGTCGAAGATGGTACCTACAAGGTTAGGGTATGCCAAAAGATGGTGCTCGTATTCGCGTGAAGTGCAGTAAGTGCTTGTGGCCTTCTGGAGTGAAGTGGTGAGCGGGTGGTGGTGTTCTTCCATGACTTCCAAATGACATCCAAAGAGTTGGATGAATGCCAATACTGCAACAAACTGATGTGTTGATAGTATGACTATCAGGTCTACCTAGAATCCTTAGAGAAGGACTCGGATAGTGCATCAGAATAATCTACATATAATCATTGAAATTGGCTTTCTTATTTGATAAGATGAAGTCTAATAATTGTATATCAATCTTCTAATAACACTTACGATTGGTTGCATATGTATTAGAAGACTATAAACTTTGATTTTAAAGGTTTAATAGTCATCCACATAGATGTTAATGCAATTATTGCAAGAACCTCTATTGTATAAATAGACTTCCTAATTTCAGTGGGGAACCATTAGTCTTAGAGAATGTCTCTATGACCTAGTTTTTAGAATACACTCATTGTTTATTTCTAAATGTTGGGAATAAACATGAATTCTGGAATAGACCTATCATAAAGAGCTATGATGGAGATAATTCGGATAGTAATTTAAAATCTAGTGGGCTCTACTAAATTAGAAAATTAATGAATGGTTCATTAACATTTCTAATATTGAAATTAAATCTTAAAAGATCAATAGGAGAATGAAGATCATTTGACAATGATCTGGCATCAAGCCTTGGACATTTGTCTGTTGATGTAATCAATAGACTAGTAAGAGATGAAACTTTAGATTGTGTAAAGGTTCAAATCTTACATACTTGTGAATATTGTATTCAAAAGTAAAAATTTCCAATACACCCTTCCTTGGAATGGTGTAAGATGTCAAGGTATTCAAGATCTCATACATATTTATGTATGTGAATCATCTATATGAGAATAACTTTATGGATATGTGATATTTATTGATGATTATTTGTGATATGAGATTTCTTATCTTCACTTAAAAACCTTTGAAATGTTCAAAGATTTCACAATTTTGATTTAGAACCAAGGTTTGAAGGAAGATTAAATGAATTTGATCTAATCTAGGTAGTCGATACTTGTTAGATGAATTTATGTAATACCTTATAGAGATATGAATGTCATTTCTATCTCACTCCTCCTAGTAAACCTAAACTCAATGGAGTTGTGGAGAGATACACGTGGATCATGTGTGACATGATTTGATCAATGATGATTCTTAGCATAATTACCTCTTAGTTTCCAAGGTATATGTGTAGTAAAGACTACAATATATATCCTTAATAAGGTTCCAAGCAAGTAAGCTAGAATTTAACACCCGAGAGTGCTACTTCATTAGGAAAATAAAGGATGGTATTGGATACCTACTTTATGACCTTGAGATTCTTAAAAGATCTCATCTATAAGAATGTGATTCTAAGAGGATGAGACTCTTGAGAATCAAGATGAAAATGAAGTGAAGGAACTCATTTAATCTTGAGAAGATAATGAGGCTCCAAAAATTGGAAACTAAAAGGACAATTAAAGATGAAACACTAATACCTCTTCAAATAAGTTTGAAGATGGATTCCATGTGTCAGTTGAATCTGACAATGATCTGACTTCATGTGATGAAGCTTCTGAAGATCATAGCATGAAAGGATGGATGTTAGCAATAAAGTCTGAAGTAGACATCATATACAAATGTTGTATATGGACCCTCGAGGATCCACCTATATGGGTAAGACCCATTAAGGTGTAAATGGATCTTCAATAGAAAGAGGGAACCTGATGAGAAGGTAGAGACCTTCAAAAGCACGGTTCATAGCCATGAGCTGCATAACGAAGAGAAGACATCGCTTGTGATGAGACATGCTATTCAGTGACCATGCTTGAACCCATCAGAATATTGCTAACTATAGCTACGCAACTTGACTATGACATCTTCAAGATGTGAGTCAATATTGCATTCCTCTATGAATACCTCTCTGAGGATATTCACATGAAGTAGCCCCAGGGCTTCTTAGTTGAGGAAAGCAAGATGTGTAAGCTAAGGAATTCCATCTTTGGACTCAAATAAGCTTCTTGTATCTGGAACATAAGATTTGACGAAATTATAAATGTTATGATTTCAGATGGAATCTTAATGAACCGTGTGAAGCTTAGTGGGTGTGCCATTGTGTTCATCGTACTAAATGTAGATAATATCCGAATCATTTAGAATGATATAAGGAAGATAATAATAAGTGTTTTATAATCTGGTTGTTCCATACCTCGAGATATGATTTCAAGGATACCTCTTAGATCTTATTTCTGAAGTTGTTCAGAAGCAAAGAGAAGAGGGTATTGGGACCATCACATTAATGGTACACCTGGGACATTTCCATTTTCTGTAAAATTCCAAGAAAGGCTTCTTTCCCTCTAGATATGGTATTGACCTATCTAAAGGGATAGCACCTCAAAGAGTTGAGGAAGTGAATGCTAAAACTGGTTGCCCTTTGTACATCAGTTACGAGAAGCTGAAAGTATGCTAGATGTGTACAAAAGCCAGATGTCTGCAATGCAGTGGGAGTAGAAAACTGTTACTAATCCTACCATGGAGATAGAACACTTGATTGCAGTAATAACAATATCTTCAAAGATGACAAGCCTTTAGAGATGGTGATATGTAAGTCTTATCTTTAAGAAATTAAGACTTTATAGATGGAGATCTAAAAGGTCTTAACTACAAATATCTTAGGAGATAGAGATCTCCAGGAATAAGGGTATTTTGATAAGGATAATAGAAATTACATACTGGTTATAATAATTATTGAGGTGTAGTGTCAAGGACACTATGACTAACATGGTTGAGTATTGATTGCATGAGATGCAACATTCGCATTGGATGTGAACAATGTCACTAGAAGATATGCAAGTGCCGTAAAAGGACTTGGCATAGTCTCTTGGGAACAGAGTGACTGATCAGCTTACCTAGTTATTTTCTAAATAGCCTATGATTATCACATGAGTGTGGGTTTAAATGATTATCCCATTAATGGCTCTTTGGGCTAGTAGGAGATTGTTGGACATGCGAGCCCACAGCGAGCCATTACGCAATAGGTGTTATTGCAAATATCATTCCCTGATCTAAAATGAAGAATAACTAATTTGCATAATAGGTCTCTTAGTACAATTAGAGTTATGTACCATGGCCATCTTAATGATCATACAGCTGGTGATTCAATTATTAGATCACAGAGGTTGGTGCTTGGATGAATATCTAAAGAGTTAGATAGAGGACTCATCAAGCACCATCAAATGATTGTTAAGTGATGATCTCCAGCCTGAGTAGGAGATGGTAATCCTTTCTCATTTGGTTGATATCTGATCGACCTCTTGATGCAGGTCCTCTGCATGGGAATAGTGATTCGGAGGTGTCAAATTAGTTGAGTCAAAGGGTTGACTTAATGAGATCGAGATAACCAAAGACCTATGTTGAATACTGTCACAGCACAGGCATGCATCCTCTGACCAGAGACAGATGTGTTACTATATGTCTGAGTATGTACATTTGGCAGACCAATAGGCTGATGACCTACCAAGGACTATACACCGACGAGCTGGTGTCCATATAAGGACATGTGAGTAATACGATCTCTCAAAGGGATCATACAGGTTCACTTGTGAACCGGAAGACGTGAGCTCACTCATGAGGTATTGGGACTGAACAAATTCCATGCATGGTCGTCATGCTTTGGAAGCATGACAAGAATTTGAAGGTATGATATATGCTTTGGGAAAGCATATGATCGATACCAATTCCCAATGACCAAGACTAAGAAACTTGATGATTAAACCCTAAAGAAGACAGTACAAAATTGATCTACATCTTTGAGTTTCATCATAGGTCTTCCAGTATGCAGGATGTACAGGTGTTGGGAATACCTTAGGGTGATTTGACCATAAACGATTGTATAACCATGACGCTTCCATTCCGAGGGAGTGATGAAACATGTTTGGATTTTAGTGACTCCTCTCAATAGAGAAGTGACCTGATCTTAGTCCATGTATTGGACATTGGTCTGAATGAGATTCATATACAATGAGAAGATTACATCTACGGTCTTGATTCAATCAAACATCTGTGGGAGGTCCATGAGATCTGGATTTGAGATGTGATCTCAATATTTAAGTCACTATACGTGGAACAATACAATCGCCATGCCCTTATCTCCAAGTATCTGCGGAGAAATCGCATTATTCTTGAAAGAGTTCAAGAATGATTCCATAGTTGAATTATATCTAAGCATTGAGAGATTGATAATTAAATGTGATTTAATTATCTTGATGCATGTGGATAATTATCCAATATAATTAAATGTGATTTAATTATTGCGGATAAGAATAATGTGGATAATTATTCATAATATATTATAAATGTGATTTATAATGTATTAGAGAGATCTAATTATGATTTATATTTTTTAATTAATTATTGGTGTGAATTGGATTCACATTGTATAATTAATTGAAAATATAAATTATATTTTATTTTGGGTTGTGAATATGATTCACAAAGTTCCAATGGCAAGATTGCAATATTCTCAAAATTAATTATGAATTATTTTTGTAGAATAATTCACAACAAAAGTTGTTGGAATAATAATGGAGATTTTCATGGAGATATGCAATCTCATGAGATTTTATGAGATTGCCTCCACCATGAAAATAAGTGGACGGCTACCAAGTCCTATATGGAATTGGTGACCGTCCCACCTATTTTATGGGGAGATATTATCTCCATGCTAATTATCTCCTTATTTATTTGATTTGATTTAGGATTGAATTGTATTTGATTTATCAAATATATCTGATCTAAATTAAATTACTAGTTGTTGGTTTTTATCAACAACAATCTTGACCATTGGATTAATCACAAATCAATCTCATCCACTGATTTTGTGTGTCCCATGGATTGTGATCCATGGATCCCAAAACCCTATAATAGAGAGGCATACCTTGCTCTCTAGGGTTATGCTATTGAGATACAACTCTCTCTCTCTCCTTCCACACACCAACCCTCTCCTCTTCTCCATTGGTGGTTGTCCACCAAGCCCTAGAGGAGGAGCCTCGTCATCGTTTCACCATCGCGTCGCCGCCTCGACGTTCCTCGGTTCTCCATCTTCTTTGGAGTGCTTCGCTCATGAAGAAGGTGTTCGATCTCGTGCGACGAGATCAGGAGTTCACCATGCTTGGATCAACTTCTTGGATTGCGAGGATCACGCGACTCATCCCCGCGCTCGCAAGTGTCTTCTCTGACGATCGGACTTGAGACAGGAGGTCTCTTTTCGTAGAGACTCGATCAACCACGCTACAAGAGGCATTCCTTTATAGTTGATGTGGTTTTAGATTAAACGATCCGAGAATCACACTAGTACGACTAGTCATTCTTCGTCATATTTGATACGATGCTCACGCTTCCGTGATGTGCTTAAGGATTATCCCATATCCTTCAGGGGTCGGATCGACGGGTGCGAATCTCACGGGAATTGAAGGCGGGGATGCGATCGATGAATGGAGGATCGAGAGGCGCAGATAGAGCCACGTGGAGCGCTGTGGTGGAGGCGCAAGTGATCGTCCCAGATGCAATCTGGACCTTGATCAGACGGTTGTGAGGTGATGCGATCGTGGACGGATTGGATCTGAAGGAAGAGGAAGCCATCGGACGGTGGAGGAAAAGGGGCACGTGGCACGCAATGGAGTGGGCCGCGTGGTGCAACCAGAGGGGGCCACGTGGCCCAATCAGATTGGTCGATAAAAGAAGGTTAAATAAGAAGGTGAAAATGGTCGAATTTAGAAAAATTCAAAACAAGGGTACAAATATAAGTACATATAGTATACAATGGGGGCCCAAAACCCAAGTTTTGCATACGAGCTCCGATTTTAATGATTGATTTTATTTTGAAGGTTTCTAAATGTATATTATTTTAAAAGTGAGTAGACCTAGATCGGAGGTTGTATGAGATGGATATATGTATTTTAAGGTCCATGGTCTCAAACTTGGATTGGGGTTTTATTGGTTAATTTTACAAGTTAGCATTTTTTGGTATTTTTCTTGTATTAGTATTAGTAATATATACAATATAAATTGAATTTATGGGTTTTGGAGTTAGTGTAAAATATGTACAAATGAGTGATTTTTACAGGTGACTTTGGCTTCTTATTTAATGCAGATGTGGACGCTAAAATGCAGATGTTGTCAATGCATGCCTGAATGTTAATTATGAAATATAGGTGGAAATATGCCTCTAATTACTCAGGAACAAGGCTCTATTTTCAACTTTTAGAGTGATGAATCACAGATTCATCAACGGGCTTATTCTCTACCATCTTATAGTCAAGCCATTGGATAAAGGCATATCGTTCAAATCCCACATCTTGCATACCAAAGTTAACATCTAAAGTTTCCAAAGTTCGAGGGCATTAGGATGCATATGGTATATGTCATAAAGATCATCAGATAAGCCAGATAGAATCCTACCATGACAAAGGTAATCTATTTCTTTAGGTATTTTTGAATGAGACGAGATAGGAGAAGAAAGCGGATCACTGTAAGTAGAGCCTATTGAGAATGGAGCAGAATCAACTTGATCGCAGGAGTGACAGGAGTTTCGGGTTCCTCAGGAGGAGTTACAGCAGAGACTAATCCTAAAGAAGTGAGCAAAAACCTCATTTTTTATTACCATCTACGGAAATGTAAGCCTGTGATTTTTTGGAGCTTAAGACTAGCAATGTCTTCTGAAGTCATCATTGCTCTAGGATCCATTAAGCAGATATTTAATTAATAAAGATGGAATCAAACACTAGATAGAAAACTTGTGAATCTATCTTCACAATGTTGGAAAAACTATGGTTTTCTAGCATTGTTTGTAAGGATATTTTGTTTTAAGATTGGCAAGCAAATACAACCAAAATAGCAGCAAAGAAATATTAGTTTGAAAGATCCAGCCTGGGAAATGGAGGCACGTCGAAATACATTGTCATGAAGATAGATTCCATCACTCCTATGCACGAGCTTGATGGCAACCTGGCTCCCAGATTCAATCACCTCCCAGCTGGATGATGTCTCTCGGTGCTAGCAAGAGAGCAGTGTTGAACATTTGTTGGCCATCGTTGTCGTAGAAAAACCTAGCACAAAATCCACCTACGCGAATTCACAATGAGCGCACAAGTGGTGGAGAGCAGATGGGGGTAGAGAACATAATGCTTCTGTTGTGTTGTGTGTTGTGTTTGAAAGGCTAAGACTACAGTCCTTTATATAGACGGACCGCCCATTAACAAAGAGCTAAAAGAGAGATGTTCATCTCCCATCAAGACATTAAGTGATAACGAGTTCCAACAGTCTCGTTGGATGCACCCAACATTACTGAAAAGACTCGTTTAATATCAAAAATGGCTATATGAACTTGGATACAAAAGAGGGAAGGTTTTGTTCAAATGGATTTAATGATTCTCATTTCCGATGTCATTATTGGGTTAGGTACTTGTGCGCAAATTGAAAATTGCGTAGACCTAAAACAAATCTTGGAAAAGTGTTATTTTAAATTAAACTCGCACACATGCCCGTGTGTACTAAAGAAGTAGAGAGGTTTTGAAATGCAAAGAAAATCCAACGAGATATTATACAAGAGTGGACGCATTCTCAGATCATGTACAAGACTTATAAGTTTTCATACTTCAAGTTATTTTTCCATGTTAGCCATGACGTAACTTTATGTAAGCTTGAGTAAAGAATTATGGAAGTGTACATGCTATATAAATGACGGACATTGATGTGTTCTTCTTTCTTTTATCATCCTAACAATGATTATATGTACTTGGTACGATTATTTTCACTATCCAAGCCTGAGTAGTTAAGAGAATCGAATGGACTGACTGTCTCGTTTCCTTCCAACAATATGGGGGGAGGGGGAGCACGCAAACGAGATTCAGCAACATCCATGGCATTATGCAACATCCATTGTGTTATACAAATTCTCTTATTAGGAAGTCTCATTCATCTTGCATGATGACTACAATCCGATTTTAGGATGTAATGTTAATACTAAGTGAGCGATAACCTTTTGAAAGTAGTGAGAGAAAATTATTACTCACTCGTTTTAGACCATAAAGTTGAGATAGAATTTATAATGGTCACTGACCCATATTTGTAGTTTCCAAAAATGTCGTATGCAAAGCAATGAGATCGAGAGTTTCAGTTTCAAGATAGGTTGTTGTACAACCATTACGACGTCTATGTACAAGACACTCATGGGTTAAGGATAGACATTATGTGTGACATGCACTACTCAAGATTATCAATTAATCCTAGTATTACGAATACGCATAAATATATCCACTCCTATGTTCGATGAAGTAAATTTGTACTTTACATGTCAGCACGTAAATACTTCACATCAGTGACCATCATGATTATTACACCATCCTCTTGTCTATGAGTTAAAATGTGAAATCATTTTCATTGATTTCATTGTCGAGTTATCATGAACCACGTGTATTAAGCATACTATCTATGTGGTAATAGACTACTTAATAAAAGTAGGGTAATTCATTGCAATACGTTTGAATCACACACGAAACTGACTCGTCAAATTATACATTGCACATGTGATTCGTCTCTACAATATAGTTTCATATTGGGATTCATAATTTACCTCACATCAATTGAACGAGTTCGCGAAAGCATTAGACACATAATTTTATTTAAGAACAACATATTGTCGTCCAACTGACGGTCAATTGAACATATCATCAACGCTTTAGAGGAATCATATCAACCTATATGTAGCCAATGGGTCATGCAAAGTTGTAGAACTTAAGCGATATGCCAACGCAGTGCATAAAAACCTTGAGCTTGAGAATCCAAGGAGTGGTCTGGTTGTAGTGTAATGTGCCTACACTTTAAAGGACCCGGGTTTGAATCTCAAGGGAGACTGTTAGAAAATAGGAAGAGGAAACGGAACCAGAGAAATAAAGATAGAACAATAAGAACAAAGATTTTTACGTGGAACCCTACTCCGTGAGGAGCGAGATGAAACCACGGGAGAAGGCCTCAAAGGGCCAGGTTATGTATTGCACTTTCTCATCTGATACAGGAGGTCTGGGCTCCTTATATAGCCTCCACAGAGCCTCCAAGTCCCACCACCGGTAGATGTGGGACTAAACTCTTGGATGGGGTAAATGGATCCTGGAGAGATCCATTTACCCATCTCCCATACATATGACGCATACAACTTATACTCCAACGCTCCCCCTCAAGCTGGAGCATGCAATGCTCAGCTTGGACAAACAGAAAGAAACTCAACTCACGCTACAGGACACTGCGGACAGTATCAACCCAATTCGCACAACTGTTGTTGTCGAGCACGTTGCTTCTCATGTCGTGGATGTGAAGAAGGCGAACAGGCTGGAGTGTGAGTCTGTTGAATCTCCTCGTCGGAGAGCATGTGCTCTGAACTGCGCATGTTAGAGTCACTGCAACTAAAATGAGTCTCCTCATCGCAGTACTCTATCCCGCCACAACATGTGGACAACTGCTCCATCTCTGAAAAGGGTCGAACTGAAAAAGACTGTGGAAGTGCAATCCCCGTCGGAGTCCACGGTCGCTGGAGAATGAAGTCTGAAAGAAGTCTCCTCGTAGGACAACTGGATCTCTCCCATCTGGCACAGAGAATGGTGCACTACTCCGTTGTACCTATGATACCACATGAAAACCCTTGCCAACATGGCACAGGGAATGGTCCTCTACTCTGGAGTCCCTATGCTCACTTGAAAACTCTAGCCAAAACAACAAGAATGGATGGGGACCACGACAAAAGATGGCAAACATGTGCTCATCTGAAAAGAAGACCGCATGCTCGTGCATGTCTGAAACTGGAGACTCGGAAATATCTGACGTCGAGTCTGAATAATCGAATCTGTAGAGTCTGAAAAATGATTGGCCTGGTCTGCATCTGATATCTGTATCTGCAACATGACCTGTGACTCTACATATACTCCCCTTTCTCCCATACTGGTCGGAAAACATGGACGTTGACAAGTTGGGAGAAGACAAAAGATGGCAAACATATGTTCATCTGAAAAGAAGATCGCATGCTCGTGCGTGTCTCAAACTAGATACTCGAAAATATCTGACGTCGAGTTTGAATAACCGAATCTGTAGAGTCTAAAAAATGGCAGGCCTGGTCTGCATATGATACCTGAATCTGCAACATGACCTGTGACTCTACATATACTCCCCTTTTCTCCTATACTGGTCGGAAAACATGGACGTCGACAAGTTGGGAGAAGACAAAATAATGGGGAAAACATGTGCATTCTCAAAAATTTCTCGCGGCTTTTCATTTTTTTAAATAAGCCGCCACACATTTTTTTGAAATATTTTTTTAAGCCGTTCAATCTCTCTCTCTCACCTTTTTTTATACGACTTTCTTTGCAACATTTTTTCCTTGCGGCCTTTTTAGTAGCCGTGATCCTTTTTTGCATTTGCATATGGCTCTTTTTTTTGGTACGCGCCTCTTAATTTTTTTTCAAATTCCTTTTTTTTTGAAACGGACATCCCCCCCCCCCCTTTCGAACTCTCATGGGTCATTTAAGCTTTCATTTTTTAACCCAAAACACATAGCAGCCCCACAGGCCCTGTCTTCTATATTTTTTTGGTCCCCCTTTTTATTTTTTTTAATACGAGATGGCCATCGGGCACATCTCTTATGCCTGCACTTGACTAGGGTTCCCCTTCAATGGGAACATCTTTCACCGCCACCAGAAGATTGGCAATCCCCATCTACGTCGCTGCTTTGCATTGCAGGAGATGCCGATGGCTGCTGGAGCGCACGACATCGGGAGGAGCCGTCAGTTGCATGCGAGGTGTACGAAGTTGTGTGTGGGGGAGCTCGAGCTCCGCCTGGATGTATACCACGCATTGGAGGGAGAGAGGGCAATGCCGCTGGGGCTTGCGCGCGCGGGGGATGCGCGCTTGGGAGATGTCTGCGGCAGGGGGATTGGGGTAGGAGGCGGCGCCACGCACTGCCTGCGCCAGAAGCGTCGCCTGCTTGGGCGTAGGGGCGGGACCTCCGCCTGGAGGTTGTGCCGCTTGGGGCGCTATTGCTTGGGGTATATCACACGTTGAGGAGGAGAGGCGACTGCCGCCACTGAAGGGTTTGCGAGTGCCTGGAGGGCGATGAGCGTCGCCATGGAGTCTCGAGATCTGGAGATCTGGAGAACGATAGGGCTATACTACCCTTGCTGAGGCGCGTCAGGTGATGCGTGCGCTGGAGGTTCCCTTCGCATCGGATGATGCGCGTGCTGGTGCGACATCGAGGGATGCAGTTGAGGGCAGCGTCTTCCCCCATCGGAGGTTGCTTCGTCATCATCTGCTACTGTTTGGATGAGATCTTGAAGGAGTTGGTGATGTCTAGACAGGAGAATGTGGCCGCGTGAGAGAAGAAACTCCAGCCTGGAGCATCGCGTGATCGTGCTGGTGAAGGAGAACGACAGAGACCGCCTGGGCTCGTGGCCTTGTTGACAGAAACCGATTCCTTGATGCAGAGGAATTCTTGATAGCAAATCTAGGGTTTCAAAAACGAAAACCTAGCAATAATAGTATGTTGTCAGATGATCTCGTGCAACAGATCTTAAACAAACTCACATGTAAATCTTCATTAAAAAGTGACTCTCGAAAAATAAAAACAATTCAAGAACAAATCTTCGAGAATCAAACCCACTCTGATACCATGTTAGAAAATAGGAAGCGGAAGCGAAATTAGAGAAATAAAGATAGAACAATAAGAACAAAGATTTTTACGTGGAACCCTACTCCGTGAGGAGCGGGATGAAACCACTGGAGAAGGCCTCAAAAGGCCAGGTTATGCTTTGCACTTTATCATCTGATACAGGAGGTCTGGGGCTCCTTATATAACTTCCACAGAGCCTCCAAGTCCCACCACTGGTAGATGTGGGACTAAACTCTTGGATGGGGTAAATGGATCCTGGAGAGATCCATTTACCCATCTCCCATACATATGGCGTATACAACTTATACTCCAACAGAGACGCTCTAGACCCTCGAAATTATTGTGCCTATTATTAAAAAAACTCGAGCTTGAAATGGGTTATTGCCTTCTCGTTGATTTCTCCCACGATAGAGACCAACGGTTTGGTTTATAAGGGGAGTTGGCACGTCAACTTGTGTGACCTTTTAAAATCTATTCAATGAGTCGGTAAAAGGTGCACGTAGGCTTGCACTTCATGTATATCTTTCTTTAATATATGATGTCATTCACGTATAAAATCATAAGGAATTGTATCGAGGAGCGAGCATGTTATCATTTACGATGATTTATGGGGCATGGCATGCTTGACTTACTCCAAAACTCAACAACAAATATTAGAAAAATATATGAAAAAAATCAATGGAATATAAATATACTTTTGATTAAGGGATTATGTAATGGTTAGGATTTTGAAGATGCCGAATAAATAAAGTTAGATTCTGATATAAGAGATGAATATTCAGATCTATTCGAGTGATATCATTGTGCACTTGGTTTTCTATTAATAAAAATGGCTTTCATAATGTTTATGACGTTACTCCTCATTGAGATTATTATATCTATGAGATAAGCCTCGAGGGGTAAGACTTGCAATAAGATTTTAATATTATAAGGTCTTAAATTCAACTAATCAAGACTCAAACTTAATTATTGGGTCCATTTGGACAAGTTGAGTATAGGGAATCTTGTTTCATATCAAATGAAGGTCATTGTGAATTGTTATATTTTCTGAAATAAGAAAGATCGACATTCATTGAGATCAACTTGGTCAAAAACTCTAATCAATCATAATTATAGAGTTTTACGATGATTAAAGCAATCGATCATGTGGGAAACTGACCATAATTGGTGCACACCAACCATAATTAAGGTTAATTACTCTCGATTAATATCGATTAGTCACGATCAACATTAATAAACATCACTAGTAAAATCATAGGTGTTGGGATAGATTTTGTCAACATCGTGGTTAAGGTAGCCCATTCTGGCGTGGCCATTGCTTGAGATTTCATGCTGGCATGGCACACAACAAGCTATTTCTGATTTACCTGTCCCGACGATAGGGTGATGAGTGGAATGCCAAATAGGCAACGTGAGGACCTATAAATAGCCCCTACCCATTCATTCTTACCCATCCATTCCATACTCCACTCCTACGCCTAAGGTCAAGAGGCCAAGAAAGAGAGAGGGAGACAAGGAAGAAGTGCAAGCGACATTGTACCAAGGGGAAGGAGTAAGATACAAGCCAATCTTACCATGCTATAGTTAAGAGGTTTGTATCTTTAGCTGTAATTTCAATAGAATTATCATTTTTGGTATGTTAATATAAACATGCGATGATGAGATCTGAGTTAACCCCTACATGGTTACAGATGGTAGCTCATTGATGAACATGTGTTCTAAGACATGTTAGAAAATTCCATATATTGCCGCTTCTCTATTTATCTCTATTTCCTTATGCATTGTTTCCTTATGAACTGTTTCCCTTTGTAACCCCATAGGGGTACTTATGTAAAGTTCTACTCTGAGCACCCTAGGGTTTTTAGTCCTATATAAGGACCCCTAGAGCTCACAGAATAATATACAAAATCACAGTTTTCACATGGTATCAGAGCCTAAATTTCCCCAACCCCAACTGCCGCCCTCGTCATGCTCGAACCCTAGGGGTCCCCCCTAGGGTTCCTCCCAGCACCGCCCTTCCACGCCAAGACGCGATCCTCGCCCACCGCGACGTGCCCACCTCTTCCCACGCCCACCGCCCTCCGCCAGGCGCGATTCTCGCCCTCCGCCAGGCGCGATTCCTCCGCCAACCTATGGCCATCCGCCAGGCGCCCTCCTCCAGAAGGACCCCTCCGCACGGTGCCCTCCCTCCGTACCCCTCCGTACGGCACCCCTCCGCGTCGCGACCTCCGCAAGGCTCCCTCCGCCAGGAGACCTCCGCCAGGCGCCCTCCGCCAGGCGACCTCTCGCCCTCCGCGACGCGACCTCCGCCAGAATCGCTCCTCCCTGGCACCCTTCCAGACGCGCTTCTCCTCTAGACGCACCCATCTGCAATGCCTCATCCGCAGACGCCCTCATCTCGTCCAGACGCGCCTCATCTCGTTCCAGACGCGCCTCATCTCGTCCTCACCTCCAGACGCCCTCCGCAACGCCTCATCCGCCAGGCGCCCTCCGCAATCGCGCCACCGCCCTACGGCCATCCCAGTACTGTACTACGGCCATACCAGTACTGCTCTACGCCCCTCCAGCTGTGCCATTGCTCTACGCCCATCCAGACGCGCCCTCCCAGTACTACTCTACGGCTCTTCTGCTCAAGAACTGAGCTCCCTTCGATCCAAGACTTTTCACAAGGACCCAGGTCCCTTACAAGGCCCCTGGTCCTCTAGACTGCCAACCATAGATTGATGGTTTTCTTCAGTATGATCTACTAATATTCTGTATGATCTCAATTATCTCTGCATACTAGGTAATTGACCACTACGGCCACCATGGCATCTGCTCTTACGTCTTCGGACTCCAAGCCCCTGTACCATACATCATCTATGCTAGTACAGGGCACCTCAATCAAACTAAAGGGCTCAGAGAACTACGTGCTATGGTCTCGCTCCTTCGAAATTTTCATTGGTGGCCAGCTCAAGATCTACATTCTCACTACTACTCTGCCTGCCGAGACAGACGCCAACTATGACACTTGGTATGTCGATAATTGCCAGGTAATCACTTGGATGACGAACAGTGTTGATCCTAATATTGCGTCAAATTTGCTCTATAAAACAACTGCAAAGGAAATGTGGGAAAGTCTTGAGAAAACTTACTCCCAGAAAACAACCAAATCTAGGCTTTCTGACATTTACACAAGAATTTGGTCTGCAAATCAAGGAGAAACATACTTGATAGAATATTATAGGCTACTCACAGGGTTATTTGAAGAACTGCTTATATTTCAACCTGCCTGTTGTGACAAGCAAATTGGTGAAAGAGCAGAATGGCAGGTGTATCGTTTTCTTTCAGGTTTACACCCTCGGTATAAATCTGTCAAAGACCAATTCCTGACGGCAGCTTCCCTACCGTCCCTTGAAACTATTTTTGGCAGACTACAGGAGCTGGAATCGCCCAACCAACCTCCCACTGCAGACACTACTGCTCACTTCGCAGGAGGACGACCACCCTTCCAAGGATCACGCGGCCGCATATTTGGTCGCAGTCGTGGACGAGAGCAGGGACGAGGATGAGACTCAGGACGCGGTCGTAGTCGTGATTTTTCAAATCCTCGTTATCCTGCTTGTACTCATTGTGGCCGCTGGAACCATCCGTCTGACAAATGATGGGCGACCTTTGGCATGCCCAAATCCAATAATGCATATGAGGCCACATCTTATGACCCAAATTGTGATACTATGGAAACCTCTCAGGCTCAATCTCCCACCGATGCTCCTGTATCTTTTACTGCTGCAGAATATACTCGTCTTCGCCAACTCCTTCAGAACCCAGTTGTCGACACTACAACTTCAGGGCCTACTGCAACTCTAGCAGCTACCATATGTACGATTGCCAGTTCTACCTCTACCACTACTTCTACTTGGATCATCGACTCGGGTGCATCAACCCACCTCACAGGAGAATGCACTTTCCTCACCTCTCCCAGGGACCCCTCTACGGTAAAACATGTTCATGTGGCTAATGGCGCCTACTCACCTATCACTAGTGAGGGGACTATGGAATTTAGCCCCAAACTTAGACTAACGGATGTCTACTGTGCTCCTGCTTTTCCCCTTAGTATGCTGTCGGTTCACAAATTATGCACAGAACTCAATTGTCGCGTGATTTTTGATGACTTATGCTGTTATTTTCAGGACATCCGGACGAAACAGATCTTTGGTGGGGGACATGAGAAGAACGGCTTATATTATCTTGATGTCCCTGTCAACTCTGGTTTTGCTGGTGCAACTTCCATCTCTGCTGATCCCCTTCTCTGGCACCTTCGTTTGGGTCACCCCTCTGCTAAAGCTCTTTCCTTAATGTTCCCTGAACTATCCATGCTTAAACCCTTCAAGTGTGAAGCATGTCAGTTCGGAAAACATCATCGTGCATCTTTTCCTGCTAGGACTGAACCCCGTCATACTATGCCCTTTTCATTACTTCATTGTGACGTTTGGGGACCTTGTACTGTTCGAACCATTGGTGGACACCGCTATTTTATTGTTTTTGTGGATGATTATAGCAGGTCATCCTGGGTCTATCTTATTAAAGAACGATCAGAAATCAATAAAATTATCAAAGATTTCTTTGCTTATGTCAAAAATCATTTTTCAACGAATATTCAGATATTCCGCTCAGACGATGCCTTGGAGTTTACTCAACGAGATCTTTCTGATTTCTTTGCTTCCAATGGAACAATACATCAAACCTCTTGTCCTTATACCTCTCAGCAAATTGGGGTTGCTGAACGCAAGCTTCGTCACCTCCTAAATATTGCCCGGTCCCTTCTAACCCAAATGAATGTTCCCAAAACATACTGGGGTGATGTTGTCCTCACTTCAGTCCATCTTATCAACAGGACTCCCTCTCTTACTCTCAAAGGATCCACACCATTTTCTTTACTTCACCCTGATAATCTTCCCTTTCCTCTACCTCGACGAATATTTGGGTGTGTCTCCTTCGTCCATAATTTTCACACTAAAGACAAATTATGCCCTCGCGCCATCAAGTGTGTTTTCCTTGGTTATTCCTCCACTCAAAAAGGTTACAGATGTTATGATCCTATTAATAATCGATATTACATATCTGCAGATGTAACCTTCTTTGAGCAAACCAGCTTCTTCACACAAAGTGTCCCCGATGTCCCTCTAGATCTTCCTCCACCACCAATCAACCACACCCATCGCTCTCGGACCTCACCACCAGATGTCCCTCTACCCATACCTCTGCCTCAGGATGATATGCCATCTTCGACAGTCCCCTCCGCTACTGTTCCGGATGATCCAGAAGACCTGCCGATTGCATTAAGCAAGCAGAAGAGAAAGTGTACCTCTTATCCTATGTCTAACTTTACTACTACTGCTGGACTCTCTTCCACTGACAAACAATATGCAGATGCCCTAATGACTATCTCCATTCCGAAAGATCATCATAGTGCCTCCCAAGATGCAGGTTGGCGACAGGACATGAATGAAGAAATGGATGCACTCACATCCAGAGGCACGTGGGATCTTGTGCCATGTCCTACAGGCATCAAGCCTGTTGCTTGCCGATGGGTCTTCACGACCAAACAATCTCCAGATGGTTCTATTGACAGACTTAAGGCACGACTTGTGGCAAAGGGATTCACTCAGACATATGGGGTCGATTACTTTGAGACCTTCTCCCCTGTTGCTAGGATGGGTTCCATTCGCACTATACTCTCTGTTGCAGCTAACAAGAATTGGCCAATTTTTCAGCTGGATGTCAAGAATGCCTTCTTATATGGTGATCTCGAAGAAGAGGTCTATATGATGCAACCGCCGGGTTACTCCTTCGAGGGGGAGTATGTGTGCCGACTTCGTAAGGCCATCTATGGCCTAAAGCAGAGTCCTCGAGCCTGGTTCGACAGGCTTACCACTGAAATTAGCTCTATTGGTTTTCACAAGACTACATCTGATTACTCTGTGTTTGTTAGACGACGATCCACTGGTACTGTGATACTTGCAGTCTATGTTGATGATATGGTGGTCACTGGTGATGATGACAATGGAATTCTAGAGACCAAGGCATTCTTCAAAAGGTGTTTGTCACCAAGGACCTTGGACAACTCCGGTACTTTCTTGGTATTGAGGTGATACGCACTGCTGAAGGGTTACATCTATCGCAACGAAAATACTGCTTGGATATTCTTACGGAAGTCGGTTTACTTGGATGCAAACCATCTGGCATCCCTACAGAGGTACGAAAACACACTACATCTGTCGATTCTGAGTTTGAAGACACTACACGATACAGAAGCCTAGTGGGTAAACTAATCTACCTCACCGTCACTAGGCCTGATATATCTTATGCTATAAGCAGAGCCAGCCGTCACATGGAAAGACCTCTTTACAGTCATTGGCAGGATGTCCTTCTGATCCTTCAATACTTGAAGGAATCACCAGGGCGAGGACTCATCTATAGAGTCAACGGTCATACTGATATCACTGCTTATGCAGATGCTGATTACGCCAGTTCTCCTGAGGACAGACGATCCATTACAGGCTATGCTATGTTTGTCGGTGGTAACCTTGTTACATGGCGAAGTAAGAAACAACCCGTGGTTTCCAGATCAAGTGCAGAGGCAGAATATAGGGCAATGGCCCATGTTGTTTGTGAGATTACGTGGCTTGTATCGTTTCTACGGGATCTTGGGTTCCCAGCTACCACTCCTACACCGCTATATTGTGATAACAATTCTGCTACATACATTGCCACCAATCCAGTTTTTCATGAACGGACGAAGCATATTGAAGTTGACTGTCACTTCATTCGAGATGCAATACGAGGAGGGAAGATCGTCACACTACATATCTCTACAGGTCTTCAACTTGCAGACATATTTACTAAAGCACTATCAAAGAAGCGTCTTTTATGGATAACTTCCAAGTTGGGCATGATTGATGGATATGCTCCAACTTGAGGGGGAGTGTTAGAAAATTCCATATATTGTCGCTTCTCTGTTTATCTCTATTTCCTTATGCATTGTTTCCTTATGAACTGTTTCCCTTTGTAACCCCACAGGGGTACTTATGTAAAGTTCTACTCTGAGCACCCTAGGGTTTTTAGTCCTATATAAGGACCCCTAGAGCTCACAGAATAATATACAAAATCACAGTTTTCACAGTATCTTTAGCTGTAATTTCAATAGAATTATCATTTTTAGTATGTTAATATAAACATGCGATGATGAGATCTGAGTTAACCCCTACATGGTTACAGATGGTAGCTCGTTGATGAACATGTGTTCTAAGACATGATTCGCATACCAATGTCACGAAGAATATATGTTCTTCTCTATAGGTTAATATTAGAGTAGTAGTATTAACATGCGATGCATAAACTAAGTAAGAGACCTACATGCGTGTAAATGACTAAGTTGTTGGCAAACATGTTTTTCTTCATGTGATTTACCCGCCAATGATACGAGGCATATTGGTTACGATACAATATCCATTATGAATTAATTAAACTCTTTCGTAAATGAGATGACTAAGCCACTATATATATTGTGCTGGGTATGTATAACACTATCTACTACCCATTGTAACAAGATTTCATCAGCTTAGATAAAATATTTGGTCGTATTATCAGCCATAATGCAATGAAAGCGATGCCTTTTCTATATACACCTTGTTACTCATTTCGTCCTTTATATGCTATGATATGATTGAAAATTTATTTCAAATTTCACTGTTATAAGGGAAACTTTTACCAAAAAGATCCTTTAAATTATCACTTCTTAGTGTTCTTTGAGTTCTTCATACAATATTTGTGCTCACGACCCAAGTTTATTTCAACCATTTTAGGAAATGCTAATCATCCAAACTAAATGTGAATCTAAGTGGATTGGAGCTTATGTGAATGATAGCATGATAGATGAAGAGATCCTTTTTTACTATTGGCTTTTTAAGTTGAATCAGATCATATATTTGATTGTTCATGCTCTGCATTAGGAAGAATGTTTGCATGTTTATTATGGAAACTTTTGATTGATCAATTCATGTTGGCATTAAAAACATTAGTTAAAGATTAAATTGGTGTGTATATGTGTACACATAGTTACTAGTTAGTATGAATTTATGCATGTTTTGTAAAGGTTGTATTTGAGAAAGAAACTATAGGATTTGGATCGTGGAAATTTAGATTTCTGAAACACATCAACCATGTGTGTGTATGATGGAAAAGTTGAATTCCAAGATCAATACAACAATTTATATCATTAACCTACCACGTTTTTAGATTATGAAATAGATTAAGTTGGCATGGTTCCAAATGAATACAAAGACTAATTTTTTGGGTCTCTTGTCATGGGGATGATTTACAGTAGAAACTACATGCCGAGCATGCACTGTGAAAATTTCTTAGAATGAATTCCTATGGGAGGCCAAACCAATGTGGTGCATGGTAATCTTGAAATAAAGAGGACATAAAATAAAGTACTAGTACCTTGTAGTATTTGCTCGTAATGAGATATTGATCAATCCGTGATTCATCGCCTTTATTCTTTCATTTTGGCTAAAATCCTTGGTACAATACATGTAAATACTCACTAATTCTAACTAATTATCATCTAATCACAAATATTAATATTATATATTTAACACTTATTTTACCCAATATAAAGAACAAAGAGAAAAAGGAAAATAAAAAGAAAGTCTATAGATATAAGATATATACAGACTGATCCTAAACCCGAGACCAAGTCAATATTGACTTGGTCGACAAAATAAATAAGTAGGGGGGGATAAGTCATATGAACTCCGAATTGGGCAAACTCAGTTTTAAAATCATATTATTTAATTCTCAACAAAATGACACTAATTTCGCTAAAATCGGAATTAGTATGAAAATGTGATTTTTAGGACCGTATTGGTATATTGTATAATGTGTTGTAACTTATATTATTAGTTAATATATTAATGCTTCATTCTTAAAATAAAGCAAATAATAATTTATTTATTATTATTTTTTATAAGTAATTATTTAATTATATACTAAATTATTTATTTAATTACTTAATTATCCATTCAATTACTTAATTAATTACTTAATTATGTCCTAAATTATTTAATTCTTAATTTACCAATTATTAATTATTATTTTAATTTATTAATTAAATTTATTTATTTATTCTTTCTTTCTCTCTCTCTCTGTTTTTCTCTCTCATCCTTTCCCTTCTCTTTCTTCCTTCTTCTTCCCCGATTCTTCTTCTTCTCCCTCCCCTTTTTCTTCCTCCCGTTCGTCCAACCACTCCGCTTCTCCTCACCCCCTCGGTAAAGGATCTCTCCTAGCCTATAAATACCCGCCGACCTCCACCAGCTTCAGAATCAGCCATTTCTACCAAAAAACCAGAGCTCCGAGTGGGAGTTGAGGAGGTGACAGCTCTGATCGATTCCTCTCGTCGAGCGAGGGAGAGGAGGAATGGTGTGATCGCACGTTGGCGTGAGCACATCTCCGTTGCGTTAAGCCTCCTCATCAGCCGCGGGTTGAGGCCATGGCCACAGAGCTTCTCTGTGAGCTCCAGTCCCCAGGTGAGAACATCCATGACTTCTCAATGTTAGGTTCCTCTTCTAATTCAGCTTCTCTACTTCAATTTTCCCTTCTCTTGTCAGTCTTTCGATTCTTCTCTCGATCTATCGTTTCTTTGTCTTCTATCTAAATCGGCAATCAACTTCGCTTCTGATCACCTTCATCTCGCTTTGATCCGCTTCTCCGTAATTCCTCTCATACCCAATCACCTCAAGCCCGCACAAGTTTGAGTCTGGAGCTTGATCCTCCACCATCATAAGCTACTTCATTCATTTTATTTTATTTTTTACAATCAGACCGAGCCCGGTGCTCGAGTTCGTGTTTGATCACTACAGGCACATGAGCCATCACGAGAAGGATTAACCATCACAAGCCCCTGGAGCGTGACACGAGTTGTTGAGATTGAGAAGCAGCTATTCAATGCAAAGCACCGTCATAATACGAGATCGAGCTTCTTTTGAAGAGTAACAATCTCCGTTTAAAAACACATGTGAGTGAAACAACCATCTGATCGAGAGACCACCTGTAGAACCTACATTCAAGTCGGATTGAAGAGCTCCGAACGCCGAAGATCTGGGATCGATCAGCTTTCCTTCATCGATCTAAGCATGATACCGCCACTCCGTTGTGAATCACCGCCACTTGGGATGATGGAGCACAACGTCGCCTGATTTGCAATAGAGTAAAGAACAAGGTGATTTTCCAGATTCAGCCTCAGTTGTACGATCGAGGGCTTCTATCCAAGAGTCACGAACGTGCTACGCGTCAACATATCATCCACACGATCATCTCGGATCGCACGACACTCATCATGTCAAACGTCGCATCCAGAATCCACCGCCCCACCGCTTGAGGTCTCACGTGCACCTCACGCGCACCGCAAGAAATTATTTTGGGCATTTTGCAACTATACCCTGCTACTTTTGATATATCTCAAACACGTCCAGCAGGTGGAGATTGTGCGTGGTCAAGCACGTGAGCCTGTGGTAATTTTGAACTGCAACCCTCGGTCGTTATTGAAATTTCATACGGGTGCTAGTGGAACATCGCGTGCGTGAGCATGTGACTTCCTGGACTTTTTGCGTCGAAGCCCTCCATAATTCCATAGTATTACCTCTATATCCCTGTATCGGTATAATCCCTATAATACATACTATAATACATAATAAATAAAAGTACAATGTATAGAAATCTCGTAAACATACATAAAAATACTGTATTTAACTTTATATACAGTATTAAATAAATTTAAAAAATAAAAAATATTTTCTATTTTTAATAATCCATTTAAAAAATAAAAAAATAATATAACAAATAAAAACATTAAAAAATATGAAAACACATTAAAAATTACCTGAAGTATAGTTTACTTTAGTTTACACATCAACCCAAAAATAAAACAAAAATTGAATATGAAAACCAATGAAAAATCAAAATACATAAAAACTTTGAAAAATCATAATTAATTCAATAAAAATTACAAAAATACGTACATATATCATTTTAAAGATAACTTTACCTACTTTTTAATAAAAATAAAAGAAAAATATTTTCACATTAGTTTTAATCTTAAAAATCCAAAATAAAAATTTGTTTTGAATTAAAACGTAATTTTCAACATTAAAAATAAACCAAAATCAATAAAAAAACTTAAAAACCCCTTAAATCTCAAAAAAACAGAAAATAAAATAAAACATAAACATAATAAAATAAAAATCAAATAAAACATATATAAAACATTTTCTCAAATAATAAAAAAATCATAAAATACTTAAAATAAAAAAATAATAGAAAATTCATTAAAATTCAAATAAAAATCCAGCATAATACCTAGAAATAAAATAAAAACTAGGAAACCCTAATAAACCTTTGTTTCTGTAGTTTAACCCTAGTCTCTAACAGCTTGCCTCCCTAAGTTCGACAGTCCCGTACTTTCACTATACATCAAAGTTTAGGAGCATAAATAAAATAAAAAGATTAGCTAAGAATTAATCTTTTCTGGTAAAATCCATCTGGTCAATATAACGACCATAGTTATCTTCCGATCAGGTGCGGTTTTTCAGATGGGGTCGTTGCCAGGGAGGCAGCGCTAGGGTACCGTAGACTTTAGGTTTAGGTTTTTTCGCCATCTTCTTTCTTTTTCTAACATCACAACTTTTTGTTTCTGAATTGTGCAGTACATGTTGAACAGCACGAGGTAGAACCGTAAAGCCGATTGCTTGTAATTTCTATAATAAAAATATAAAAAAATTGTTCGTAGGAAGGGGCCCCTTCCGGGCATCCCGACTTGTACCTATCTCTCCTTTCTTTTCGGGGTCTGTTTTCTCAGGGTTGTACTCCTGGGGGAACAGAGCACACACCGTGGTTTTCTCGGTCGCAGTTTTTCTCGACGGTTTTGTGCAGCTTTTCGTGGATAGGTGCTTGTTAGGATTTCTCGATTTTTTCCCTTCTCTGCGCAATCGTAGATAGATGCTTGCCTAGGTCGCATAACCTAGATACTTGTGACCTAGGACAAAAACAAAAAGGCAAATACATCATTAGACGCTTGTTTGAAAATACTAAAAAAAAGTGATAACCGGAAATAAAATAGGGACTGCCAATTATATCTGATCTAAAATGAAATGTAATGACTCCACTTGAATTTAGGCGAGCAATCTCCCGCAAATGAATCGCAGGTACACTCTCCATATTTGTGAGTGAGAGATGACACATAAGGTAGAGCCAGAGTCTGGGGTTCTTTCAAAGTACTACTTAGTTCATACTTTTAGTCACTTAATCTTCAGTGGGTACTCTCGGGTAGCCGGAAATAGTCCGAGTTTACTTAGCAGAGTGGGAGGTTTCGAGGACTACGTAAGGCTTCATCCTCAAGTAACACGGGTAAACGGAAACGGTCCATACTTACTCCCATACTAGATAAGAATAGGTAATTTCCTGTAAGAACTCGGGGCAGTATTTCGGGGAAGTTTCGGGCACCTATCAGCTCATGCTAATTTGTGAGAAGATTTGTATGCCAAGTAACCCTAAAATTGACAAGATAAACGGCCGAACTCTTACGATCATCACCGAATGAAGTTGGTGAATTCAGAGTGTGTTTTGTGTTTGACTTGTGGTGTGAGTCCTTCATCTTCGAGATCTTGATCAACCTTAATCTATCAAGATGATGGGTAGGCAATCGCTTCAGTCTACTCTGACCGATCCACTCTCTCTATGCCCATTCATCCAGATCGGTTTGGGATGTCTCTCCTCCCAAACCGAAATCTACTCGAGTTGCTACTTCCAGGCATGTCTCTAACCTTGGAAGCTCGTCATTGAGTTCTCCTTCTCATTCTCCCACATCATCACTTCCAATTTCAGAAAATTATCAGCAGTTACATACTGACCTGGCCGATCCTGGTCTAGATTCTTTCTCTTTTCCAGAAGACATGGATGGAAAGGGACCACAAACCACTATAGTTTTTATAGATCAGGTAGCGATTAACAGCAATCTACTTGCTTCCCTCAAGACTATGCTGAACCAGATTAGGGAGCGAGGGAGACTCATGAATGATGTCAGAGTCGAGTTGACTCAGCTGAAAGCACAAAGAAACCATCCTGATGCTGAGAATCGAGGACCAGTGGAACCAGAGCTACCTGATGGAATAGAGAGATCGTCGTTGGGTCCAATGCAGCAGCTCGACAACCATGGAGCTACTAAGACTCATCGATGGATCCGTCTCCTAGTTATTCACGGGAACTTGAGCTCCGGCCACAGACTATCCAACTATTGCCCAAGTTTCACGGGCTTTCTACTGAGGAGCCACATGTGCACCTTCAGGAGTTTGAGCTTATCTGCAGTATGGTGCACGATGCACATGTTAATGAGGACACGATCAAATTGATCGTTTTTCCTTTTTCTCTTGTAGATCGAGCAGCTTACTGGCTGAAACACTTAGGGAGATATGTTTCGACGTGGGAGCATCTGTGAACTGCCTATCTGATCAAATATTACCCACTCAGTCAAACAAATGTTGCCAGAGCCATGATCAGTAACTTCACCATGATCGGGAACGAGCAGTTCCACGAGGCATGGGACAGATTTAGAGAGCTCATCGACCGGTGTCCCCATCATGAGATTTCAAAGCCAACTAATGTACAAAGTTCCTTCAGTGGGCTGACACCAGAATTACATGGACTGGTGAACGCATCTTGCGGCGGTCATATTTTTTGATGAATGAGGATCAGGTTTGTGCCATTTAATAGAAAATGGAAGAGAACTATACCACAATGTCCCAGACTCAGGTCTTTAACTAGATGAAGCCATCTTATCACCAACACTCCCGAGTGGAACAATTGAAGGGAATCGCTCTTCTGATATCTCAATCCCTATCGAATCCTCATCAGCCGATACGGGGACCATTTGTCAGAAGTTGGATTGCATGGAAATTATTGAGAAAAAGTGTCAAAATTTAGACAAGCTCGATAAGATCGATGGGCTTGAGAGATGCCTTAGTGATATGAAGACACATATTATGTGCTTTTAAGAAATTCAAGATGATTCTAAATAGTCTTCCAAATCATAAACTGAATCAGGAAGCCGAGACTGAGTCATACTTCCACGGCCTCCAGTTCAGCACATTTACCATGTGCACTATGAGATGACCCATCAGTCTTCGGCATACCAGCAGCACCAATAGACGCCATCATCGGACACTCATATGGTGGTGTATTAGAGTGATCGGCCCTTGGCATCAATGCCCCCAATTTACTCTGAGATGCATGAGCCATTGACTGAGGTCAATGGGATTTGGTACAACCAGTCACAACAACCACAGATCCGTCGTGATCACCCTAGTTTCTGTTGGTCTAGAGGAGGTGTCTCTTCCCAGCAGCCACCGCAGGCACAGATGGGGCAAAGTAAATAACAACAGTAGCATTCTGGTCCTCGCCATTACCAGCAACCCCAGTGGAGGCAGAGCACATATTAGTCTCAGTATCTGCAGAATTATCCTCCACAACAGCCAGCTCAGCAGCAACCTCAATATCATAGAGGCAACTCGTCTGGGACTCATGGGCCTTTCCATGACAACCCAGCATTAGAATACCTCGCCAACCTGATCACCAACAAGCAGGTTGCTTTTAGGTGAGAAATGGATGGGTTCAAAACTCATGTCACTGATTTGGTCAAATAGAAGTCTGCATTACCTGTGCAAATAGAGCCGAATCCGAACAACCTGAAACGAAAGTCAGAGCAGTTAGATTTGACCGAGCCCACCCTCCAATCACATGTATTTTCCAATGACTAACTTTACTATGACTTCATTTCTCTTAGGAGCGATAGGATATCAGTAGACGGAGACTCAATTAGGCTCGACGGGGATATACATGAGGATACAAGCAAGCCTGTTGAGGACATTGATGGCAGTGCTGAAGCCGCCTATCCATTTGATGATGAAGATGGTGGTGCTGAAACCACCAAGTCTGAGAGAAACCAGAGCCAAACGTAGATACAACTGATGTACCTTTCTTTGTATAAAGTGATGATGAGAGAAAATCATAAAAATTGTACAAAAGTGAAGAATTCAGAAGAGAAATAAAAAAATAGTTGATCAAGCTCCATATCTCTTTGATAATTCGCAGAAAGCAAGTCCCTATTTTGCAAAAACATTTCCTTCTTCTTCTTATCCTCCCATTGTATAGACTAACTAGGATGATATATAGATTCATTTTCCCAAAGCACTCTGCTTAGGAAAAGGAGATAACATACCAAAAAGATCCAAAGAATGATCTGACGAAAGAGATGATCGACAAGTTCATGATCCAACTCACTCTTTCGGAAGCCTTAGCACACATCCCTCTTCTGCAGAAAGGTTTAAAAGAACGAACCACAATCCGCATAAAGAAGAGGCATCACAACCGTTGTTCTGAGATCCATGTGCTGACCAAGGAAACATGTCATGTTATTCAAAATCGTCCCCCAGCCAAGAGATCAGATACGGGAGCACCAAGTGTCAGATGTGAGATCCTCAATCAGACTTTTGATCGGACTCTGTTAGATAGTCGATCTTCAATTAATCTTCTTCCTGACTCGATAAATTCGAGTTTGGACCTCTTCAACCAAGCCGAAGGTCTTGCAGTTTCATCTGAAAACTGAACTTGATCGGAAGATAACTATGGTCGTTGTTTTGACCAGGTGGATTTTACCAGAAAAGATTAATTTTTAGTTAATCTTTTTATTTTAATTATACTCTCGAACTTTGATGTATGGTGAAAGTACGGGAGTGTCGAACTCAGGGAGGCAACTGTTAGAGACTAGGGTTAAACTATAGAAACGAAGGTTTATTAGGTTTTCCTAGTTTTTATTTTATTTTTAGGTATTTTTCTGAATTTTTTTAATTTTAATTAATTTCTATTATTTTTGTGTATTTTAAGTATTTTTTGATTTTTTGATATTTGAGAAAGTCTATTATATATTTTTATTTGATTTTTATTTTATTATTTTATGTTTTTATTTTTATTTTCTGTTTTTATGATATTTAAGGGGGTTTTAAGAATTTTATTGATTTTGGTTTATTTTTAATGTTGAAATTAAGTTTTGATTTAAAAATTTATGTTGGATTTTTAAGATTGAAAATAATGCAAAAATATTTTTATTTTATTTTTATTAGAACATAGGTAAAAGTATCTTTAAAATGATATATTGTGCGTATTTTTATGATTTTTATTGAATTAATTATGATCTTTCAAAGTTTTTATGTATTTTAATTTTTTCATTGGTTTTAATATTCAATTTTTATTTTATTTTTGGGTTAAGGTGTAAAATATAGTAAACTATACTTCAGGTAATTTTTAATGTGTTTTTATATTTTTTTAATGTTTTTTAAAGTTTGTTATATTATTTTTTATTTTTTAAATGTTTATTAAAAATAGAATTTATTTTTTATTCTTTTTTCTTCAAAACTTTATTTAATATTGTATATAGAGCCAAATACGGTATTTTTATGTATTTTTATGATATTCTGTACTTTGAATTTTATTTATGATGTATTATAGTATGCATTACATGGATTATACATATACAAGGATATAAAGATAATAATATGGAATTATGGGGGGCACCAGTGCAAAAAGTCCAGGAAGTCACGTGCTCGCGCGTGTGATGTTCCACTGGCAGGACCCGTATGAAATTTCAATAAAGACCGAGGGTTGCATTTCAAAATTACCACAGGATCATGCGCTTGACCACGCACGATCTCCACCTGTTTGATGTGTTTGAGAATATTAAAAATAGCGGGGTATAGTCATAAAATTCCCAAAATAATTTCTCGCGACACGCGTGAGGTGCACGCGAGACCTCAAGCGGTGGGGCGGTGGATTCTGGATGCGATGTGTGTCGCGATGAGTGTCGTGCGATCCGAGATGATCGTGCGGATGATATGTCGACGTGTGGCACGTCCTAGACTCTTGGATAGAAGCCCTTGATCGTAAGGTTGGGGTTGAATCTGGAAAGTCACCTTGTTCTTTCCTCTATTGCAAATCAGGTGGCGATGTGCTCCATCGTCCCAAGCGACGGTGATTCGTAACAGAGCGGCGGTATTGTGCTCAGATCAACAAAGGAAAGCCGATCAATCCCAGATCTCTGACGTTCGGAGCTCTTCAATCTAACGTGAAAGCAGGTTCTACAGGTGGTCTCTCGATCGGATGGTTGTTTCATGCACATGTGTTTTTAAACGGAGATCGATACTCTTCAGAAGAATCTAGATCTTGAATTACGATGGTGCTTTGCGTTGAAAAGATGCTTCTCAATATCAGCACCTCGAGTCATGCTCCAAGGGCTTGTGATGGTTAATCCTTCTCGTGATGGCTCAAATGCATGTAATGATCAAACATGAACTCTAGCACATGCTCGGTCTGATTGTAAAAAAAAATGAAACGAATGAAGGAGCTAATAATGGTGGAGGATCAAGCTCCAGACTCAAACCCATGCGAGCCTGAGGTGATCGGGTATGAGAGGAATTATGGAGAAGCAGATCAAAGCGATATGAAGGTGATCGGAAGCAAAGTTGATTGTCGATTTAGGTAGAAGATAGAGAAACGATAGATCAAGAGAAGAATCGAAAGATTGAGAAGAGAAGGGAAAATTGAAGTAGATAAGATGAATTAGAAGAGGAACCTAACCTGGAGAAGTCGTGGATGTTCTCGCCTGGGGACTAGAGCTCACAGAGAAGCTCCGTAGTCGTGGCCTCAACCCGCGACTGACGAGGAGGCTCAACGCGACAGAGATGTGCTCACGCCAGTATGCGATCATGTCGTTCCTCCTATCCCTCCCTCGACGAGAGGAATTGATCTAAGCTGTCACCTCCTCAACTCCCGCTCAGAGCTCTGGGTTTTTTGGTAAAATGGCGGATTCTGAAGCTGGTGGAGGTCGGCGGGTATTATAGGCTAGGAGAGATCTGATCACCGAGGGTGATGAGGAGAAGCGAAGTGGTTGGACGAACGGCGGCCACCGGACTGCCATTGAAACGGTTGGGAGGTTGGTCGACAGCGGAGGAAGAAGAAGGGGAGGGAGAAGAAGAGGCGTCGGGGGAAGAAGGAAGACAGAGAAGGGAAAGGAAGAGAGAGAAAAGAAGAGAGAGAGAGAGATATATAAAAATAAATTAATTAATTAATTAAAGTAATAATTAATAGTTGGTTAAATTAAGAATTAAATAATTTTAAGATATAATTAAGTAATTAATTAAGTAATTAAATGGATAATTAAGTAATAAAATAAATAATTTAATAAATAGTTAAAATTAATCACTTATAAATAATAATAATAATAAATAAAGTAATTAATTAATTAATTAATTTTAAAAATGAAGTATTAATATATTAAATAATAATATAAGTTAGGGCACATTATACAATGTACCAATATGGTCTCAAAAATCATGTTTTTAATACCAATTCCGATTTTAGCGAAACCAGTGTCATTTTGTAGATAATTAAATAACATGAATTTTAAAATTGAGTTTGCCCATTTCAGAGTCCGTATAATTGAGTTATGAGGTTCGAAAAATTTAGGTAACGGCTCATGGCTTTGGGCTTTATTGATATCTTGACTTAGTTATATTTTAGGAAGATTTTTGGAAAAGAAATTAAGTTAATCAGATTTATGAATAATTAATTAAAAATCCATGAAATTCTATATATAATACAAATATACAATGGGCCAAACGCCAAATCTCACCGGTTTTAATATAATATTTTTGATATTTTTAATAAATAGTACTAAGTATAAAACGAAGTTTAGAAGTAAGTTTAGTCTGTTTGGAGTTTTCCATAAATAGTTATGGACCTGGGAAGTCGGCTTTTTAGGTTTATTATAATATTTTATTTTTGTGTCGAATTATTTTTCTGATATTTTTATAAAATGATATATATATATATATTTGTGAACAACTTTTATAAAAGAAGTGTTTTGGTTTGGGATTATTTAAGTGATAAATAAAATAGGTGAAATATTTACCGGGTGAAAATGGGTTATTTATATTTTTAATCTTGATTTTCTTGATATCTTTATAATTTAGGATCCTTATCTCCCCCTACTTATTTATTTTGTCGACCAGGTCAATATTGACCTGGTCTCGGGGTTAGGATCAGTATGTATATATCTTATATCTGCAGCATTCTTGTCTTTTTATTTTCATTTTTCTCGTTATTCTTTATTTTAGGTAAAATAAATGTTAAATATATAATATTAATATTTGTGGTTATAATGATAATTAGTCGGAATTAGTGAGTATTTACATGTATTTTACCAAGGATTTTAGCCAAATGAAAGAATAAAGCGATGAATCACGGATTCATCATTCCCCTATACTTTACCTTTACTAGTCCCTTAGCAAACACTTATTCTATAAATAAATGCAAGCGAAAAGAAAAGGAAAAAGGAAAATAAAAGAACTTAGAACATGCTTGTTTCTTTAAACTGAATCCCACTTTACCCAAAATCTAGAGCTTGGATTCAGACCTTTAGATTAATAATGTGTCGGGACTCTATTAGAATTAGGATTTAAGCGTCAACGGCCCTCAAGTTCCACAAATACTTATCCAGGTTCACCTTAACAGCCAGCTCAGATCCACCTATTCATCACGCGAACTTTTTAGCTTTGAAAGCAATTTGTTCTGTGTGAAAGGTTTTACCTCTTCTCGCTTTAGAGAAGCGAAGAAACCGCCCATCCCAATAATACGCTCCCATTGGGCCCTCGTCCAACTACTCGATCCTCGAGGAGGGGGATATTTCCTTCTAAGGTCAGGCCGTGTTGTATCCACAATCGAATAGAGGAAGAAGATAGAAGAATGAGAAGAAAACTGGAGTGTGATCAGTGTAATCACATCTCCTGTAAAGCTTGGCCAGTTTAGCCAAGTCTCCACTAAGACATGAAGGCTTTTATGAAGCTCGGACCATTGTGGTCGTTTTGGTATTTGGTGTAATCAGCTTCTTTTTGGTAGATATGATTGTTGCACTGCATAGGTATTTTGTGCCGACGGATATAACATATTTTCATTCCGTCCATTTTTTGGGGTCTTGGAAAAAATTGTGCCAGCACATCATTCCCTTATCCGGAGCTTTATTTCAACCCCAATCTCTCCCTTCTAAAAGACGTCAGTGCCACTATACAAGAATGGAAACGCACCACCGAAATGGATTGCCCTTCACAGCCCCATGCAAGTCGAGCTAAGTGTAGAGTGCTTGAGTTCGAAATTGGTTCAAATGGAGAAGAATTAAACGGGTGACTCCAGGTGTCCTACTTAGGCACTTTCAAGTTGAATTCCGAACATGGTCTCATGGAACCCAAAGAATTAAGTCTAAAAGACCCGAAGAGTCTCAATTTCAGTTCATAAAAAAGTCCCTTTAGAATTAAGTGGATTAAGGCCTAAACCGAGCTCCATCTCCCAAACTTAGATCCATTCGGTTCAAGAATCAGACTTGTTCTGAAACATACGAATGAATGCAACAATTTTTTATGAAGTGGATTTTTCGCTTAAATGCTTTAAGTGGTTTTTAAAGAAATTTGCAATTTCTATTGAATTTTTAAACTTTTCAAATTATACGGTCTTTTTAAAGATTTAGTGAATTAATTCAATTTACACAAATTTTACATGAATTATGTACATTTTACAAAGGATTTTACACAACTTTTATATATACAAGATTATACAATTTTTATACAAGATTATACAAGAATTTTATTTTCAAGATTTTAAGGATTTTAGAGTATTTCACATCATTTTTTTACAATTTTAAGCCATTTTTTTATAAGTCATATTTACGGTTTTCTTGCGGCTTTTAAAATCCAAAATATACACCCATACTTTTAGATAACCATATTATTAAAAATACAATAAAGTATGAGTTATGGCTTCTAAAGTATATATAGTATGTATATATATATATGACAGATATATTGCTTGACTAAACATGTTCTGACATCACGTGGTAGTGTGAATGGGGATAAGTAGCGACTGCATCGTAATAGCCTACACCTCAAGTCATTACTAAAGAACATTAATTAGATACAAGCTTAACGAATTGGACAACTAGATCTTAGAGAATGGTGGACTTTCTTTGCATACATCTTGAGGTTTAAAGATCTGTAAATTAGAAAAGTAAATGACATCAATGTAACATTATATGATTGATTAAGGAAGTGTGCATTAGTATAAGCAAATCGATGCAATGCCCCATCTCATAGTGTTAGCAAATTTACTGACCATGATATGTAAGGAGATATTGTAGTCTGGACTCTTCATCGACGAGGGATGGAATAGATAGAGTCAAATAAAGAGAAATACATAAATTTAATAACACAACAAAATATTTCCAATTGAAAAAGAAAAAGAATATCATATAAAAATTCCTCACATATGTTTGCCTTTCTTTTATTTGTTATTGAGCACTCGCTCTCTCTCGTCCCCTAGATTTCTATCTAGTCGGAGATGGCTGGAGGAGGCAAAGGTCTGGGAATGGGACACCTGTGGAACAAAGTAGTTGTGTCAAATCAATGTTGTTGAAGGTATAGGAAGGTTAAAGATGAAAAACCTACAGTTGATTCATGAGCGAGAAGTTCATTGTGCAGTTCAATTCCCCCAGCCTTTAGAAGGGTTTCGTTAGGTAGACGAGAATTAACGTAAAAAACAATTGGATCTTTCACATAAATTTGATGATAATCCATGTTACTGACCCCGTTTAAAGTAAGAGAAGGCTTTATAGTATTTAAATTTAAGTATGTCTCATAATATGTATATTTGACATATTAATCATATTTGGGAGATATTATATATCAAAGTTTTAAAAGGTAACTAGGACGATACCCTAATTTCGTGGTGAAACGAAATTGAGTTGCTATGATCTGTAAAAACACCAATATTTATTACTTATAATTAGGGATGAGTATTGGGTAGGGCCGGCCCGACCCAGTCCGATATCTGGCCCGATAAAGCCCGGCTCAGGCCCGAGCCCGAGCAATAGTCGGGTGGGCTTGGTCTTAGTTTTCAGCCCAATTCCATTATCAGGCCGGGCTCGGGCAACGATGGGCCCGAGCCAGAAGCCCGTGGGCCAGCCTGAGTACAGGCCCATCGGAGGCTCGACCCAATAAAGAAGGTATCAAGCATCCCCTTGCCCCCAACCCTATCCTTACAACCACCTACCCTATTGAAGGATATGGTATAATCCTCAAGCGCATCATGGAAGCACGAGCATCGTATTGAATACGACGAAGAACGACTAGTCGGATCAAGTCTCTACGAAAAGAGACCTCCTGTCTCAAGTCCGATCTTCGGAGAAGATGCTTGCGAACATGGGGATGTTTCGCGTGATCCTCGCAATCCAAGAAGTTGATCCAAGCACGGTGAACTCCTGATCTCTTCGCACGAGATCAAACACCTTCTTCGTGAGCGAAGCACTCTAAAGAAGATGGAGAACCGAGGAACATCGAGGCGGCGGTGCGGTGGAGAAGCGACGATGAAGTTTCTCCTCTAGGGTTTGGTGGACGACCACCAATGGAGAAGAGAGGAGAGTTGGCGTGTGGAAGGAGAGAGAGAGAGAGAGCTTGTTGTATCTCAATTGCATAACCCTAGAGAGCAAGGGGTGCCTCTCTATTTATAGAGTTTTGGGAGTCCATGGATCACAATCCATGGGACACACCAAATCAATGGATGAGATTGATTTGTGTTTAATCCAATGGTCATGATTGTTGTTGGTAAAAAAACCAACAACTAATAATTTAATTTAGATTAAATATATTTGATAAATCAAATATAATTCAATCCTAAATCAAATCAATCAAGTATGGAGAGATTAGCATGGAGATTACATCTCCCAATGGAATAGGTAGGACGGCTACCAATTTCCATGTAGGACTTGGTAGCCGTCCACCATAATCCATTGTGGAGGCAATCTCATGCAATCTCATGAGATTACATATCTCCATGAAAATCTCCAATCTTTTCCAACAACTTTTGTTGTGATTTATTCTACAAAAATAATTCATAATTAATTTTAAGAATATTGCAATCTTACCATTGGAAATTTGTGAATCACATTCACAACCCAAAACAAAAAGTAATTTACATTTTCAATTAATTATACAATATGAATCCAATTCACACCAATAATTAATTAACAAATATAAATCATATTAATCTCTCTTTAATACATTATAAATCATATTTATAATATATTATGAATAATTGGATATTGCTATCCACATTATTCTTATCCATAATAATTAAATCACATTTAATTATATTGGGTAATTATCCACATGCATTAAGATATTTAAACCACATTTAATTACTAATCTCTCAATGCTTAGATATAATTCAACTATGGAATCATTCTTGAACCCTTTCAAGAATAATGTGCTTTCTTCGCAGATACTTGGAGATAAGGACTGGCCGATCGTATTGTTCCACGTACAGTGACTTGGATATTGAGATCACATCTCAAATCCAGATCTCATGGACCTCCACCAGATGCTTGATTGAATCAAGGTCGTAGACCTAATCTTCTCATTACATATGAATCTCATTCAGACCAACGTCCAATACATGGACTAAGATCAGGTCACTTCTCTATTGAGAGGAGTCACTAAAATCCAAACTTATTTCATCACTCCCTCAGAATGGAAGCGTCATGGTTATATAATCATTTATGATCACATCACCCTCAGGTATTCCCAACACATGTACATCCTGCATACTGGAAGACCTATGGTGAAACCCAAAGATACAGATCAATTTTATATTATGTTCTTTAGGGTTTAATCATCAAGTTTCTCAATCTTGGTCATTGGGAATTGGTATTGATCATATGCTTTCTCAAAACTTATATCATACCTTCAAATTCTTGTCATGCTTCCAAAGCATGACAACCGTGCATGGAATTTGATTAGTCCCAATACCTCATGAGTGAGCTCATGTCTTCCGGTTCACAAGTGAATATGTATGAGATCGTATTACTCATATGTCCTTGCATGCACACCAGCTCGCCGGTGTATAGACCTTGGTTAGGTCATCAACCTATTGGTCTGCCAAATGTACATACTTAGACATATAGTAACACATGTCTCTGGCCAGAGGATGCATGCCTATGATGTGACTGTATTCAACATAGGTCTTTTGTTATCTCGATCTCGTTAAGTCAACCCATTGACTCAACTAATCGGACACCTCCGAATCTCTATTCTCATGCAGAGGATCAGCATCAAGAGGTCGGTCAGATATCAACCTAAATGAGAAAAGATTGCCATCTCCTACTCAGGCTGGAGATCATCTCTCAACAATCATTTGACGGTGCTTGATGAGTCCTCAATCTAACTTTTTAGATATTCATCCAAGCACCAACCTCTATGATTCAATAACTGAATCAACAGTTGTATGATCATCAAGATGGCCATGGTACATATCCCTAATTGGTACTAAGGACCTATTATGCAAATTGGTTATTATTCATTTCATATCAGGGAATGATATTCGCAATAACATTTATTGCATAATGGCTCGTCGTGGGTTCGCATGTCCAACAATCTCCCACTAGCCCAAAGAGCCATTAATGGGCTAATCATTTAAACCCGCACTCATGTGACAATCATAGGCTATTTAGAAAATAGCTAGGTAAGCTGATTAGTCACTATGTTCCCAAGAGACTACGCCAAGTCCTTTTACGACACTTGCATATCCCAAGGTAACAGTGCCCACATCCAATGCGAAGGTTGCATATATGCAGCCAATACTCAATTTTGTCAGTTATAGTGTCCTCGACACTGCAGCTTAATAATTACCATAACCAGTTTTCCATTATTCTTATCAGAATTCCCTTATTCCTGGAGATCTCTATCTCCTAAGGTATTCGTAGTTAAGACCTTTTAGATCTCCATCTATAAAGTCTTAATTTCTTGAAGATAAGACTTAGAGATCACTATCTCACAAGTTTTGTCCTCTATGAAGATATAGTTATTATCGCAATCAAGTATTTTATCACCATAGTAGGATTAGTAACAGTTTACTACTCTTACTGCATGGTAGACATCTGGCTTTTGTACACATCTAGCATACACCCAGCTTCTCAGAACTGATGCACAAGGACTAACAGTTTTAGCATTCACATCCTCAACTCTTTGAGGTGTTGTCCCTTTAGATAAGTCAGTACCATATCTTAAAGGAAAGAAGCCTTTCTTAGAATTTTCCAGAAAATGGAATATGTCCAAGGTGTACCACTAATGCGACGGTCCCAATACTCTCTTTCTTTGCTTCTGAACAACTTCAGAACTAAGATCTATGAGGTATCATTGAGATCATATCTCAAGATATGAACAACCAGTTATAAAACACTTATTATTATCCATATATCATTTAAATGATTAGGATATTATCTACATTTAGCACGATGAACACAATGGCACTCCTACTAAGCTTCACATGGTTCGTCAAGATTCTATCTGAAATCATAACATTTATAATTTCATTAAATCTTATGTTCCAACTATAAGAAGCTTATATGAGTTCATCGATGGAATTCCTCAGCTTTCACACCTTGCTTTCCTCATCCATGAAACCATGGGGATACTTCACGTGAATATCCTCAAAGAGATATTCTAGAGGAATACAATCTTGACTCGCATCTTGAAAATGCTATAGCCAAGTTGTGTAGCTAGGGTTAGCTATATTCTGATGGATTTAAGCATGGTCATTGGCCGGCCAGTCGTGACGTTACGGAAATGACTAATCTATTACATCTGCGCTATAATATCAAGTCAGCCTAAGTAGGTTCGGCGGATAATAAGGGGATCAATCAATTGAAGAAGAAGTACACTCACTCCTCTTCTTGAGTCAGGACAAAAAAGAGTCAGCCGGGTAGCAAGTCTCATCGCAAGCGATGTCTTCTCTTCGGTGTGTAGCTCACGGCTACGAACCGTGCTTTGAAGGTTTCTACCTTCTCATCAGGTTCCCTCTTTCTCCTAAAGATCCATTTACACCTCAATGGGCCTTACCCATATAGGTGGATCCTCGAGGGTCCATATACAACACTTATGCATTAGACTTTTATTGCTAACATCCGTCTTTCCATGTCATGATCCTCAGGAGCTTCATCACATGAAGTCCGATCATTTTCAGACTTAACTGATACATAGAATACATCCTCAAACTTATTTGAAGAAGTATTAGTGTTTCATCTTCAATTATTCTTTTAGTTCCCGATTTCAGGAGCCTCATTATCTTTTCAACAGTAAATGAGTTCCTTTACTTCATTTTCATATTGATTATCAAGAGAGTCATCCTCTATGAATCACATTCTCAGAGATGAGATCTTTTAAGAATCTCAAGGTCATAAAGTGATATCCAATATCATCCTTTATTTTCCTAATGAAGTAGCACTCTCCAGTGCCAGATTCCATATTACTTGCAAGAACCTTATTAAGGATATATATTGTAGTCTCTACTACATATATACCTTGGAAACTAATAGATAATTATACTAATATTCATCATTGATCATATCATGTCACTCATGACCCAATTGTATCTCCCTACAACTCTTATTGAGTTTAGGTTTATTAGGAGGAGTGAAACAGAAATGATATTCATATCGCTATAAGGTATTTTATGAATTCATCTAATAGGTACTGACTACCTAGATTAGATCAAATTCATTTAATCTTCCTTCAAACTTTGGTTCTAAACCAAAATTGTGAAATCTATGAACATTTCAAAGGTTTCTAAGTGAAGAGAAGAAATCTCATATCATAAATAAGCATCAATAAATATCACATATCCATAATGTTTATTCTGATATAGATGATTCACATACATCAATATGTATGAGATCTTGAATACCTTGACATCTTACACCATTCCAAGGAAGGGTGTATTGGACATTTTTACTTTTGAATACAATATTCACAAGTATGTAAGATTTGAACCTTTAGACAATCTAAAGTTCCATCTCTTATTAGTCTATTGATCACATTAACAAACAAATGTCCAAGGGCTTGATGCCAGATCATTGTCAAATGATCTTCATTCTTTTGTTGATCTTTTAAGGTTTAATTTCAGTATTAGAAATGTTAATGAACCATTCATTATTTTTTTAGTTTAGTAGAGTCCACTAGATTTTAGATTACTATCTGAAATATCTCCATCATAACTCTTTATGATAGATCTATTACAGAATTCATGTTTATTTCCAACATTTAAAAATAAACAATGATTGTATTCTGATATTTAGGTCATAGAGACATTCTCTAAGACTAAGGGCTCTCCCACTGAAAATAACAAGTCCATCTATCCAATAGAGATTGTTGTAACAATTGCACCAATGTCCACGTGGATGACTATTAAACCTTAAAATCAAATTTTATAGTCTTATAATACATATGCAACTAATTGCAAGTATCATTAGAAGAATGAGATACAATTATTAGACTTTTATCTTATCCAGTAAGAAAGTCAATTTCAATGATTAAATGTAGATTATTCCGATGCACTATCCGAGTCCTTCTCTAAGGATCTAGATAGACTTGATAGTCATACTATCTATACATCAGCTTACTGCAGTGTCGACATTCGCCCAACTATTTGGATGTCATATGGAAGTTACAAAAGTACACTCAACTCTTTGACTTTCCTTCTTATTTGGGTCCAACCCATGCTTCCACTGCGCTCCCTTTATCTATAAACAACCATTGCTTTAGACGAAGGATTTCTTATGCTGAATTCAAAAGATTCCAATATAAGAGCGTTTCAACATTCGTACATGCTTCATTCAATTCATACAATATGAATATTCTGAAGCTTCATGAATGACTAGAGTATAGATAGTAGAATGATGACACTCATCGTATCTACATCCATCTGAACTCTTAAAAAAACATTGGTTCAGGTAGGTACTCAAACAATTTTGAATACATCATCTCTTATAGAAATGCCATTCTACATGATGCAGAGAACCATGTCATTCATGATTAAATGTCGAGAGCACACATGTAAGCCAGAACATCTTCTTAGAATTTTATAAGGATTATTTGACAATTACGATCATCATCGACATGTCACTTCCAAAGTACATTCGATGAGAGATCAAGATTATAGAGACATACAAACCCTAGGGTTGTAGTCCTATTGTCTATTTAATTGTCACTCATTATTATGAGGAAACTTGCACATCGCAACCACATACAATATGTGTCCAACTGCAAGTACAATATCTCAATCATGGATCCAATCCATGATATTTTACTGGTTATTATTGAGTATAATATTGAGTGGGTTTAATGAAGAATTATCTGAAATAAGAAATTTGCATAAGTGAATATATTTATATATATATACATATTTTACTTCGATTTAGGAATTTTTATATCAAAGTTGTCTTGCCTTGTTAACAATGAAAGTTCATTCCCTTAATCACTTTCAATGTAAGAGATATACTTACCAATATATCTCAAGCAAGATCTAGGATCTCCTTCCTTATCTTTGTCACATCCCAATAATATAAGAACCTGTAACTCGGATAAAAAGAAGCGGGAACACATTCCGCCTTGCAAGTCCAACTTGCATCTCCCAATTCGATCTTTAACACCCGGAACCACCACCCCTAAGATGATATTGACCCGTCATTAATTGAACAACCGTCAACATGAATACAACTCGCTATGTAATCCAATATCGTCCCAATAATATGATGACCTGATATTGGGGTCACTATGCATACGTCCTTACTCTTTTGAGAAGAGAAGAGCCCGATCCAAATGGATCGTATGTAGGAGCTGTCACTTCGGACATGCGTCTCCTACATACAATATCTGGCGACGAAACCCTTCGCCTTGATGGGAGACCATGGATGTCACTTATGTGATCCTCCACCTCATATTCAATTTTTAATTAATTATCATTAATCATATTCATATAATTAGTTCTTCCAAGGGAAACATACATCTATTCATAATAGAGTGTTTTTAATTGGATATAATTAATTCAATCTCATTAAATAAATTATCAATCCAATTCAATCAACAAACTTGATTGGTTTTACTTGAATATATATATGGTATTATCTCAAAGTACGTATTAATTCGAATTTTAATAATTAAAAAATACACCTCGAATTTTAATAATTAAAATATTTTTTAATTTTTTTCAAAATTTTCTGTTGTTTTTATGATTTTCTAAAAATCAAACAGTAAAAAAATGTATAAAACAGTGGACATCCAAGAATATTTTGTAATTTAAAAATACTTTAAGTGCCTAATATTCCTGGAAATTATTTTTATTTAAACTACAAGTAAATATCTACAAACAGAGACCAAGATCAGATTTTATTGAATTTTTCTACAATTTTCTACAATTTTTTTAAGATTTTTCATGTCTCATAATTCTTTTGATTTTTATAAAGAGTAAATGCATGAAAATTGGATAGAAATTAAAAGACAACCAAACACATCTATAGTAATTTTTGGAATTTTTAGACTAATTTTGATTTTTTATGAATTTTCAAAGTTCGGGCAGGCAAAAAGACATTGTTTTTGAATTTTTAAATATATCAAACGTCAACAAAAATTCATGAAAAAATTATATAATGACAAACACTACAGCAGAAGCATATACAAATTTTTTTGAGAATTTTGAGATCAATAAAAACATTTATTTTATCGGAAAGATCAAGCAAATTATTGTTCTGCAAATGTAGGGACCAAATTGCAATTATTCAAAAGTTTTCATACCATAAGATAATAAGAAATAAAATATAGGATGAGTTTCGTAATTTACCCAAGTAGCACGTGCCAAGTACGTGATCTTCTAAAGAACAGGGGCTCTTCTGTAATTTCAAAAAACTCCAGGGACGTACTTGTAATTTTTCCAAAAGATTAAAAAAATGTTAACCCCTAGGGTTTCTGGCTTTTTCCACAAGATTGGGGCAAGGGGGAAGCGGTGCACGGACTTGAGATCTCCACAACGGTGGTGCGTTGGCGCGTGGCGGAGGAGAAGGGGCTGAAGGGCTGCGCGTGGAACGGGCACACTGCCTGGAGCGCGGGGGAAGATCTGGGCAGACCGTTCCCAGCGTGGAGGCGAACAGGCAGCGCGCATGGCTTCACGGGGACGGGCTGGAGGCGGCGCTTCCGCGCAAGCAGGAGCTTGGTCGGGAGGAGGCGCGGGCCGGCACCTCACGTGAGGCAGTCGCGCAGTAGAGGTGGCAGGGGGTCACGCGCGGCTTCTGGCGATGATGTGGCGACCGATGGGTTGAGGAGGGGGTGCCTGGAGGAGAGCACGGGCTGGGCAGAGAAGATGCTGTGGTGCCGGCGTTGGGATGGTACGGCGCCTGCGCAGAGGCGGGCCGGTTGAGACGGTGGCGCGGGTGGCGTTCTACTGCATTTTTTGTTTTTTTAATTTTTTTAGATTTTTTTCAGCTGTAAGCAGAAATGAAAACTTTTTTATAATTTTTATTTTTCAAAAATAGGAACTGTACTCAGAAATAATTTTTTTTATTTAGTTTTTTTATTATTTTTAAATTTCCTACAAAACAAACGTTAGATAAGAAAAACAAATATATATGCATACCTATTAATTTTTCCTGCAAAAATAAGTGTGATATAAACAGGAAAAACTATTTTATGTTCTTTTTTTATTTATACACAAAAATGGGATGTGTGAACGAGCAGATCTTGCGATATGGAAGAGAGATCCGTGTCTCCGGTCACCGTGCGTGACCGGAGGTGGTAGATTATGTGGGGTAGAAGTAAAATGTAGGGATATGGGAAATCAGTATCAAATGCGGATTATGTGTGGTGAAATTTTGGGAATTTTTCTTAAGATCTAAATACTAATAAAATGGGAGCAAAAATGCAACCTATGATTTATCCTAGAGAAAAAGACAAGAAATAAAATGGATCTCACCTTGGGGTCAGAAATGCCGTGATGGCCTCGACGAAGGCCGACGCGCTGTCACCGGACAGCTAGAAGGCTGGGCACCCTTCTTCGACAAGATCGCTCTCGGAGATCGGGCTCCTCTCCACCAAAGGTTGATCAAGAGGAAATGAGGGAGGAGGAGCCCATTAAAAAGAGAAGAAAAAAAAAGGAAGGTAAATACAAATAAAGAAAGTAATTAATGGTTATTTAAATAAATTAATTAATCAATTAAAAACGAAATTTGATTTAATTAAAATAAAATAATTAATTAATTTACAAAAATTAATTAGCCACCTTAATGGTGGCTATTTAAGGCATAAAATCAAATCTTTACATAAAAGATAAGTTTTCAAATCAAATAAAGAATTAAATAATTAAATCTAAATACAATTTTCCTAATTAAATTAAATTAATTAATTAATGTGAGATATTTTATTTTTTGGTGATTTTTGTAAAAGGAAGTTAGTTGTATACACATATTATGTACATATAATACAATATACATATGTACAAATAAGGAAATAATTTTTATGTCTTTTTTTAATTAATTTTTTTATTTACATTTTTTATTTTATTTTTAATGAAAATAATGTTTACAATTATGTACATTAAAAATAAACATGAATAATTACACAAATATGTAAGTGGTGAAACTACACAAAATACCCCAGAAAACCCACTTTTTAACAGCAATCATTTGAAAGATAATTTAATTTAGAGTATAATGGAAGTGATTTTGATTCAATTTGAGCTCGTATGGAGCTGGAATTGGTGTTTCGATTATTGCTTTGTGGTTTTTCCTGAGTGTGATTATTTGTAATATGTACATTATTTTGCTTTGCAATTATTTTTATTATTTACAACACATTTTTATTTGCAACTTTTGTTTACAAAAATAATTAATTTGAAGTAAATTTATGTACAAATAAAAAATACAAGTTTTGTATAAATATATAGGAAATATATTTACAAAATATTTTTGGATTTTTGGATTAAAGACCCTATCTCCCCCTACTTTATTCCTAGTCAATCAGATCAAGTCTTGACCTTCTCTCGGGGTTCGTGTCAGCCTGTATTTATTACATAAATACATCCTTTACTTTTCTTTTCTTTTCCTTTTCTTATTTATTATTTTATTTATGTACAAAAAGTGTTAAAATGTATGTTTAATAAATGCATACAAAATGGTAATTTTATGCAATTAGTAGGTATTTACAGGTGTTTGACTAAGCAAATGATGCTAAAATAAAAGAATAAAGGCGATGAATCATAGATTCATCATTCTCCTATACTTTACCTTTGCTAGTCCCTTAGCAAACACTTATTTGGAAAATAAGTGAAAAGAAAAATAAAGAAAAGAAAAAAGAAAAAAGTTAGAACAATGTTGACTTTTAAACTTATCTTCATAAAAATGTAGTATGGAGCTCTGTGAGACCTTTGGATTATTAGTGTATCCGAACCTTAATGGGAAATGAATTTAAAATCTAAGAGCCTCTAAGTTCCACAAGACTCCTATTCAGGTCTCCTCAACAGTCAGATCAGAACAAGTCTTCATCCACAAATTCTTATGACTATGAATTCTTACGTGTACAGTGTAAGTGAAATATAGCTCCTCATTTCAAAAGTAGCAAAGAAACAACCTCTCCCAATAAGGTAACTCTAATCCCCCGGTCTGGCAACCCTTTCCTCGAGGAGCGGGGATATTCCCTTCTAAGTTCAAGTACAACCAGCTCAAGAAGAGATGGAGAAGAGAATGGACGGTAACCAGTGTAGTTACCTATCCTTGGATGCATGACCAGTGTAGCCAAGTCATCCGCTGCAAGCTTACAAATATTAGACTTTGAAGTTCTTATTCTTTTTTTTCCTTGTATATACACTCCGGTAGGCATTTTACTTTTCTATCAAGCTTGTCCACTTTTGGATATTCTGCATTTTTTTTCTTTTTTTTGACAATATATACAAGGTGCAGCATGTACATAAGTAGTTTTTCCTCTTGAGCCAGTAGACTATCCCTCTTTTGAAGCATTATTGCAACCCCACAGCATCATGTCTTTAGACCTCAACATCGTCAAACCAGGTTAAGACGCACTTCCCTCCCTAGAGGAGGACGAGAGGTTCCGCCTAGATGTACTACCCTCGTATGCTACCCCAAGCCAAAAGATTCTGTCCCTCACTACCTCCTCCATGAAGAGCTACGTGTAGAGTGCTTTGTCCAAGGTAAGCCACGGTCTGAAAGAATCATGCGTGTGTTGTTAAATATTCTACATAGACATATCAAGATGACATGTGAACATAGTCTTATGGACTCAAAGAATTAAGTCACTAGGACCTTAAAAGTATTAACTCCAATTCTTATAAGGTTCCTCTGAAATTAAGTGGATTAAGTCCAACTAAGCTCCATTCTTCAAATTTATTCCAGACTGAGTTTAAATGTCAATACTATCCTGAAAAATACACATGCTAATGCAAGAAATATGTATAGCAAAGAAAAGAAGGCAAAAATCTTTTTGGTGAAACAGTTTTCAAATTTTGAACTTTTTATGGATTTTTGGAAAATGATACACATGCAAAAAGAGTTTTTTTTTCATTTTTTTAATAAAATATTAGCAATATATACAAGTATATACATTTTTTTAATAAGAGTTAGGGTGAGATACACATATTTACGCAAGGGTGAGTTAATTATTTACAAGAATAAGATGAAAGGATTTACAACTTGAGTAATAGGTATATACATACAGTTGGATTTTTTGTGATGCATATATTCCTCAAATTTATTTGAAAAAAAAATTACAACTAGTTTTGAAAACTATAGTCCAAAATAATTTTTCAAACAATTTTACAAACATTTACACATTTGAAAACTATTTTGCAAACATTTTTGAAATAGTATATATAGATTTTCAAAATAATTTTTCAACCATTTTTAAAATATTTGCAAATAGTTTTACAAAATCATTTTATTTCACACAAAGAAAAAAATTTTGCAAGCCAAAATATTTTTACGAAGGTTGAAAATATTTTTCAAATAGTTTTCAAAAGATTTTTCAAATAGATTTTCAAACAACTTTCAAAATATTTTTCAAAATATTTTAACCTGATTTATTAATCAGTATATACAAAAAGAATTTTGAGGAAATATCTACATCTTTTTATTAGTTAGTTTTTTGAAGTTTTTTTAAGTTTTTTTTGTATTTACACAGTATTTTAGCCATATTAAAAATATGAAAGTACGAGTTATGGCTAAAGTATATATACAATATATACGACACCCCCCTATACTTAGCTCGAACTATGTCCTCATAGTGATCAAAGAGCTGCAAGGGAAGACATAACTCGTGCTAAGTATTGGGAAGTTAAAAGAATGCTATGCTACAACGACGAATAAAAGAATATAATCAATAGGAGTCGATGATCCCCATATACTTAGGATTAAGTAATCCTATGTATAGAAGAATGTACACAAGGGGAATACCGAGGAGTAGAATGTACAGAGTCTACCTCCCCTATACTTAGGGTAAAATATCCCTAAGTATAGGCAGCAAAACAGAGGTAAAAAGAATCAAAAGAATAATCACAAGTCTGACACCCCCCCTATACTTAGGGTAAAGTACATCCTAAGTATAGTGTAATCCTGAGATGGAGATGGGGTGTTTAGAAACAAGAATGTGCGATATGGACATCTAGATCTATACAGCGACGGGAGAAAGTGATAATTAGGCATGAGATGCAAATGATGTGAGTCAAAAACCACATCTCATACAAAATTAATAGGGGCAACATCAACAGTCAGCAGATCATGATCTAGATATGGCTTCATGCGCTGACCGTTAACTTGGAAGGTAGACTCAGATGACATCTCAGATATATCAATGTTGCCATTGTCATGCACCTTCCGGACTCAAACTGCTTATGGGTTATAGGAATCATGCCATATCTTCACTCGCTCCTTATATTGTAGGATACTCGAAAAAAGCTGTATCTCTAAGTTCCTCCAGGGATGCCAATTCTGCCTTTCTCTGATCTTCTACACTCTCTGGATCCAAAAATATCTCAGTAAGAGCCCATAGTGACTTATGCTTCAGCTCAACTGGTAAGTGGCATGGCTTGCCATAAACAAGTCAGAATGGAGATGTACCCAATGGAGTCATAAGGATGTCTGATATGCCCACAAGACCGAGTCCAAAAGCTGTGACCAATCCTTTCGGTCTGGGCAGACTACCTTCTGCAATATAGTCTTAATCTCCTTGTTAGAAACCTCAACAAGGCCATTCATCTGTGGATGATAAGGAGTGGCAACTCTATGATCTATGTTGAACTCATTAGCAAGAGCCCTTACCTTGTCGTTGATAAAATGAGTCCCCCGTTTGATATCAAAACTCTAGGTACCCCGAACCGTGAAATGATATTTTTCCTCACGAATTTGCAAACGGTATTAGCATATGCGGTTCGGGTGGGGATGGCCTCAGCCCAACGACTCACATAATCTGCAGAAAGCAAGATATACTCAAATCCCTGACTCTTAGGAAATGGGTCCATGAAATCGATGCCCCATGCGTCAAAGACCTCACAGAAGTGAATGGGTTGCATCGGCATCATAATCTCTCTGTCCACACGTACGCATTTTCTGATAGTCCGTACATCTCTTCACGAATTCATCTGAATCCTTGAAGAGGGTAGGCCACCAAAGGCCGGATTGAAGCACCTTCTGTGTTGTCCGTCCCCTAGAATTATATCCTCCTGCCTCAAGCTTGTGGCAATAGGTGAGGACGATATGCTGCTCTTCTTGAGGAATACACCGTCTCCAGATGCTATCCCCTCCTTCATGATAAAGAGTGGAATTTTCCCAATGGTACGACTTGGCCTTCGCAAGAAAGGTCTCAAGTCGTTGTCTGGGCCAATCTTGTGGAACTTTCTTCGTGACAAGATAGTTCACAATATCGGCATACCATTGAAGTGAGGTGATTGCAAGGATAGCCTTATCTGGGAATGTCTCTGTAATAGGTGTCATTTGATCCGAATCCTCAAGGTTCTCTAGACGGGAGAGATGATCCGCCACCATATACTTGACTCCAGGTTTATCCTTAATATCAATGTCAAATTCCTGGAGTAGAAGGATCCATAAGGTTAATCTGGCTTTAGCATCCTTCTTTGCCATTAAGTATCGGATGGCGGTGTGATCAGTATAAATAGTCACTTTAGATCCAAGAATGCAAGATCGAAATTTATCCAAGGCAAAGACTACAGCTAGCATCTCTTTATCTGTGACTATGTAATTCCGTTGAGCGGCATCCATTGTTCGGCTAGCGTAGTGAATGGCAAAAGGTGCTCCATCCTTCCTCTGTCCAAGCACAGCCCCTATGGCAAAGTCAGAAGCATCCGTCATGATCTCGAATGGGAGAGACCAATCAGGCGGCTGAAGGACAGGAGCCTCAACAACTAAATTCTTGAGAGTCTCAAATGATGCAAGACACTTATAATCGACAAGGAACTCAGTGTCTTTTGTCAATAACTCAGTAAGCAGTCGGGCAATTTTGCTGAAGTCCTGTATGAACTGTCGGAAAAACCGACATGCCCCAGAAAGGATCGCAACTGTCGCAAATTGGACGGTGGATTGAGTTTCTTGATGATATCCACCTTGGTCGGGTCGATTCCATGCCCCTGTTGGAGATGATGTGGCCAAGGACCGTCCCCTGAGTCACCATGAAGTGACTCTTCTCCCAAGATAAGAGTAAGTTGACCTCAATACAGCGTTGAAGTACTCGATCTAGGTAATCAAGACATGTATCGAAACGGTCACCGTAGACCAAGAAGTCATCCATGAAGACCTCTAAAAATTCATCAACCATGTCCGAGAAAATAGAGAGTATGCACCTTTGGAATGTAGCCGGAGCATTACATAATGCAAAGGGCATCCGTCTAAAAGCATACGTCCCAAACGAACAGGTGAAAATTGTTTTCTCTTGGTCTTCAAGCGCTATGGCCACTTGGTTGTATCCCGAATACCCACCCAGAAAGCAGTAGTAACTCTTCTCAACTAGTCTCTCAATGACCTAATCTATGAATGTTAGCAGGAAGTGGTCCTTCTTGGTGGCCTGATTCAATCGTCTGTAGTCCACACAGACCCTCCAAGAAATGGGTACTCGGTTAGTTATCTCCTCTCCAGACTCGTTCACAACTGTGGTGATACCCGTCTTCTTGGGTACCACATGCAATGGACTAACCCACTTAGAGTCGGAGATGGGGTAGATAAAATCGACGCTCCACCACTTAGATATTTCCTTCATGACCACTTCTCAAAGATTCAGGTTCAGCCGTCGCTGGAACTCACGCGAGGGCTTGGCGTCTTCTTCGAGATAAATGTGGTGGGAGCACATGGCCAGACTTATCCCCTATAGATCAGCTACACTGCATCCTATTGCCTTGCAGTTTCTTTCAAGAACCTCCATCAAACGAGATTCTTGGTCTTTAGTCAAATTAGTTGAGATAATGACTGGGAACATATGTGGCTCACCCGCAAGGAATCTATACTTCATACTTTGCGATAAGGTCTTCAATTCTAGACAAGTGGGAGCTGGTAAATCTGACTTTTGAAATGTCTGAGTGAATGCTACCAGATCTGTGTGTGAGAACTCTCACTGTAATGGTAAATTTGACAAAGATGGCATTGCTGGTATATCTGTCAACGGACCTCGCTCAGTCTCTACCCTAGCTGTCGGCTCTGTAGGCACCAGACACGTAAATATTCATCGAACTCTTGTCAGACAAAATCGCCTTCGCTATCCTGATCATGATAAACAGCCTCTATTGTATCCTGTGCCATGAGTGTGCTCTCTGAACTCTCATCTGCCATGATATGTGAATCTACACTGTCTGAAGATGTGGCAAGAGCTCGTGATGTGGGATCTGCCCAAACTGCTTCATCATCTGTGATCACAAAGTCACACTCCTGGTGGATGTCTAGCTCTGCATCTGTCATCTGCCCAGAGTCAGTCATCTGATCTGAGCACTCTGAGTCTCTAGCTCTGGTCTCCTCGATCGTCTCTATTTGTACACTTTCACCCTCGATGCAGAAGTATACCTTCCCACTATCGTGGTCAGATACCGCCTTGGCTGTGGCCAAGAAAGGTCTTCCTAAAATGATGGGGGCATCGATCACACGTTCAGGGATCTCCATGTCCAGTACAACAAAGTCCACAGGGAATTTCAGACCCTGAATTGTGACGACAACATCCTTAAGTAACCCCTTTGGCCTCTTAACAGATTTACCAGCAAACTGAAGGATCATCATGCTCTGTCTAAGAGGGCCGAACTCAAATCGATCAAGTAAGGCAGCCGGGAGAAGGTTAATTGAAGGACCGATGTCTAATAAGGTACGATCGAATTGCTGCTCATGAATGTGGCATCTGACATATGGATCTCCTACATCAGGCCTCTTGGCTGGCAATTGGTTCTGTATAGCGAAACAAGTGGCACGGGTAAGCACATGGATTTATGCATTACGATTCCTTTTCTTCCTATGTACAGTGGTCTTCTCTCTCAAGTGCTTCTGGAAGAGAGGGATGTGCTCTAGTGCCTCCTGTAGAGTCAGCTGGATATGGAATCTGTCAATCATGGTGACCTCTCTTGCCATACGCGTAGCAGATGCGTTGGCCCCCAGAATCAGTGTTATTATTATGATCGTTGCTTGCCTTTCTTGAAAGGTTGTTTGGATTTGGGGTGGAATTTATGGGGTTTATTTTTGGAGTTGACATGGTCTGCTAGATTGATAGGAGGGTTGTATTTAGAGTCTTTTGCCCCGTGATGATCTTCAGTTTGAAGATACTTTACGAGGTAAAACATGTTCATCTTCTCTTGTCAATGATGGAGAGATTTAGAGAAATCTTTCCAAGAATAAGGGAGTTTTTCGATTAGAGCGGCTACTTGTACATTTTCCTCTATCTTATAGCCACTAACAATAGACTTAGAGACAATATTTTGATATTCAAGAACTTATGCGGAAACAGATGAAGAGCCTACGACCACCCAAGTTAATTTAACCGGATTAATGATCGAATTAAATGTGTCGTTCGTTGTAGTCAGGTAATCTAGACTGATCAAAAACCACTTATATTAATCGAATTAATCACAGCAGCAATTTTTTTATTTTACTTGGGCAAGCCTAAGGTCGAAATCAGGGAGGCAGCTTTCTCCTTAGGTTATTTGAAGTTAAGATGTTAGATTTTTTATTGTTTATGCAATTAAAGAAAACTGCAATGCAATTCGAGCCAGATTTTAAGTTAAATCATAAATTATAGTCAAATAAAATCCAAAAATGATGAAACTTGGCCAGAATATGAAATGCAATGAAACTAAGCTACTGCAATTTTTTTGGAATTTTTAGACTATGAATGGATTAAATATGAATGTAGGTAGTTTTGCAAAGTTAATTTTAATAAATATCAAAGTACATTATTTTCAGATATAAAAATTATCATATATGGTTCTATGTGAGATGAATCCAAGAAAATTGATAGACCTAAAAAATAGAATGTTGGACCTATTAAAAATCAATTAAGCAAAAGACTAATTAATTTATTAACGCCTCGTAATGCGTGCAAATGATGTGATTTTTGGGCACGAAGTAGAACAACTTAAACTAAACCTATTGTGATTTTTTCGGTAATTGTTGGAACTACAAATAACTTAATATGGAATTTAAGGCACATAGTGGAAAAACTATGTAAATTTCCACAAAAATAATAATATTAAATTCCTCGAAGCTCACAAAAATATGCAAGTATCTACAATGATAAAGCACAAGTTCCTCTACAACATGCAATTTTTGGAATTTAAAAATGATGCTAAATGAATGCCTAAATAAATGTGCAAACACAGGGATCAAAATGCAAACAGGAATTAAAATTGATTAAATCAAAACATGCGTACAGGGACTAAAATGCAATTACCTATAATGATGGGGTTATGCGTGCAAAATGACCACGAGAACACATGTGTTTCATGTGGCATGCCTGGCAGGGACTGAAGTGCAATATTAGAAACTTGCAGGGGCCTTAGTGCAAAATGCACAGACCACACGTGAGCAACATGTGAGGTGCTAGGCTCGGGAAGCTTCGGAGACTCGGACGTTGGTTCGGATGCTCTGGAGGCTCAGACGTAGCTTCGGGAGAGGCTCGGGTGATCCAAGCCTAAGGGGCGGGGAAGAGGCTAGGAGCTAGTGACATGGCTGCAAGTGGACCATTAGATCAAGATTGATCCAATGATAGCGGTAGCGGTAGACGTGGCATGATGCAGGTCGTCAGATCCTCGCGTGATTAGATGGTATCTAGATCTCCTGATCGGTTGACATGGCGTAAGGTAGACCGTTAGATCCGATGATCCAATGGAGGCTGGTGTTGCTAGCGATTAAGATGTGGACCGATGAGTACCATCCGATCAAGACGATCGGACGGTGGTTGTGTGTCTTGTTCGTCCAGGCCTCTGCCTCCTGCGGCGGACATGGATGGGCTCCGGTGAAGCCCTCCTGGATCCGCCGCCTTGTTCCTCGCTCGAAGAAGATGTCCGGGAACTCCTAGGCAGCTGGGAATGATCGTGGAAGCGTCGGGGAGCCGCCGGAGGTTCTGGGTGAGGCTAGGGAGGTCTGTAGGTTGGTGGCGACGAAGCTCAAAGTAGCTCTGGTGAAGGTACGACCAGTGTCAAAGATGGTACCTGCAAGGTTAGGGTATGCCAAAAGATGGTGCTCGTGTTCGTGTGAAGTGCAGTGAGTGCTTGTGGCCTTCTGGAGTGAAGTGGTGAGCGGGCGGTGGTATTCTTCCGCCATGACCGGCGGAGCGATGGTCGGAAGTGGATTGATGTGTCGTGAAGGTGAACAGAAGGTGGAGCGAAGATGAGAGCTCCAACGCAGAGCTCAGGCGATGGTCAGCGGAATGTGTTAACGAGCGAGGTAGGCAGGAAAAATAGGAGAAAATCGAAGGAAAAGAAGAAGAAGATCGGAGGAGGAATGGAGGAGGCTACCTGAGAGTGGAGGCTCGACGGGGAGTCTTTGGTCGCTGCTCGAGGGCCAATAGCAACCCGAGCTCGTGCAGCTCGAAGGAGGAGCTGTTACACGACGAAGCTCGCCATGGATCTCTCCGGAGAGGGGAACACCGTCATCGCTTGCTCTTAGTCCTAGTCTCTATCACCGATAGGTAGAAGGGATCTCCGGTATCTCTCGTGCAAGGGCGGATGGGGTTGAAGCTCGCCGGAGGTGGAGTATTTATAGGGAGAAGGTAGACATCCGGGCGATGGAGGAGGTGGTTTGCGTGGAGTGTATGGAGCGAGGGAGAGGGGGTCATGGCGATCGTGGTTACTGGCGAGGATGATGGTTGATGGGGCTACATCGTGGGCTCATTGGGAAGTGAAGGTGGCGGCGGAAGGAGCGAGGGAAATGGGAAGGGAGAAGATGGTGCGCGAGAGGGGCAACGTGTGCGAGGAAGGTGGCAAGAGGTGGAAGAAGAAGTCGTGGCCGTTGGATCTCACGATCCAACGGCTACGAGAGGCACGCTATCGAGAGGCTGGGATTAGAGCGGGGCGGTATGATCGGGTGACGCATATCATGCCACGTGTCATGCTCTCATGCAGGCAGAACTGGACGGTGTGATGAGATTAGGGGTCGGATCGATGGGTGTGAATCTCATGGGAATCGAAGGTGGGGATGTGATCGATGAATGGAGGATCGAGAGGCACACATAGCGCCATATGGAGCGTTGCGGTGGAGGCGCAAGTGATCGGCCCAGATGCGATATGGGCCATGATCAGACAGTTGTGAGGTGATGCGACCGTGGATGGCTTGAATCTGAAGGAAGAGGAAGCCATCAGACTGTGGAGGAAAAGGGGTGCGTGGCGCGCAATGGAGTGGCCGCGTGGCGTAACCAGAGGGCGCCACATGGCCCAATCAGATTGGTCGAGGAAAGAAGGAGAAATAAGAAGATGAAAATAGCCGAATTTGGAAAAACTCAAAACATAAATGTTGTACATCTTTATGAGATCTACAATTTTGATGTTGACCAAAAATGGAAACGATGTCAAATGAAATGATAAAATGCAAGGGTACAAATATAAGTACATATAGTATACAATGGGGGCCCAAAACCCAAGTTTTGCATACGAGCTCCGATTTTAATGAAATTGGTATTATTTTGAAGGTCTCTAAATGTATATTATTTTAAAAGTGAGTAGACCTAGATCGGAGGTTGTATGAGAGGGATATATGCATTTTAAGGTCCATGGTCTCAAACTTGGATTGGGGTTTTATTGGTCAAATTTACAAGTTATCATTTTTTAGTATTTTTCTTGTATTAGTATTAGTAATATATACAGTATAAAGTTGAATTTATGGATTTTGAAGTTAGCATAAAATATGTACAAATGAGTGATTTTTACAAGTGACTTTGGCTTCTTATTTAATGCAGATGTGGATGCTAAAAAGCAGATGTTATCAATGCATGCATGAATGTTAATTATGCAATATGGGTGGAAATATGCCTCTAATTACTAAGGAACAAGGCTCTATTTTCAACTTTTAGAGTGATGAATCACAGATTCATCAACCCCCTATACTTAAACCTTTCTCGTCCCCGAGCAACTAAAATGAAATGCAAAAGTGAAATGAAATTGGGTTCCATACCAAGGTCATGAACAAAAGTTGAAAATGGAGCTTGACTCGACCTTTGGATTAATTGTGTGGTGGAACCTTATTGGGATCTGAACTTAAGATCTAACAGACTTCAAGTTCCACAAGTCTTCTATTCAAGACGCCTCAATAGTCAGATCAGAACAAATCCTCATACGCAAATTTCTAATGACTATAATTCTTACTTGTACTGTGTAAGTGAAAAATAGCTCTCCACATCAGAAATGGCTAAGAACCAGCCTCCTCTAACAAGGAAACTCTAATTCTCCGGTCTAGTAACTCTTTCCTCGAGGAGCGGGGCATTCCCTTCTAAGTTCAAGTGCGACAAGCTCAAGAGGAGGGGGTGGAGAAAAGAATGGACGGTAGACATTGTAGCTACCTATCCCAGGATGCCTTACCAATGTAGCCAAGTCATCCAGCTGCAAGCTTCTTGCTAATATACATACTCCGATAGGCATTTTATTTCACTCGGGCATGTCTTATTTTTTTGGAGTTCTTGCTTTTTTGAACTATATACAAGGTGCAGCATGTACATCAGGAGTTTTTCCTCTTGAGCCAGTAGACTATCCCTCTTTTGAAGCATTATTGCAACCCACGGCATCCCGTCATTAGATGTCAACATCACCAGACCAGGTTGAGATGCACTACCCTCCCTAGAGGAGGACGGATGTTTCCACCCATGTGCTACTCTAAGATAAAAGGATTCTACCTCTTCACCACCTCATCAATGAAGAGCTACGTGCATTGTGCTTGTCCAAGTTAGGTCACTGTCTATAAGAATCATGCATGTGCACGAGATATTCTATTTAGATTAATCAAGATGACATGTGAACATAGACTTGCGGACTCAAAGAATTAAGTCACTTTGACTTGAAAAAAATCTTAACTCCAATTCTTATAAGGTTCCTCAGAAATTAGGTGGATTAGGGTCAAATCAAGCCCTTCCTCAACATCTATTCATAACTTGGTTCAGAACCCACTAACTTTTCACTTTGCATATGCTAGATAAGCAGATGAAGTGCAGATGACATGTTATGTAGATGAATGCAAGACTCTCTTTTTTCTTTCTTTTTAGATGCAGATATGCAAGAGTAAATAAGAAGCCTTTGATTTTGATTTTTTTTCAAAAATATACAAGAGTATTACAAAGATACATGTATTTTACAAAATAATCAATTTTTATCCACCCCATAATTATTGTATAGTATATACGCGAAAGTACGAGCTATGGGTAAAGTATATATGTAATATATACACGCCCCCCTATACTTAGCATGTGTTATGTCATCAGAGCATGAAAAACGAGGAAAAGACATAGCTCGTTCTAGGCGTAGGAGAGCTAAAAGAACAAAAAGTATAGAAGTCGTCCTGCCCCTCTATACTTAGGCTCTGGCAGCCTAAGTGTAGAAGAAGATCAAAAATGGGGCGGACGAGGTTAAGAGGAGAAATGGAGGACTATACAAGATGGGCATCGGTCCCCCCTACACTTAGGGTCAGGACAAACTAAGTATAGGACAGGAGTAAGTATGAGAACCGATGAGATCTGGAGGATGTACAATGAATGGTGAATAGACTCGGGTCACTCTCCCCCCTATACTTAGGATCTGGTCATCCTAAGTATGAAATGAAAAGATATGAGCCGGGGCGAGTGATTAGAGTCGTAGGAGGGAGGGAAAGAATATACAAGAAGGGTGATTATATACAAGGATCATGATCTAAATCTTTTCGATGATGCTGATGGCGAGAGCTCACTATTGCAAAGTCTCATGCGCGGCTTCATGTGTGTCTACTAGGTCTGCCTCGCGCATGAAAACAATCTCCTCAACATGGACTAACTATTCATTGGGTTCGATAAAGTATTTCAGCAGTTGTCCATTAACTAGGGATGTCTGTGCTCCATATGTAAGATCTGAGATCTCTACGCATCCACTATCATGCACAGCACGGACTATGAACGAACCCGTCTACTTGGATTTCAGCTTACCTTAAAAAACCTTCAGCCTCGCATTGAACAACCATACCTTCTGTCCAGGAACAAAGGTCTTTCGTCTAATATATATCCTGTCAACGCTTCACCTTGTCCTTGTACACCAAACTGTTGTCATATGCTCGGTTTCTGGCTTCCACAAGTTCATTCAGATCAATCTCTCTATGTTTCTGCCCTAGGTGTGTGTTCCAGTTGACCTTCTTAATTGCCCATTCAGATTTGTGCACTAATTCTGCAGGCAAATGGTACGTCTTTCCAAACACCATTCTGAATGGAGAGGTTCCTAAAGGTGTCTTGTAAGATGTCCTATAAGCCCAAAGGACCTAATCGAAAATCTGAGACCAGTCCTTCCTGTTTGGGCGGACAAGCTTCTGCAATATGGTCTTCACCTCCCTATTCGATACATTTGTCATGCCATTGGTCTGTAGGTGGTAAGGACTAGCGACACGGTGTTCGATGTCATAATCCTTCAAGAGTTTCTTCACTTCTCTGTTCACAAAATGGCTACCCCCATCAGATGTCAACACTTTAGGGATCTCGAACCTAGAGATGATGTGATCTCTAATAAATTTGCAGACAGTCCTGCTGGCCGCAGCTCGGGTCGGGATAGCCTCCACCAACCTTGACAGATAGTCTACCACAAGAAGGATATATTCGAATCCATGGCTAACCGGGAATGGGCCCATGAAGTCGATACCCCAGGCGTCAAAGACATCACAAATGATGTCAGGCTGCATCGACATCTCATCCTTGGAACCAACGGTTCCTCCCATTCGCAGGCATATTGGACACGACTTCGCAAAGGTGATCGCATCACGAAACGGAGTCGGTCGGTATAAGCCACATTGAAGTACCTTCCATGCGGTCCTCTTCTCGGAGCGGTGTCCTCCTGCCTCCAGACTGTGGAATAAAGTAAGGACACTCTGATATTCCTCCTGAGGAATACACATCTTCTAGACACAATCCGGTCATTCAAAGAAAAGGATCGGATCCTCCCAATGGTAATATCTTGCATCCGACTTAAGCCGATCTATGTGGCTCTTGGGCCAATCTTTGGGAACATTCTTGGAGACAAGATAGTTCGCTATATTGGCATACCATGGGAGCGAGTCGATAACAAAAACCGACTCGTCAAGGAAGGAGTCTCGAATAGGCATATCATCAAAAGTATCAAGATTTTCGAGACGGGAGAGGAGATCAGCCACTACGTTCTTCTTTCTAGGTTTATCTCTAATGTCCAAATCAAATTCCTAGATGAGCAAATCCACCTAAGAAGACGCGCCTTCGCGTCCTTTCCATTAAGTATCGCAGTGTTGTATGGTCCGTGAACACAATCACCTTAGATCCAATGATAAGATCTGAATTTATCCTAGGCGAACACTACCGCAAGCATCTCCTTTTCGGTAGCTGTATAGTTATGCTGAGCAGTATCAAGCACTTTGCTTGCGTAGTGTATGGCAAACGGGTCGCCATCCCCCCTCTGTCCCAACATAGCTCCAATAGCAAAATCTGAGGCATCCGTCATGATCTCAAAAGGAAGAGACCAATCTGGGGCTTGTAGGATCGGAGCGTCCATGATCATCCCTTGTAATTGCTTAAAGGCCTCAAGACATTTATGATCGACAATAAACTCCATGTATTTGCCTAAAAGCTCAGTTAGCGGTCGGTCAATCTTCGAAAAATCCTTGATAAATCTCTGATAAAATCCAACATGCCCGACGAGTGACTGCAACTGTTTCACGTTGGTTGGTGGCTGGAGTCATCTGATCATGTCCACCTTGTCAAGGTCAATCTCCATTACTCTCTTGGAGATGGCATGCCCCAACACAATGCCCTCTGTCACCATGAAGTGACTTTTCTCCCAGGAGAGCACCAGATTAACCTCACAACACCTTTTGAGGACTCAGTCCAGATTCCTAAGAGAGGAATCGAAGGAATCGTCGTGGACCGAGAAGTCATCCATGAAGACTTCCAGGAATTCACCGACCATTTCGGAGAATATTGCAATCATGCACCTTTGAAATGTACCGGGAGCATTGCATAACCCAAAGGGTATGCGCCTGAAAGCATAGGCATCAAAGGGGCATGCGAAAGTGGTTTTCTCCTGGTCCTCAGGAGCAATGGCTACTTGGTTGTAGCCCGAGAACCCATCTAAAAAGCAGAAGAATTCTTTTCCTGCTAATCTCGCTAAGATCTTATCAATGAATGGTAGGGGAAAATGATCCTTCTTCGTCACGACATTCAGGCACCTGTAATCCACACAGACACTCCATGATGTGGGTACTCATGTCACGATCTCCTCTCCGTCCTCGTTGGTGGTCGTCTGAATTCTCGATTTTTTCGGGACAACATGGATGGGTGCCACTCACTTGGAATCGGAGATGGGGTAAATAAAACTCGCATCACACCATTTCTCAATCTCCTTTTTCACGACCTCTCACAAATTTGGATTCAACCGACATTGGAATTCATGAGAGGGTTTAGCTACATTTTCTAAGTAGATATGGTGCGAACACAGAGCAGGATTTATCCCGTGGAGATCAGAGATGCTCCAACCTATCCTCTTGCGGTTTTTCTCTAGGATCTCTAGCAAGCGAGATTCCTTCTCCTCGATCAATCACGAGCTGATGATGACCGGATACTTCCTCTCTTGTCCCGCAAGGAAGGCGTATTTAAGAGTTGTGGGCAATGGTTTTAGCTCAGGTAAGGTGTGATCATCGAGAAAATATGGCTCAATCAGTTATGGCTCTGTGCTGGTAGTGGTTGGATCTATCTTTGAAGTAACTTCCACCAATTCGTTCAGCTCTGGAGTCGGATCGTCAAAGGTATCCAAGCAATCGGCAAAAGCCATGTCCGACCCATCATCCTCATCTTCTGATTGTCCTAAAGAGGGAAGGACTGACATGCCCAGCTAGGCGAACCTGTCATCGAAGATGTAGGGGGATGCATTTTTTGCACTGTACTCGCTCCTAAGGTTCTCGCAAACTGTCTCATGCACGATATCTTCTCCAAAGGAGAGGGACTCATCGGTGCTAGTTGGGTTCTGTCTCCATGGCCCAACGGTATCTACATGAACACAATCTGCTTCTGACGAAGAGTACTCGGTGCTAGATTCGGAATCTGACCTCTGTTACCTTGTCTGCTTCATCGCAAGTTCCTCATCTCCGCGTGGAGTTTGGAACTGAATCTTCCCGATCTTCTAATCAAATAAGGCCCCTGCTATTCTAAGGAAGGGCCTTCCTAGTATGATCTGGGAATCTCTCCAATTTCGAGGGATTTCAATATCAAGGAATGTAAAGTTCACCATGTAATCATGTCCCTCGACTTTGATCATAATGTTCCTCAATTTTCCTTGGGACCTCTTGGTTGATTTGTCTGCGAACTGGAGTAAGGCTCTGGATTTCCTGAGAGGTCCTAGATTTAACCGCTCATAGAGGGTCGTAGGCATCAGATTAATTGAGGATCCGTTATCTAGGAGAGTGCGTGCAAATGCAGTGTCATTGACATGACTCACCACATAATGAGCACCCATGTCCCTTCGCTTCCTTGGAAACGCATTCTTTATGGCGCAAGTAATGGCTACTAACAAAACGTGCTTCTCAACACAGCTTTTGGTTTTCTTGCTGACCCTAGTAGGTGTGCATCTCACCTTAAGATACTTCTGAAATGCAGGTGTCATGTCCACATACTTATCGAAGGGGATTGTGACCTTGATATACTTGTTGCAGAACTCTGCCATCTCAGGGTCATCTTTTTGGATTTTCTTTGTTTTCTTCTTTCCATGCTTAAGAGCATGGGGGAAAGGGATTATTGGCGACAACTCAGATTCGAAAACTGGAAGATTTGCATTAAGACGAGAAACTGAGTTCTGTACAGGACACTAACTCTGACTTTGACAATGACTCGGACGAAAAAGAAATTCTTTTGGAAAAACAGGTGATGTGTCTTCCGTGACTTCTGGGACGTCCTCCTCAGATGGAGGTGCGGGCTCCTCATCTGGTTCGTGGGGTTTACTGCTGGTGCTCCTCTCCTTCTTCTAGGACTTGGAAATCTTGTTCTTCTGTTGATGGTGGTGGTGGTGCTGCTGCTCCTCTGCCTCCAAGTTCTCCTCAAGTAGAGACTTGGCGGCGTCTTCCTCTTGTGCCCGTGCCCGATCAGGTACGGTCACGGTCCTTCCGCTCCTTAGGGACATATGATTTACATTATCGTGCGAAAGGATCTCGTGTTCATATAGAGAGTGATCTGAATATTATACATGATCGTGTGGTCGGTGATGACCCTGATTCAGGCAATTTGGGTTAGCCTGAACCTGGGGGGAATTGGGGTCTTTGGCACCATATGCTGGTCTTGGTTACGTGAGACGCAGTTGAAAATCTATTTCGATATCCATGTAGTCATTCTGTAACTGTTGGACCCTATCAGTCAGGGTCTGGATGGCCAAAGTGAGGGACTCCAATTCACTGGTGGGCAGGGCTTGCTGTTGTTGACTAGACGACGAGTGATTCGGTTGTCTATATTGGTCCTGTTGGCCATGCCGATACTGTTGCTGGTGGGAAGGTGGTGGAGGGCCCTACTGGCCCAAGTGGAATGTGCATTGTTGCTGGTGTTGTTGAGGCCGGTACCCTTGTCCAGGCCGGGAATGTATGAAGCGCGGTGCAGGGACGGATTTCCTGGTAAGCTAGGGAAGATCGTGTGGCTGGTCGTTCCCTATCCCCGACTGTCTGCCGATGGGATCATGGTTGTACCACAGCCTGTTGATCTCGAACACCTGCGGAGGATCCTCGTAGACTGTCTCCACCTATGGGGGTGCGTACTGCTCCTACTGAGTGTACTGCTGCTCCTCAACCCAGCTACTCTGAGGCCATTGTACCTGTTCATGTACAAGATGAACTCGATGTACAAGCACAGGTGGTGCAGAAGGGGCAGGTAGTCGTATCTTGACTACCTTCTCAGTCAATTCCTCCACTTGTTTGGGCAATCGTGAAAGCGCCTCAAGGTCGGTGACCATCTTGTGGATCTGCTCTACCATGGTGAGCTTATCAGCTATTATCCCCATGCTGGGGATGAGGCTATATGTCAGATCCGCTACAGTCCTCCTAGTTGTCTCATTAGATAGGCTTGAGGGAGACAACGGATAGGCCCTGGTGGCCTGAGACGTACCTGTCTCTGCCATCTGCTCCAAAATTTTCCATACGACATCTTCATTCTTATTGAGAAAGCTTCCTCCACAAGCTGCACTCACTAACCCCTGCATTTCCAAGGTCATGCCATAGAACAAGGTATGGACTAAGATCGCTTTGGTAATGCCATGACAGGGGCACTTTTGAGTTAAGTCATTGAATCTATCCCAGGCTTCATGGAATGGTTCGAAGGGGCCCTGGGAAAGGCTAGCGATCTTGGTCCTCATCTGATTAGTCATATTTAGTTGGTAAAACTTCTTCAAGAATAAGTCTTTGAATTGCATCCAGGTCGTACATCTAACCCCGAGATTTTTCAGCCAATGAGCAGCCTTATCTCCTAAGGCAAACGTGGTAGCCATCAGCCTGATGTAATCTTGTTCAACCCTAAGGTGACTAAGGTTGTTTCATACCAGCTCAAAGTCTCTAAGGAAAGCATATGGTTCCTCATTGACGTTCCCATTAAACTTCGGTAGCAGACTTAGAAAGTGGGGCTTCAGCTCGAACGCTTCTAGGGGTACCTCAGGTACAAGCCAACTATGTATCTCATTCTCAATTGGGTTGTAGGAATCTACCATCGGTCGGTCGATTCCACCTGCCTCTATCACATGTCCCATCCTAGCCATAAGTTCTGTATTAAGCTGCTTGGCTCTAGCCTATCGGGCAAAGACTTGGTGCATAGGATTGTCCTCTTCTTCCGGGGGTTTCTTAGGAGGCATCTTGTCCTCTTTACCTGGGTAAAGAAATTGGTCTAAGTTAGAGGACGTATTAATGAAGACATTCTCACCAAGGCAATGGTTTTCCTCGGTGAGATGAGAGGAGAGAAAAGGGATGGTTTGAGAGTAACCATCCAGAGGGTGATGGATCCCGAACTCGAGAGGGTCATGAGCTCGAGTTGGCCTAAGTTGTGCTTGGGCCGATGAAGACGAACTTCGTGAGGGGCTCAAAGAGAGATTTGTGAAGCGTGAGTAGATATCCCCCCAGTCAGTCATCTTGATGGGAGAAAGAAGGGTCGGGAGTATAAGTGTAAAGGTAGGATATTACTCCTACCTGATGCAAGCAAGTGAATCACAAACCCTGATTTTCACGCTCAACACGATAAAGGACCCGAAATCGAGTCCGATTAGTCCGGTTGATTTTAAGTGTGATTTTTCAAGCAAGTAGCAAAGGTTACGCGGCCTATAGGGAAGTCGGCTCAAAGCCAGATGCGTCTCCCCTGTTTAACCTGTCGCCTAGGATACCAACGCCCTTCCTTTCTTTGCTCCTATCACCAGCCGAGAGTTCAAGGACCTACCCCTATCTACCTACCGAAGTAGGCGGAGGCTGACAAGGCTTTAACTTCGCCCCTATCTACCTGCCGGAGCAGGCGGAGGCTACTAGCAACTTGTCGTGGTGCACGGCAATTTCGCCCCTATCTACCTGCCAGAGTAAGCTAAGGCTACTTGGCGTTGGTCAGTTGAACCCATAGTTCATCCTGTGATATTTGCTCAGATCGGGGGACGCGATATGGAAGGCGGTGATTTTTGTCTCTGCCTTAGGGTGTGTGCACACACTCTTGTACCCTCACTCAGCCTGAAAGCAATGGGGTTAATCTCCCGCAAACAGAATTTCTGATTTTTTTGATCAGTTTTGTTTAGCAGTCCCAATTTTAAGTTAGGTGACCACTTGATTAGTCCAACCACAAGGCACGCATATCTTCCAGTCCCAATTTTCTTTTAACCTAAGTTTGAAAAACCAAGGGGGTGGAGTCGAGAAAAGCCGATGCAAGACAAAACAATGATGTATGCCAAGTTCAGAAGACTTACATTGATCCTCATGCTCTACATGTGGGATGCAAAACAGAATTGAATTTTATACTATATGAATGCAAGCAAAAAAGTCGCTCCTAGGCAAGCAGTTCTATTAGTGGATGAAGAACCAGTTAGGTTTGGCTAAGTCCTGCGGTCTAAGTGCGTCTTTTAAGTGTGAAGTGTGGTCCTAAATGTTACGAGCACAAACAGTCCTAAGATAGCTCTAAGAGCCACAAGTGCAGGTCCTATTCTACGTTAAGCAACCACACAGTACACGGGGGACTCGTTTTATTATGACCTACACGTGCGAGAACCCAAACGGGAACCGCTGGAAAATGCAAAATAAAAATGAAAAAAATACAAGTCCTCTCAAAAGCACTCAATTTATTTTAATGCAGGTTCCTTGGCTCGCTTGGCGAAGCGCCTTCGACTCCTCGTATTCCTCGCATGAAAATAATTGATGGTCAGATAAAGGACGACACAAAATAAAAGAAAAATTGAACAGAAAATATTCAAGAGAAAAACCGAGAATCAGACTACACGGGTATGGAAAACCTTAAATCCAAATTTCCTAAAAATTAACCTAAGCCGTGCCTCCCCGGCAACGGTGCCATTTTGACTGGCCTCGAACACCCTAGTTAATTCAATTGGATTAATGATCGAATTAAATGTGCCGTTTGTTGTAGTCAAGTAAATCGAGACAGATCAAAAACCACTTATATTAAGCGGTAATTTTTTTATTTTAACTTGGGCAAGCCCAAGGTCGAACTAAGGGAGGCAGCTTTCTCCTTAGGTTAATTTGAAGTTAATTTCGATGTTAATTTTTTTGGAGAATATTTTTTTGATTTTTTATGCAATTAAAGAAAACCGCGATGCAATTCGACCAAATTTTAAGTTAAATCACATATTCTAGTCAAATTAAATCCAAAAATGATGAAACTTGGACATAATATGAAATGCAATGAAACTAAGTTTATTGTATTTTTTTGGAATTTTTAGACTCTGAATGAATTAAATATGAATAATATATGAATGCATGGTATTTTTTACAAAGTTAATTTTAATAAATACCAAAGTATATTATTTTCAAATATAAAAATTATCCTAGATGGTTCTATGTGAGATGAATCCAGGAAAATTGATAGACCTAAAAAAAGGGTTTTGGACATATTAAAAATCAATAAAGCAAAAGACTAATTAATTTATTAAGGCCTCATGATGCGTGTGGATGATATGATTTTTGGGCACGAAGTAGAACAACTTAATCTAAACCTATTATGATTTTTTCGTAATTTTTGGAGCTACAAATAACTTAATATGAAATTTAAGGCACACAGTGGCAAAATTATGTAAATTTCCACAAAAATAATATTATAAAATTCCTCGAAGCTCACAAAAATATGACAAGTATCCACAATGATAAAGCACAAGTTCCTCTACAACATGCAATTTTTGGAATTTAAAAATAATGTTAAATGAATGCCTAAATAAACGTGCAAACAGAGGGACTAAAATGCAAACAAGAATTAAAATTGATTAAATCAAAACTTGTTTACAGGGACTAAAATGCAATTATATATAATAATAGGGTTATGCATGCAAAATGTACATGGGAACATGTGTGCCTCACATAATGCGCTTGGCAGGGACTGAAGTGCAAATATTGGAAACTTGTAGGGGCCTCAATGCAAAATGCCCAGACCGCACGTGAGGAACATGTGAGGTGCTAGGCTCGGGAAGCTTCAGAGGCTCAGACGTTGGCTTGGGTGCTCTGGAGGCTCGGACGTAGCTTTGGGAGAGGCTCGGGTGCTCCGAGCCTAAGGGGCGGGGAAGAGGCTTGAAGCTAGTGATGTGGTTGTAAGTAGACCATTAGATCAATATTGATCCAACGATAGCGGTAGCGGTCGACGTGGAATGATGGGGGGCGTCAGATCCTCACGTGATCAGATAGTATCTAGAGCTCCTGATCGGTTGACGTGGCGTAAGGTAGACTGTTAGATCAAGATGATCCAACAGAGGTTGGTGTTGCTGGCGATAGCGACGTGGATCGATGAGGATTGTCCGATCAAAACGATCGGACGGTGGTTGTGGGTCTTGTTCCTCCGGGTCACCGCCTCCTCCGGCGGACGTGGTTGGGCTCCAGCGAAGCCCTCCTGGCTCCGCCGCCTTGTTCCTCGCTCGGAGAAGATGTCCGGGGACTCATAGGCAGCTAGGAATGGTCGTGGAAGCATCGGGGAGCCGCCAGAGGTTCTGGGTGAGGCTGGGGAGGTCTGTAGGCCGGTGATGACAAAGCTCAAAGTAGCTCCGGCGAAGGTCCGACCAGTGTCGAAGATGGTACCTACAAGGTTAGGGTATGCCAAAAGATGGTGCTCGTATTCGCGTGAAGTGCAGTAAGTGCTTGTGGCCTTCTGGAGTGAAGTGGTGAGCGGGTGGTGGTGTTCTTCCATGACTTCCAAATGACATCCAAAGAGTTGGATGAATGCCAATACTGCAACAAACTGATGTGTTGATAGTATGACTATCAGGTCTACCTAGAATCCTTAGAGAAGGACTCGGATAGTGCATCAGAATAATCTACATATAATCATTGAAATTGGCTTTCTTATTTGATAAGATGAAGTCTAATAATTGTATATCAATCTTCTAATAACACTTGCGATTGGTTGCATATGTATTAGAAGACTATAAACTTTGATTTTAAAGGTTTAATAGTCATCCACATAGATGTTAATGCAATTATTGCAAGAACCTCTATTGTATAAATAGACTTCCTAATTTCAGTGGGGAACCATTAGTCTTAGAGAATGTCTCTATGACCTAGTTTTTAGAATACACTCATTGTTTATTTCTAAATGTTGGGAATAAACATGAATTCTGGAATAGACCTATCATAAAGAGCTATGATGGAGATAATTCGGATAGTAATTTAAAATCTAGTGGGCTCTACTAAATTAGAAAATTAATGAATGGTTCATTAACATTTCTAATATTGAAATTAAATCTTAAAAGATCAATAGGAGAATGAAGATCATTTGACAATGATCTGGCATCAAGCCTTGGACATTTGTCTGTTGATGTAATCAATAGACTAGTAAGAGATGAAACTTTAGATTGTGTAAAGGTTCAAATCTTACATACTTGTGAATATTGTATTCAAAAGTAAAAATTTCCAATACACCCTTCCTTGGAATGGTGTAAGATGTCAAGGTATTCAAGATCTCATACATATTTATGTATGTGAATCATCTATATCAGAATAACTTTATGGATATGTGATATTTATTGATGATTATTTGTGATATGAGATTTCTTATCTTCACTTAAAAACCTTTGAAATGTTCAAAGATTTCACAATTTTGATTTAGAACCAAGGTTTGAAGGAAGATTAAATGAATTTGATCTAATCTAGGTAGTCGATACTTGTTAGATGAATTTATGTAATACCTTATAGAGATATGAATGTCATTTCTATCTCACTCCTCCTAGTAAACCTAAACTCAATGGAGTTGTGGAGAGATACACGTGGATCATGTGTGACATGATTTGATCAATGATGATTCTTAGCATAATTACCTCTTAGTTTCCAAGGTATATGTGTAGTAAAGACTACAATATATATCCTTAATAAGGTTCCAAGCAAGTAAGCTAGAATTTAACACCCGAGAGTGCTACTTCATTAGGAAAATAAAGGATGGTATTGGATACCTACTTTATGACCTTGAGATTCTTAAAAGATCTCATCTATAAGAATGTGATTCTAAGAGGATGAGACTCTTGAGAATCAAGATGAAAATGAAGTGAAGGAACTCATTTAATCTTGAGAAGATAATGAGGCTCCAAAAATTGGAAACTAAAAGGACAATTAAAGATGAAACACTAATACCTCTTCAAATAAGTTTGAAGATGGATTCCATGTGTCAGTTGAATCTGACAATGATCTGACTTCATGTGATGAAGCTTCTGAAGATCATAGCATGAAAGGATGGATGTTAGCAATAAAGTCTGAAGTAGACATCATATACAAATGTTGTATATGGACCCTCGAGGATCCACCTATATGGGTAAGACCCATTAAGGTGTAAATGGATCTTCAATAGAAAGAGGGAACCTGATGAGAAGGTAGAGACCTTCAAAAGCACGGTTCATAGCCATGAGCTGCATAACGAAGAGAAGACATCGCTTGTGATGAGACATGCTATTCAGTGACCATGCTTGAACCCATCAGAATATTGCTAACTATAGCTACGCAACTTGACTATGACATCTTCAAGATGTGAGTCAATATTGCATTCCTCTATGAATACCTCTCTGAGGATATTCACATGAAGTAGCCCCAGGGCTTCTTAGTTGAGGAAAGCAAGATGTGTAAGCTAAGGAATTCCATCTTTGGACTCAAATAAGCTTCTTGTATCTGGAACATAAGATTTGACGAAATTATAAATGTTATGATTTCAGATGGAATCTTAATGAACCGTGTGAAGCTTAGTGGGTGTGCCATTGTGTTCATCGTACTAAATGTAGATAATATCCGAATCATTTAGAATGATATAAGGAAGATAATAATAAGTGTTTTATAATCTGGTTGTTCCATACCTCGAGATATGATTTCAAGGATACCTCTTAGATCTTATTTCTGAAGTTGTTCAGAAGCAAAGAGAAGAGGGTATTGGGACCATCACATTAATGGTACACCTGGGACATTTCCATTTTCTGTAAAATTCCAAGAAAGGCTTCTTTCCCTCTAGATATGGTATTGACCTATCTAAAGGGATAGCACCTCAAAGAGTTGAGGAAGTGAATGCTAAAACTGGTTGCCCTTTGTACATCAGTTACGAGAAGCTGAAAGTATGCTAGATGTGTACAAAAGCCAGATGTCTGCAATGCAGTGGGAGTAGAAAACTGTTACTAATCCTACCATGGAGATAGAACACTTGATTGCAGTAATAACAATATCTTCAAAGATGACAAGCCTTTAGAGATGGTGATATGTAAGTCTTATCTTTAAGAAATTAAGACTTTATAGATGGAGATCTAAAAGGTCTTAACTACAAATATCTTAGGAGATAGAGATCTCCAGGAATAAGGGTATTTTGATAAGGATAATAGAAATTACATACTGGTTATAATAATTATTGAGGTGTAGTGTCAAGGACACTATGACTAACATGGTTGAGTATTGATTGCATGAGATGCAACATTCGCATTGGATGTGAACAATGTCACTAGAAGATATGCAAGTGCCGTAAAAGGACTTGGCATAGTCTCTTGGGAACAGAGTGACTGATCAGCTTACCTAGTTATTTTCTAAATAGCCTATGATTATCACATGAGTGTGGGTTTAAATGATTATCCCATTAATGGCTCTTTGGGCTAGTAGGAGATTGTTGGACATGCGAGCCCACAGCGAGCCATTACGCAATAGGTGTTATTGCAAATATCATTCCCTGATCTAAAATGAAGAATAACTAATTTGCATAATAGGTCTCTTAGTACAATTAGGGTTATGTACCATGGCCATCTTAATGATCATACAGCTGGTGATTCAATTATTAGATCACAGAGGTTGGTGCTTGGATGAATATCTAAAGAGTTAGATAGAGGACTCATCAAGCACCATCAAATGATTGTTAAGTGATGATCTCCAGCCTGAGTAGGAGATGGTAATCCTTTCTCATTTGGTTGATATCTGATCGACCTCTTGATGCAGGTCCTCTGCATGGGAATAGTGATTCGGAGGTGTCAAATTAGTTGAGTCAAAGGGTTGACTTAATGAGATCGAGATAACCAAAGACCTATGTTGAATACTGTCACAGCACAGGCATGCATCCTCTGACCAGAGACAGATGTGTTACTATATGTCTGAGTATGTACATTTGGCAGACCAATAGGCTGATGACCTACCAAGGACTATACACCGACGAGCTGGTGTCCATATAAGGACATGTGAGTAATACGATCTCTCAAAGGGATCATACAGGTTCACTTGTGAACCGGAAGACGTGAGCTCACTCATGAGGTATTGGGACTGAACAAATTCCATGCATGGTCGTCATGCTTTGGAAGCATGACAAGAATTTGAAGGTATGATATATGCTTTGGGAAAGCATATGATCGATACCAATTCCCAATGACCAAGACTAAGAAACTTGATGATTAAACCCTAAAGAAGACAGTACAAAATTGATCTACATCTTTGAGTTTCATCATAGGTCTTCCAGTATGCAGGATGTACAGGTGTTGGGAATACCTTAGGGTGATTTGACCATAAACGATTGTATAACCATGACGCTTCCATTCCGAGGGAGTGATGAAACATGTTTGGATTTTAGTGACTCCTCTCAATAGAGAAGTGACCTGATCTTAGTCCATGTATTGGACATTGGTCTGAATGAGATTCATATACAATGAGAAGATTACATCTACGGTCTTGATTCAATCAAACATCTGTGGGAGGTCCATGAGATCTGGATTTGAGATGTGATCTCAATATTTAAGTCACTATACGTGGAACAATACAATCGCCATGCCCTTATCTCCAAGTATCTGCGGAGAAATCGCATTATTCTTGAAAGAGTTCAAGAATGATTCCATAGTTGAATTATATCTAAGCATTGAGAGATTGATAATTAAATGTGATTTAATTATCTTGATGCATGTGGATAATTATCCAATATAATTAAATGTGATTTAATTATTGCGGATAAGAATAATGTGGATAATTATTCATAATATATTATAAATGTGATTTATAATGTATTAGAGAGATCTAATTATGATTTATATTTTTTAATTAATTATTGGTGTGAATTGGATTCACATTGTATAATTAATTGAAAATATAAATTATATTTTATTTTGGGTTGTGAATATGATTCACAAAGTTCCAATGGCAAGATTGCAATATTCTCAAAATTAATTATGAATTATTTTTGTAGAATAATTCACAACAAAAGTTGTTGGAATAATAATGGAGATTTTCATGGAGATATGCAATCTCATGAGATTTTATGAGATTGCCTCCACCATGAAAATAAGTGGACGGCTACCAAGTCCTATATGGAATTGGTGACCGTCCCACCTATTTTATGGGGAGATATTATCTCCATGCTAATTATCTCCTTATTTATTTGATTTGATTTAGGATTGAATTGTATTTGATTTATCAAATATATCTGATCTAAATTAAATTACTAGTTGTTGGTTTTTATCAACAACAATCTTGACCATTGGATTAATCACAAATCAATCTCATCCACTGATTTTGTGTGTCCCATGGATTGTGATCCATGGATCCCAAAACCCTATAATAGAGAGGCATACCTTGCTCTCTAGGGTTATGCTATTGAGATACAACTCTCTCTCTCTCTCCTTCCACACACCAACCCTCTCCTCTTCTCCATTGGTGGTTGTCCACCAAGCCCTAGAGGAGGAGCCTCGTCATCGTTTCACCATCGCGTCGCCGCCTCGACGTTCCTCGGTTCTCCATCTTCTTTGGAGTGCTTCGCTCATGAAGAAGGTGTTCGATCTCGTGCGACGAGATCAGGAGTTCACCATGCTTGGATCAACTTCTTGGATTGCGAGGATCACGCGACTCATCCCCGCGCTCGCAAGTGTCTTCTCTGACGATCGGACTTGAGACAGGAGGTCTCTTTTCGTAGAGACTCGATCAACCACGCTACAAGAGGCATTCCTTTATAGTTGATGTGGTTTTAGATTAAACGATCCGAGAATCACACTAGTACGACTAGTCATTCTTCGTCATATTTGATACGATGCTCACGCTTCCGTGATGTGCTTAAGGATTATCCCATATCCTTCAGGGGTCGGATCGACGGGTGCGAATCTCACGGGAATTGAAGGCGGGGATGCGATCGATGAATGGAGGATCGAGAGGCGCAGATAGAGCCACGTGGAGCGCTGTGGTGGAGGCGCAAGTGATCGTCCCAGATGCAATCTGGACCTTGATCAGACGGCTGTGAGGTGATGCGATCGTGGACGGATTGGATCTGAAGGAAGAGGAAGCCATCGGACGGTGGAGGAAAAGGGGCACGTGGCACGCAATGGAGTGGGCCGCGTGGTGCAACCAGAGGGGGCCACATGGCCCAATCAGATTGGTCGATAAAAGAAGGTTAAATAAGAAGGTGAAAATGGTCGAATTTAGAAAAATTCAAAACAAGGGTACAAATATAAGTACATATAGTATACAATGGGGGCCCAAAACCCAAGTTTTGCATACGAGCTCCGATTTTAATGATTGATTTTATTTTGAAGGTTTCTAAATGTATATTATTTTAAAAGTGAGTAGACCTAGATCGGAGGTTGTATGAGATGGATATATGTATTTTAAGGTCCATGGTCTCAAACTTGGATTGGGGTTTTATTGGTTAATTTTACAAGTTAGCATTTTTTGGTATTTTTCTTGTATTAGTATTAGTAATATATACAATATAAATTGAATTTATGGGTTTTGGAGTTAGTGTAAAATATGTACAAATGAGTGATTTTTACAGGTGACTGGCTTCTTATTTAATGCAGATGTGGACGCTAAAATGCAGATGTTGTCAATGCATGCCTGAATGTTAATTATGAAATATAGGTGGAAATATGCCTCTAATTACTCAGGAACAAGGCTCTATTTTCAACTTTTAGAGTGATGAATCACAGATTCATCAACGGGCTTATTCTCTACCATCTTATAGTCAAGCCATTGGACAAAGGCATATCGTTCAAATCCCACATCTTGCATACCAAAGTTAACATCTAAAGTTTCCAAAGTTCGAGGGCATTAGGATGCATATGGTATATGTCATAAAGATCATCAGATAAGCCAGATAGAATCCTACCATGACAAAGGTAATCTATTTCTTTAGGTATTTTTGAATGAGACGAGATAGGAGAAGAAAGCGGATCACTGTAAGTAGAGCCTATTGAGAATGGAGCAGAATCAACTTGATCGCAGGAGTGACAGGAGTTTCGGGTTCCTCAGGAGGAGTTACAGCAGAGACTAATCCTAAAGAAGTGAGCAAAAACCTCATTTTTTATTACCATCTACGGAAATGTAAGCCTGTGATTTTTTGGAGCTTAAGACTAGCAATGTCTTCTGAAGTCATCATTGCTCTAGGATCCATTAAGCAGATATTTAATTAATAAAGATGGAATCAAACACTAGATAGAAAACTTGTGAATCTATCTTCACAATGTTGGAAAAACTATGGTTTTCTAGCATTGTTTGTAAGGATATTTTGTTTTAAGATTGGCAAGCAAATACAACCAAAATAGCAGCAAAGAAATATTAGTTTGAAAGATCCAGCCTGGGAAATGGAGGCACGTTGAAATACATTGTCATGAAGATAGATTCCATCACTCCTATGCACGAGCTTGATGGCAACCTGGCTCCCAGATTCAATCACCTCCCAGCTGGATGATGTCTCTCGGTGCTAGCAAGAGAGCAGTGTTGAACATTTGTTGGCCATCGTTGTCGTAGAAAAACCTAGCACAAAATCCACCTACGCGAATTCACAATGAGTGCACAAGTGGTGGAGAGCAGATGGGGGTAGAGAACATAATGCTTCTGTTGTGTTGTGTGTTGTGTTTGAAAGGCTAAGACTACAGTCCTTTATATAGACGGACCGCCCATTAACAAAGAGCTAAAAGAGAGATGTTCATCTCCCATCAAGACATTAAGTGATAACGAGTTCCAACAGTCTCGTTGGATGCACCCAACATTACTGAAAAGACTCGTTTAATATCAAAAATGGCTATATGAACCTGGATACAAAAGAGGGAAGGTTTTGTTCAAATGGATTTAATGAGTCTCATTTCCGATGTCATTATTGGGTTAGGTACTTGTGCGCAAATTGAAAATTGCGTAGACCTAAAACAAATCTTGGAAAAGTGTTATTTTAAATTAAACTCGCACACATGCCCGTGTGTACTAAAGAAGTAGAGAGGTTTTGAAATGCAAAGAAAATCCAACGAGATATTATACAAGAGTGGACGCATTCTCAGATCATGTACAAGACTTATAAGTTTTCATACTTCAAGTTATTTTTCCATGTTATCCATGACGTAACTTTATGTAAGCTTGAGTAAAGAATTATGGAAGTGTACATGCTATATAAATGACGGACATTGATGTGTTCTTCTTTCTTTTATCATCCTAACAATGATTATATGTACTTGGTACGATTATTTTCACTATCCAAGCCTGAGTAGTTAAGAGAATCGAATGGACTGACTGTCTCGTTTCCTTCCAACAATATGGGGGGAGGGGGAGCACGCAAACGAGATTCAGCAACATCCATGGCATTATGCAACATCCATTGTGTTATACAAATTCTCTTATTAGGAAGTCTCATTCATCTTGCATGATGACTACAATCCGATTTTAGGATGTAATGTTAATACTAAGTGAGCGATAACCTTTTGAAAGTAGTGAGAGAAAATTATTACTCACTCGTTTTAGACCATAAAGTTGAGATAGAATTTATAATGGTCACTGACCCATATTTGTAGTTTCCAAAAATGTCGTATGCAAAGCAATGAGATCGAGAGTTTCAGTTTCAAGATAGGTTGTTGTACAACCATTACGACGTCTATGTACAAGACACTCATGGGTTAAGGATAGACATTATGTGTGACATGCACTACTCAAGATTATCAATTAATCCTAGTATTACGAATACGCATAAATATATCCACTCCTATGTTCGATGAAGTAAATTTGTACTTTACATGTCAGCACGTAAATACTTCACATCAGTGACCATCATGATTATTACACCATCCTCTTATCTATGAGTTAAAATGTGAAATCATTTTCATTGATTTCATTGTCGAGTTATCATGAACCACGTGTATTAAGCATACTATCTATGTGGTAATAGACTACTTAATAAAAGTAGGGTAATTCATTGCAATACGTTTGAATCACACACGAAACTGACTCGTCAAATTATACATTGCACATGTGATTCGTCTCTACAATATAGTTTCATATTGGGATTCATAATTTACCTCACATCAATTGAACGAGTTCGCGAAAGCATTAGACACATAATTTTATTTAAGAACAACATATTGTCGTCCAACTGACGGTCAATTGAACATATCATCAACGCTTTAGAGGAATCATATCAACCTATATGTAGCCAATGGGTCATGCAAAGTTGTAGAACTTAAGCGATATGCCAACGCAGTGCATAAAAACCTTGAGCTTGAGAATCCAAGGAGTGGTCTGGTTGTAGTGTAATGTGCCTACACTTTAAAGGACCCGGGTTTGAATCTCAAGGGAGACTGTTAGAAAATAGGAAGAGGAAACGGAACCAGAGAAATAAAGATAGAACAATAAGAACAAAGATTTTTACGTGGAACCCTACTCCGTGAGGAGCGAGATGAAACCACGGGAGAAGGCCTCAAAGGGCCAGGTTATGTATTGCACTTTCTCATCTGATACAGGAGGTCTGGGCTCCTTATATAGCCTCCACAGAGCCTCCAAGTCCCACCACCGGTAGATGTGGGACTAAACTCTTGGATGGGGTAAATGGATCCTGGAGAGATCCATTTACCCATCTCCCATACATATGACGCATACAACTTATACTCCAACGCTCCCCCTCAAGCTGGAGCATGCAATGCTCAGCTTGGACAAACAGAAAGAAACTCAACTCACGCTACAGGACACTGCGGACAGTATCAACCCAATTCGCACAACTGTTGTTGTCGAGCACGTTGCTTCTCATGTCGTGGATGTGAAGAAGGCGAACAGGCTGGAGTGTGAGTCTGTTGAATCTCCTCGTCGGAGAGCATGTGCTCTGAACTGCGCATGTTAGAGTCACTGCAACTAAAATGAGTCTCCTCATCGCAGTACTCTATCCCGCCACAACATGTGGACAACTGCTCCATCTCTGAAAAGGGTCGAACTGAAAAAGACTGTGGAAGTGCAATCCCCGTCGGAGTCCACGGTCGCTGGAGAATGAAGTCTGAAAGAAGTCTCCTCGTAGGACAACTGGATCTCTCCCATCTGGCACAGAGAATGGTGCACTACTCCGTTGTACCTATGATACCACATGAAAACCCTTGCCAACATGGCACAGGGAATGGTCCTCTACTCTGGAGTCCCTATGCTCACTTGAAAACTCTAGCCAAAACAACAAGAATGGATGGGGACCACGACAAAAGATGGCAAACATGTGCTCATCTGAAAAGAAGACCGCATGCTCGTGCATGTCTGAAACTGGAGACTCGGAAATATCTGACGTCGAGTCTGAATAATCGAATCTGTAGAGTCTGAAAAATGATTGGCCTGGTCTGCATCTGATATCTGTATCTGCAACATGACCTGTGACTCTACATATACTCCCCTTTCTCCCATACTGGTCGGAAAACATGGACGTTGACAAGTTGGGAGAAGACAAAAGATGGCAAACATATGTTCATCTGAAAAGAAGACCGCATGCTCGTGCGTGTCTCAAACTAGATACTCGAAAATATCTGACGTCGAGTTTGAATAACCGAATCTGTAGAGTCTAAAAAATGGCAGGCCTGGTCTGCATATGATACCTGAATCTGCAACATGACCTGTGACTCTACATATACTCCCCTTTTCTCCTATACTGGTCGGAAAACATGGACGTCGACAAGTTGGGAGAAGACAAAATAATGGGGAAAACATGTGCATTCTCAAAAATTTCTCGCGGCTTTTCATTTTTTTTAAATAAGCCGCCACACATTTTTTTGAAATATTTTTTTAAGCCGTTCAATCTCTCTCTCTCACCTTTTTTTATACGACTTTCTTTGCAACATTTTTTCCTTGCGGCCTTTTTTAATAGCCGTGATCCTTTTTTGTATTTGCATATGGCTCTTTTTTTTGGTACGCGCCTCTTAATTTTTTTTCAAATTCCTTTTTTTTTGAAACGGACATCCCCCCCCCTTTCGAACTCTCATGGGTCATTTAAGCTTTCATTTTTTAACCCAAAACACATAGCAGCCCCACAGGCCCTGTCTTCTATATTTTTTTGGTCCCCCTTTTTATTTTTTTTAATACGAGATGGCCATCGGGCACATCTCTTATGCCTGCACTAGACTAGGGTTCCCCTTCAATGGGAACATCTTTCACCGCCACCAGAAGATTGGCAATCCCCATCTACGTCGCTGCTTTGCATTGCAGGAGATGCCGATGGCTGCTGGAGCGCACGACATCGGGAGGAGCCGTCAGTTGCATGCGAGGTGTACGGAGTTGTGTGTGGGGGAGCTCGAGCTCCGCCTGGATGTATACCACGCATTGGAGGGAGAGAGGGCAATGCCGCTGGGGCTTGCGCGCGCGGGGGATGCGCGCTTGGGAGATGTCTGCGGCAGGGGGATTGGGGTAGGAGGCGGCGCCACGCACTGCCTGCGCCAGAAGCGTCGCCTGCTTGGGCGTAGGGGCGGGACCTCCGCCTGGAGGTTGTGCCGCTTGGGGCGCTATTGCTTGGGGTATATCACACGTTGAGGAGGAGAGGCGACTGCCGCCACTGAAGGGTTTGCGAGTGCCTGGAGGGCGATGAGCGTCGCCATGGAGTCTCGAGATCTGGAGATCTGGAGAACGATAGGGCTATACTGCCCTTGCTGAGGCGCGTCAGGTGATGCGTGCGCTGGAGGTTCCCTTCGCATCGGATGATGCGCGTGCTAGTGCGACATCGAGGGATGCAGTTGAGGGCAGCGTCTTCCCCCATCGGAGGTTGCTTCGTCATCATCTGCTACTGTTTGGATGAGATCTTGAAGGAGTTGGTGATGTCTAGACAGGAGAATGTGGCCGCGTGAGAGAAGAAACTCCAGCCTGGAGCATCGCGTGATCGTGCTGGTGAAGGAGAACGACAGAGACCGCCTGGGCTCGTGGCCTTGTTGACAGAAACCGATTCCTTGATGCAGAGGAATTCTTGATAGCAAATCTAGGGTTTCAAAAACGAAAACCTAGCAATAATAGTATGTTGTCAGATGATCTCGTGCAACAGATCTTAAACAAACTCACATGTAAATCTTCATTAAAAAGTGACTCTCGAAAAATAAAAACAATTCAAGAACAAATCTTCGAGAATCAAACCCACTCTGATACCATGTTAGAAAATAGGAAGCGGAAGCGAAATTAGAGAAATAAAGATAGAACAATAAGAACAAAGATTTTTACGTGGAACCCTACTCCGTGAGGAGCGGGATGAAACCACTGGAGAAGGCCTCAAAAGGCCAGGTTATGCTTTGCACTTTATCATCTGATACAGGAGGTCTGGGGCTCCTTATATAACTTCCACAGAGCCTCCAAGTCCCACCACTGGTAGATGTGGGACTAAACTCTTGGATGGGGTAAATGGATCCTGGAGAGATCCATTTACCCATCTCCCATACATATGGCGTATACAACTTATACTCCAACAGAGACGCTCTAGACCCTCGAAATTATTGTGCCTATTATTAAAAAAACTCGAGCTTGAAATGGGTTATTGCCTTCTCGTTGATTTCTCCCACGATAGAGACCAACGGTTTGGTTTATAAGGGGAGTTGGCACGTCAACTTGTGTGACCTTTTAAAATCTATTCAATGAGTCGGTAAAAGGTGCACGTAGGCTTGCACTTCATGTATATCTTTCTTTAATATATGATGTCATTCACGTATAAAATCATAAGGAATTGTATCGAGGAGCGAGCATGTTATCATTTACGATGATTTATGGGGCATGGCATGCTTGACTTACTCCAAAACTCAACAACAAATATTAGAAAAATATATGAAAAAAATCAATGGAATATAAATATACTTTTGATTAAGGGATTATGTAATGGTTAGGATTTTGAAGATGCCGAATAAATAAAGTTAGATTCTGATATAAGAGATGAATATTCAGATCTATTCGAGTGATATCATTGTGCACTTGGTTTTCTATTAATAAAAATGGCTTTCATAATGTTTATGACGTTACTCCTCATTGAGATTATTATATCTATGAGATAAGCCTCGAGGGGTAAGACTTGCAATAAGATTTTAATATTATAAGGTCTTAAATTCAACTAATCAAGACTCAAACTTAATTATTGGGTCCATTTGGACAAGTTGAGTATAGGGAATCTTGTTTCATATCAAATGAAGGTCATTGTGAATTGTTATATTTTCTGAAATAAGAAAGATCGACATTCATTGAGATCAACTTGGTCAAAAACTCTAATCAATCATAATTATAGAGTTTTACGATGACTAAAGCAATCGATCATGTGGGAAACTGACCATAATTGGTGCACACCAACCATAATTAAGGTTAATTACTCTCGATTAATATCGATTAGTCACGATCAACATTAATAAACATCACTAGTAAAATCATAGGTGTTGGGATAGATTTTGTCAACATCGTGGTTAAGGTAGCCCATTCTGGTGTGGCCATTGCTTGAGATTTCATGCTGGCATGCCACACAACAAGCTATTTCTGATTTACCTGTCCCGACGATAGGGTGATGACTGGAATGCCAAATAGGCAACGTGAGGACCTATAAATAGCCCCTACCCATTCATTCTTACCCATCCATTCCATACTCCACTCCTACGCCTAAGGTCAAGAGGCCAAGAAAGAGAGAGGGAGACAAGGAAGAAGTGCAAGCGACATTGTACCAAGGGGAAGGAGTAAGATACAAGCCAATCTTACCATGCTATAGTTAAGAGGTTTGTATCTTTAGCTGTAATTTCAATAGAATTATCATTTTTGGTATGTTAATATAAACATGCGATGATGAGATCTGAGTTAACCCCTACATGGTTACAGATGGTAGCTCATTGATGAACATGTGTTCTAAGACATGTTAGAAAATTCCATATATTGCCGCTTCTCTATTTATCTCTATTTCCTTATGCATTGTTTCCTTATGAACTGTTTCCCTTTGTAACACCATAGGGGTACTTATGTAAAGTTCTACTCTGAGCACCCTAGGGTTTTTAGTCCTATATAAGGACCCCTAGAGCTCACAGAATAATATACAAAATCACAGTTTTCACATGGTATCAGAGCCTAAATTTCCCCAACCCCAACTGCCGCCCTCGTCATGCTCGAACCCTAGGGGTCCCCCCTAGGGTTCCTCCCAGCACCGCCCTTCCACGCCAAGACGCGATCCTCGCCCACCGCGACGTGCCCACCTCTTCCCACGCCCACCGCCCTCCGCCAGGCGCGATTCTCGCCCTCCGCCAGGCGCGATTCCTCCGCCAACCTATGGCCATCCGCCAGGCGCCCTCCTCCAGAAGGACCCCTCCGCACGGTGCCCTCCCTCCGTACCCCTCCGCACGGCACCCCTCCGCGTCGCGACCTCCGCAAGGCTCCCTCCGCCAGGAGACCTCCGCCAGGCGCCCTCCGCCAGGCGACCTCTCGCCCTCCGCGACGCGACCTCCGCCAGAATCGCTCCTCCCTGGCACCCTTCCAGACGCGCTTCTCCTCTAGACGCACCCATCTGCAATGCCTCATCCGCAGACGCCCTCATCTCGTCCAGACGCGCCTCATCTCCTTCCAGACGCGCCTCATCTCGTCCTCACCTCCAGACGCCCTCCGCAACGCCTCATCCGCCAGGCGCCCTCCGCAATCGCGCCACCGCCCTACGGCCATCCCAGTATTGTACTACGGCCATACCAGTACTGCTCTACGCCCCTCCAGCTGTGCCATTGCTCTACGCCCATCCAGACGCGCCCTCCCAGTACTACTCTACGGCTCTTTTGCTCAAGAACTGAGCTCCCTTCGATCCAAGACTTTTCACAAGGACCCAAGTCCCTTACAAGGCCCCTGGTCCTCTAGACTGCCAACCATAGATTGATGGTTTTCTTCAGTATGATCTACTAATATTTTGTATGATCTCAATTATCTCTGCATACTAGGTAATTGACCACTACGGCCACCATGGCATCTGCTCTTACGTCTTCGGACTCCAAGCCCCTGTACCATACATCATCTATGCTAGTACAGGGCACCTCAATCAAACTAAAGGGCTCAGAGAACTACGTGCTATGGTCTCGCTCCTTCAAAATTTTCATTGGTGGCCAGTTCAAGATCTACATTCTCACTACTACTCTGCCTGCCGAGACAGACGCCAACTATGACACCTGGTATGTCGATAATTGCCAGGTAATCACTTGGATGACGAACAGTGTTGATCCTAATATTGCGTCAAATTTGCTCTATAAAACAACTGCAAAGGAAATGTGGGAAAGTCTTGAGAAAACTTACTCCCAGAAAACAACCAAATCTAGGCTTTCTGACATTTACACAAGAATTTGGTCTGCAAATCAAGGAGAAACATACTTGATAGAATATTATAGGCTACTCACAGGGTTATTTGAAGAACTGCTTATATTTCAACCTGCCTGTTGTGACAAGCAAATTGGTGAAAGAGCAGAATGGCAGGTGTATCGTTTTCTTTCAGGTTTACACCCTCGGTATAAATCTGTCAAAGACCAATTCCTGACGGCAGCTTCCCTACCGTCCCTTGAAACTATTTTTGGCAGACTACAGGAGCTGGAATCGTCCAACCAACCTCCCACTGCAGACACTACTGCTCACTTCGCAGGAGGACGACCACCCTTCCAAGGATCACGCGGCCGCATATTTGGTCGCAGTCGTGGACGAGAGCAGGGACGAGGATGAGACTCAGGACGCGGTCGTAGTCGTGATTTTTCAAATCCTCGTTATCCTGCTTGTACTCATTGTGGCCGCTGGAACCATCCGTCTGACAAATGATGGGCGACCTTTGGCATGCCCAAATCCAATAATGCATATGAGGCCACATCTTATGACCCAAATTGTGATACTATGGAAACCTCTCAGGCTCAATCTCCCACCGATGCTCCTGTATCTTTTACTGCTGCAGAATATACTCGTCTTCGCCAACTCCTTCAGAACCCAGTTGTCGACACTACAACTTCAGGGCCTACTGCAACTCTAGCAGCTACCATATGTACGATTGCCAGTTCTACCTCTACCACTACTTCTACTTGGATCATCGACTCGGGTGCATCAACCCACCTCACAGGAGAATGCACTTTCCTCACCTCTCCCAGGGACCCCTCTACGGTAAAACATGTTCATGTGGCTAATGGCGCCTACTCACCTATCACTAGTGTGGGGACTATGGAATTTAGCCCCAAACTTAGACTAACGGATGTCTATTGTGCTCCTGCTTTTCCCCTTAGTATGCTGTCGGTTCACAAATTATGCACAGAACTCAATTGTCGCGTGATTTTTGATGACTTATGCTGTTATTTTCAGGACATCCGGACGAAACAGATCTTTGGTGGGGGACATGAGAAGAACGGCTTATATTATCTTGATATCCCTGTCAACTCTGGTTTTGCTAGTGCAACTTCCATCTCTGCTGATCCCCTTCTCTGGCACCTTCGTTTGGGTCACCCCTCTGCTAAAGCTCTTTCCTTAATGTTCCCTGAACTGTCCATGCTTAAACCCTTCAAGTGTGAAGCATGTCAGTTCGGAAAACATCATCGTGCATCTTTTCCTGCTAGGACTGAACCCCGTCATACTATGCCCTTTTCATTACTTCATTGTGACGTTTGGGGACCTTGTACTGTTCGAACCATTGGTGGACACCGCTATTTTATTGTTTTTGTGGATGATTATAGCAGGTCATCCTGGGTCTATCTTATTAAAGAACGATCAGAAATCAATAAAATTATCAAAGATTTCTTTGCTTATGTCAAAAATCATTTTTCAACGAATATTCAGATATTCCGCTCAGACAATGCCTTGGAGTTTACTCAACGAGATCTTTCTGATTTCTTTGCTTCCAATGGAACAATACATCAAACCTCTTGTCCTTATACCTCTCAGCAAAATGGGGTTGCTGAACGCAAGCTTCGTCACCTCCTAAATATTGCCCGGTCCCTTCTAACCCAAATGAATGTTCCCAAAACATACTGGGGTGATGCTGTCCTCACTTCAGTCCATCTTATCAACAGGACTCCCTCTCTTACTCTCAAAGGATCCACACCATTTTCTTTACTTCACCCTGATAATCTTCCCTTTCCTCTACCTCGACGAATATTTGGGTGTGTCTCCTTCGTCCATAATTTTCACACTAAAGACAAATTATGCCCTCGCGCCATCAAGTGTGTTTTCCTTGGTTATTCCTCCACTCAAAAAGGTTACAGATGTTATGATCCTATTAATAATCGATATTACATATCTGCAGATGTAACCTTCTTTGAGCAAACCAGCTTCTTCACACAAAGTGTCCCCGATGTCCCTCTAGATCTTCCTCCACCACCAATCAACCACACCCATCGCTCTCGGACCTCACCACCAGATGTCCCTCTACCCATACCTCTGCCTCAGGATGATATGCCATCTTCGACAGTCCCCTCCGCTACTGTTCCGGATGATCCAGAAGACCTGCCGATTGCATTAAGCAAGCAGAAGAGAAAGTGTACCTCTTATCCTATGTCTAACTTTACTACTACTGCTGGACTCTCTTCCACTGACAAACAATATGCAGATGCCCTAATGACTATCTCCATTCCGAAAGATCATCATAGTGCCTCCCAAGATGCAGGTTGGCGACAGGACATGAATGAAGAAATGGATGCACTCACATCCAGAGGCACGTGGGATCTTGTGCCATGTCCTACAGGCATCAAGCCTGTTGCTTGCCGATGGGTCTTCACGACCAAACAATCTCCAGATGGTTCTATTGACAGACTTAAGGCACGACTTGTGGCAAAGGGATTCACTCAGACATATGGGGTCGATTACTTTGAGACCTTCTCCCCTGTTGCTAGGATGGGTTCCATTCGCACTATACTCTCTGTTGCAGCTAACAAGAATTGGCCAATTTTTCAGCTGGATGTCAAGAATGCCTTCTTATATGGTGATCTCGAAGAAGAGGTCTATATGATGCAACCGCCGGGTTACTCCTTCGAGGGGGAGTATGTGTGCCGACTTCGTAAGGCCATCTATGGCCTAAAGCAGAGTCCTCGAGCCTGGTTCGACAGGCTTACCACTGAAATTAGCTCTATTGGTTTTCACAAGACTACATCTGATTACTCTGTGTTTGTTAGACGACGATCCACTGGTACTGTGATACTTGCAGTCTATGTTGATGATATGGTGGTCACTGGTGATGATGACAATGGAATTCTAGAGACCAAGGCATTCTTCAAAAGGTGTTTGTCACCAAGGACCTTGGACAACTCCGGTACTTTCTTGGTATTGAGGTGATACGCACTGCTGAAGGGTTACATCTATCGCAACGAAAATACTGCTTGGATATTCTTACGGAAGTCGGTTTACTTGGATGCAAACCATCTGGCATCCCTGCAGAGGTACGAAAACACACTACATCTGCCGATTCTGAGTTTGAAGACACTACACGATACAAAAGCCTAGTGGGAAAACTAATCTACCTCACCGTCACTAGGCCTGATATATCTTATGCTATAAGCAGAGCCAGCCGTCACATGGAAAGATCTCTTTACAGTCATTGGCAGGATGTCCTTCTGATCCTTCAATACTTGAAGGAATCACCAAGGCGAGGACTCATCTATAGAGTCAACGGTCATACTGATATCACTGCTTATGCAGATGCTGATTAAGCCAGTTCTCCTGAGGACAGACGATCCATTACAGGCTATGCTATGTTTGTCGGTGGTAACCTTGTTACATGGCGAAGTAAGAAACAACCTGTGGTTTCCAGATCAAGTGCAGAGGCAGAATATAGGGCAATGGCCCATGTTGTTTGTGAGATTACGTGGCTTGTATCGTTTCTACGGGATCTTGGGTTCCCAGCTACCACTCCTACACCGCTATATTGTGATAACAATTCTGCTACATACATTGCCACCAATCCAGTTTTTCATGAACGGACGAAGCATATTGAAGTTGACTGTCACTTCATTCGAGATGCAATACGAGGAGGGAAGATCGTCACACTACATATCTCTACAGGTCTTCAACTTGCAGACATATTTACTAAAGCACTATCAAAGAAGCGTCTTTTATGGATAACTTCCAAGTTGGGCATGATTGATGGATATGCTCCAACTTGAGGGGGAGTGTTAGAAAATTCCATATATTGTCGCTTCTCTGTTTATCTCTATTTCCTTATGCATTGTTTCCTTATGAATTGTTTCCCTTTGTAACCCCACAGGGGTACTTATGTAAAGTTCTACTCTGAGCACCCTAGGGTTTTTAGTCCTATATAAGGACCCCTAGAGCTCACAGAATAATATACAAAATCACAGTTTTCACAGTATCTTTAGCTGTAATTTCAATAGAATTATCATTTTTAGTATGTTAATATAAACATGCGATGATGAGATCTGAGTTAACCCCTACATGGTTACAGATGGTAGCTCGTTGATGAACATGTGTTCTAAGACATGATTCGCATACCAATGTCACGAAGAATATATGTTCTTCTCTATAGGTTAATATTAGAGTAGTAGTATTAACATGCGATGCATAAACTAAGTAAAAGACCTACATGCGTGTAAATGACTAAGTTGTTGGCAAACATGTTTTTCTTCATGTGATTTACCCGCCAATGATACGATGCATATTGGTTACGATATAATATCCATTATGAATTAATTAAACTCTTTCGTAAATGAGATGACTAAGCCACTATATATATTGTGTTGGGTATGTATAACACTATCTACTACCCATTGTAACAAGATTTCATCAGCTTAGATAAAATATTTGGTCGTATTATCAGCCATAATGCAATGAAAGCGATGCCTTTTCTATATACACCTTTTTACTCATTTCGTCCTTTATATGCTATGATATGATTGAAAATTTATTTCAAATTTCACTGTTTATAAGGGAAACTTTTACCAAAAAGATCCTTTAAATTATCACTTCTTAGTGTTCTTTGAGTTCTTCATACAATATTTGTGCTCACGACCCAAGTTTATTTCAACCATTTTAGGAAATGCTAATCATCCAAACTAAATGTGAATCTAAGTGGATTGGAGCTTATGTGAATGATAGCATGATAGATGAAGAGATCCTTTTTTACTATTGGCTTTTTAAGTTGAATCAGATCATATATTTGATTGTTCATGCTCTGCATTAGGAAGAATGTTTGCATGTTTATTATGGAAACTTTTGATTGATCAATTCATGTTGGCATTAAAAACATTAGTTAAAGATTAAATTGGTGTGTATATGTGTACACATAGTTACTAGTTAGTATGAATTTATGCATGTTTTGTAAAGGTTGTATTTGAGAAAGAAACTATAGGATTTGGATCGTGGAAATTTAGATTTCTGAAACACATCAACCATGTGTGTGTATGATGGAAAAGTTGAATTCCAAGATCAATACAACAATTTATATCATTAACCTACCACGTTTTTAGATTATGAAATAGATTAAGTTGGCATGGTTCCAAATGAATACAAAGACTAATTTTTTGGGTCTCTTGTCATGGGGATGATTTACAGTAGAAACTACATGCCGAGCATGCACTGTGAAAATTTCTTAGAATGAATTCCTATGGGAGGCCAAACCAATGTGGTGCATGGTGATCTTGAAATAAAGAGGACATAAAATAAAGTACTAGTACCTTGTAGTATTTGCTCGTAATGAGATATTGATCAATCCGTGATTCATCGCCTTTATTCTTTCATTTTGGCTAAAATCCTTGGTACAATACATGTAAATACTCACTAATTCTAACTAATTATCATCTAATCACAAATATTAATATTATATATTTAACACTTATTTTACCCAATATAAAGAACAAAGAGAAAAAGGAAAATAAAAAGAAAGTCTATAGATATAAGATATATACAGACTGATCCTAAACCCGAGACCAAGTCAATATTGACTTGGTCGACAAAATAAATAAGTAGGGGGGGATAAGGATCCTAAATAATAAAAATATCAAGAAAATCAAGACCAAAAATATAAATTACACATTTTCACCTTGTAAATATTTCCCTTATTTTATTTATCACTTAAACAATCCCAAACAAAAACACTTCTTTTTATAAAATTTGTTCAAAAAATATATATTATTTTATAAAAATATCAGAAAAATAATTTGATACAAAAATAAAATATTATAATGAACCGAAAAAGCTGCAAAAGCCGACTTCCTAGGTTCGTAACTATTTATAGAAAACTCCAAATAGACCAAACTCACTTTAAAACTTCGGTTTACACTTAGTACTATTTATTAAAAATATCAAAAAAATATTAGAATAAAATCAGTGAGTTTTGACGTTTGGGCCCCATTGTATATATGTACTATATGTAGAAATTTCCCATATTTTTAATTGATTAACCATAAATCTGATTAACTTAATTTTTTTTGCAAATTATTCCTAATATATATATATATAAATAAATAATATAACTAAGTCAAAATACCAATAAAACCCGAAGCCACAAAGCCGTTACCTAAATTTTCTGAACCTCATAACTCGGTCATATGAACTCCGAATTGGGCAAACTCAGTTTTAAAATTCATATTATTTAATTCTCAACAAAATGACACTAATTTCGCTAAAATCGGAATTAGTATGAAAATGTGATTTTTAGGACCGTATTGGTATATTGTATAATGTGTTGTAACTTATATTATTAGTTAATATATTAATGCTTCATTCTTAAAATAAAGCAAATAATAATTTATTTATTATTATTTTTTATAAGTAATTATTTAATTATATACTAAATTATTTATTTAATTACTTAATTATCTATTCAATTACTTAATTAATTACTTAATTATGTCCTAAATTATTTAATTCTTAATTTACCAATTATTAATTATTATTTTAATTTATTAATTAAATTTATTTATTTATTCTTTCTTTCTCTCTCTCTCTCTCTGTTTTTCTCTCTCATCCTTTCCCTTCTCTTTCTTCCTTCTTCTTCCCCGATTCTTCTTCTTCTCCCTCCCCTTTTTCTTCCTCCCGTTCGTCCAACCACTCCGCTTCTCCTCACCCCCTCGGTAAAGGATCTCTCCTAGCCTATAAATACCCGCCGACCTCCACCAGCTTCAGAATCAGCCATTTCTACCAAAAAACCAGAGCTCCGAGTGGGAGTTGAGGAGGTGACAGCTCTGATCGATTCCTCTCGTCGAGCGAGGGAGAGGAGGAATGGTGTGATCGCACGTTGGCGTGAGCACATCTCCGTTGCGTTAAGCCTCCTCATCAGCCGCGGGTTGAGGCCATGACCACAGAGCTTCTCTGTGAGCTCCAGTCCCCAGGTGAGAACATCCATGACTTCTCAATGTTAGGTTCCTCTTCTAATTCAGCTTCTCTACTTCAATTTTCCCTTCTCTTGTCAGTCTTTCGATTCTTCTCTCGATCTATCGTTTCTTTGTCTTCTATCTAAATCGGCAATCAACTTCGCTTCCGATCACCTTCATCTCGCTTTGATCCGCTTCTCCGTAATTCCTCTCATACCCAATCACCTCAAGCCCGCACAAGTTTGAGTCTGGAGCTTGATCCTCCACCATCATAAGCTACTTCATTCATTTTATTTTATTTTTTACAATCAGACCGAGCCCGGTGCTCGAGTTCGTGTTTGATCACTACAGGCACATGAGCCATCACGAGAAGGATTAACCATCACAAGCCCCTGGAGCGTGACACGAGTTGTTGAGATTGAGAAGCAGCTATTCAATGCAAAGCACCGTCATAATACGAGATCGAGCTTCTTTTGAAGAGTAACAATCTCCGTTTAAAAACACATGTGAGTGAAACAACCATCTGATCGAGAGACCACCTGTAGAACCTACATTCAAGTCGGATTGAAGAGCTCCGAACGCCGAAGATCTGGGATCGATCGGCTTTCCTTCATCGATCTAAGCATGATACCGCCACTCCGTTGTGAATCACCGCCACTTGGGATGATGGAGCACAACGTCACATGATTTGCAATAGAGTAAAGAACAAGGTGATTTTCCAGATTCAGCCTCAGCTGTACGATCGAGGGCTTCTATCCAAGAGTCACGGACGTGCTACGCGTCAACATATCATCCACACGATCATCTCGGATCGCACGACACTCATCATGTCAAACGTCGCATCCAGAATCCACCGCCCCACCGCTTGAGGTCTCACGTGCACCTCACGCGCACCGCAAGAAATTATTTTGGGCATTTTGCAACTATACCCTGCTACTTTTGATATATCTCAAACACGTCCAGCAGGTGGAGATTGTGCGTGGTCAAGCACGTGAGCCTGTGGTAATTTTGAACTGCAACCCTCGGTCGTTATTGAAATTTCATACGGGTGCTAGTGGAACATCGCGTGCGTGAGCATGTGACTTCCTGGACTTTTTGCGTCGAAGCCCTCCATAATTCCATAGTATTACCTCTATATCCCTGTATCGGTATAATCCCTATAATACATACTATAATACATAATAAATAAAAGTACAATGTATAGAAATCTCGTAAACATACATAAAAATATTGTATTTAACTTTATATACAGTATTAAATAAATTTAAAAAATAAAAAATATTTTCTATTTTTAATAATCCATTTAAAAAATAAAAAAATAATATAACAAATAAAAACATTAAAAAATATGAAAACACATTAAAAATTACCTGAAGTATAGTTTACTTTAGTTTACACATCAACCCAAAAATAAAACAAAAATTGAATATGAAAACCAATGAAAAATCAAAATACATAAAAACTTTGAAAAATCATAATTAATTCAATAAAAATTACAAAAATACGTACATATATCATTTTAAAGATAACTTTACCTACTTTTTAATAAAAATAAAAGAAAAATATTTTCACATTAGTTTTAATCTTAAAAATCCAAAATAAAAATTTGTTTTGAATTAAAACGTAATTTTCAACATTAAAAATAAACCAAAATCAATAAAAAACTTAAAAACCCCTTAAATCTCAAAAAAACAGAAAATAAAATAAAACATAAACATAATAAAATAAAAATCAAATAAAACATATATAAAACATTTTCTCAAATAATAAAAAAATCATAAAATACTTAAAATAAAAAAATAATAGAAAATTCATTAAAATTCAAATAAAAATCCAGCATAATACCTAGAAATAAAATAAAAACTAGGAAACCCTAATAAACCTTTGTTTCTGTAGTTTAACCCTAGTCTCTAACAGCTTGCCTCCCTGAGTTCGACAGTCCCGTACTTTCACTATACATCAAAGTTTAGGAGCATAAATAAAATAAAAAGATTAGCTAAGAATTAATCTTTTCTGGTAAAATCCATCTGGTCAATATAACGACCATAGTTATCTTCCGATCAGGTGCGGTTTTTCAGATGGGGTCGTTGCCAGGGAGGCAGCGCTAGGGTACCGTAGACTTTAGGTTTAGGTTTTTTTGCCATCTTCTTTCTTTTTCTAACATCACAACTTTTTGTTTCTGAATTGTGCAGTACATGTTGAACAGCACGAGGTAGAACCGTAAAGCCGATTGCTTGTAATTTCTATAATAAAAATATAAAAAAATTGTTCGTAGGAAGGGGCCCCTTCCGGGCATCCCGACTTGTACCTATCTCTCCTTTCTTTTCGGGGTCTGTTTTCTCAGGGTTGTACTCCTGGGGGAACAGAGCACACACCGTGGTTTTCTCGGTCGCAGTTTTTCTCGACGGTTTTGTGCAGCTTTTCGTGGATAGGTGCTTGTTAGGATTTCTCGATTTTTTCCCTTCTCTGCGCAATCGTAGATAGATGCTTGCCTAGGTCGCATAACCTAGATACTTGTGACCTAGGACAAAAACAAAAAGGCAAATACATCATTAGACGCTTGTTTGAAAATACTAAAAAAAGTGATAACCGGAAATAAAATAGGGACTGCCAATTATATCTGATCTAAAATGAAATGTAATGACTCCACTTGAATTTAGGCGAGCAATCTCCCGCAAATGAATCGCAGGTACACTCTCCATATTTGTGAGTGAGAGATGACACATAAGGTAGAGCCAGAGTCTGGGGTTCTTTCAAAGTACTACTTAGTTCATACTTTTAGTCACTTAATCTTCAGTGGGTACTCTCGGGTAGCCGGAAATAGTCCGAGTTTACTTAGCAGAGTGGGAGGTTTCGAGGACTACGTAAGGCTTCGTCCTCAAGTAACACGGGTAAACGGAAACGGTCCATACTTACTCCCACACTAGATAAGAATAGGTAATTTCCTGTAAGAACTCGGAGCAGTATTTCGGGGAAGTTTCGGGCACCTATCAGCTCATGCTAATTTGTGAGAAGATTTGTATGCCAAGTAACCCTAAAATTGACAAGATAAACGGCCGAACTCTTACGATCATCACCGAATGAAGTTGGTGAATTCAGAGTGTGTTTTGTGTTTGACTTGTGGTGTGAGTCCTTCATCTTCGAGATCTTGATCAACCTTAATCTATCAAGATGATGGGTAGGCGATCGCTTCAGTCTACTCTGACCGATCCACTCTCTCTATGCCCATTCATCCAGATCGGTTTGGGATGTCTCTCCTCCCAAACCGAAATCTACTCGAGTTGCTACTTCCAGGCATGTCTCTAACCTTGGAAGCTCGTCATTGAGTTCTCCTTCTCATTCTCCCACATCATCACTTCCAATTTCAGAAAATTATCAGCAGTTACATACTGACCTGGCCGATCCTGGTCTAGATTCTTTCTCTTTTCCAGAAGACATGGATGGAAAGGGACCACAAACCACTATAGTTTTTATAGATCAGGTAGCGATTAACAGCAATCTACTTGCTTCCCTCAAGACTATGCTGAACCAGATTAGGGAGCGAGGGAGACTCATGAATGATGTCAGAGTCGAGTTGACTCAGCTGAAAGCACAAAGAAACCATCCTGATGCTGAGAATCGAGGACCAGTGGAACCAGAGCTACCTGATGGAATAGAGAGATCGTCGTTGGGTCCAATGCAGCAGCTCGACAACCATGGAGCTACTAAGACTCATCGATGGATCCGTCTCCTAGTTATTCACGGGAACTTGAGCTCCGGCCACAGACTATCCAACTATTGCCCAAGTTTCACGGGCTTTCTACTGAGGAGCCACATGTGCACCTTCAGGAGTTTGAGCTTATCTGCAGTATGGTGCACGATGCACATGTTAATGAGGACACGATCAAATTGATCGTTTTTCCTTTTTCTCTTGTAGATCGAGCAGCTTACTGGCTGAAACACTTAGGGAGATATGTTTCTACGTGGGAGCATCTGTGAACTGCCTATCTGATCAAATATTACCCACTCAGTCAAACAAATGTTGCCAGAGCCATGATCAGTAACTTCACCATGATCGGGAACGAGCAGTTCCACGAGGCATGGGACAGATTTAGAGAGCTCATCGACCGGTGTCCCCATCATGAGATTTCAAAGCCAACTAATGTACAAAGTTCCTTCAGTGGGCTGACACCAGAATTACATGGACTGGTGAACGCATCTTGCGGCGGTCATATTTTTTGATGAATGAGGATCAGGTTTGTGCCATTTAATAGAAAATGGAAGAGAACTATACCACAATGTCCCAGACTCAGGTCTTTAACTAGATGAAGCCATCTTATCACCAACACTCCCGAGTGGAACAATTGAAGGGAATCGCTCTTCTGCTATCTCAATCCCTATCGAATCCTCATCAGCCGATACGGGGACCATTTGTCAGAAGTTGGATTGCATGGAAATTATTGAGAAAAAGTGTCAAAATTTAGACAAGCTCGATAAGATCGATGGGCTTGAGAGATGCCTTAGTGATATGAAGACACATATTATGTGCTTTTAAGAAATTCAAGATGATTCTAAATAGTCTTCCAAATCATAAACTGAATCAGGAAGCCGAGACTGAGTCATACTTCCGCGGCCTCCAGTTCAGCATATTTACCATGTGCACTATGAGATGACCCATCAGTCTTCGGCATACCAGCAGCACCAATAGACGCCATCATCGGACACTCATATGGTGGTGTATTAGAGTGATCGGCCCTTGGCATCAATGCCCCCAATTTACTCTGAGATGCATGAGCCATTGACTGAGGTCAATGGGATTTGGTACAACCAGTCACAACAACCACAGATCCGTCGTGATCACCCTAGTTTCTGTTGGTCTAGAGGAGGTGTCTCTTCCCAGCAGCCACCGCAGGCACAGATGGGGCAAAGTAAATAACAACAGTAGCATTCTGGTCCTCGCCATTACCAGCAACCCCAGTGGAGGCAGAGCACATATTAGTCTCAGTATCTGCAGAATCATCCTCCACAACAGCCAGCTCAGCAGCAACCTCAATATCATAGAGGCAACTCGTCTGGGACTCATGGGCCTTTCCATGACAACCCAGCATTAGAATACCTCGCCAACCTGATCACCAACAAGCAGGTCGCTTTTAGGTGAGAAATGGATGGGTTCAAAACTCATGTCACTGATTTGGTCAAATAGAAGTCCGCATTACCTGTGCAAATAGAGCCGAATCCGAACAACCTGAAACGAAAGTCAGAGCAGTTAGATTTGACCGAGCCCACCCTCCAATCACATGTATTTTCCAATGACTAACTTTACTATGACTTCATTTCTCTTAGGAGCGATAGGATATCAGTAGACGGAGACTCAATTAGGCTCGACGGGGATATACATGAGGATACAAGCAAGCCTGTTGAGGACATTGATGGCAGTGCTGAAGCCGCCTATCCATTTGATGATGAAGATGGTGGTGCTGAAACCACCAAGTCTGAGAGAAACCAGAGCCAAACGTAGATACAACTGCTGTACCTTTCTTTGTATAAAGTGATGATGAGAGAAAATCATAAAAATTGTACAAAAGTGAAGAATTCAGAAGAGAAATAAAAAAATAGTTGATCAAGCTCCATATCTCTCTGATAATTCGCAGAAAGCAAGTCCCTATTTTGCAAAAACATTTCCTTCTTCTTCTTATCCTCCCATTGTATAGACTAACTAGGATGATATATAGATTCATTTTCCCAAAGCACTCTGCTTAGGAAAAGGAGATAACATACCAAAAAGATCCAAAGAATGATCTGACGAAAGAGATGATCGACAAGTTCATGATCCAACTCACTCTTTCGGAAGCCTTAGCACACATCCCTCTTCTGCAGAAAGGTTTAAAAGAACGAACCACAATCCGCATAAAGAAGAGGCATCACAACCGTTGTTCTGAGATCCATGTGCTGACCAAGGAAACATGTCATGTTATTCAAAATCGTCCCCCAGCCAAGAGATCAGATACGGGAGCACCAAGTGTCAGATGTGAGATCCTCAATCAGACTTTTGATCGGACTCTGTTAGATAGTCGATCTTCAATTAATCTTCTTCCTGACTCGATAAATTCGAGTTTGGACCTCTTCAACCAAGCCGAAGGTCTTGCAGTTTCATCTGAAAACTGAACTTGATCGGAAGATAACTATGGTCGTTGTTTTGACCAGGTGGATTTTACCAGAAAAGATTAATTTTTAGTTAATCTTTTTATTTTAATTATACTCTCGAACTTTGATGTATGGTGAAAGTACGGGAGTGTCGAACTCAGGGAGGCAACTGTTAGAGACTAGGGTTAAACTATAGAAACGAAGGTTTATTAGGTTTTCCTAGTTTTTATTTTATTTTTAGGTATTTTTCTGAATTTTTTTAATTTTAATTAATTTCTATTATTTTTGTGTATTTTAAGTATTTTTTGATTTTTTGATATTTGAGAAAGTCTATTATATATTTTTATTTGATTTTTATTTTATTATTTTATGTTTTTATTTTTATTTTCTGTTTTTATGATATTTAAGGGGGTTTTAAGAATTTTATTGATTTTGGTTTATTTTTAATGTTGAAATTAAGTTTTGATTTAAAAATTTATGTTGGATTTTTAAGATTGAAAATAATGCAAAAATATTTTTATTTTATTTTTATTAGAACATAGGTAAAAGTATCTTTAAAATGATATATTGTGCGTATTTTTATGATTTTTATTGAATTAATTATGATCTTTCAAAGTTTTTATGTATTTTAATTTTTTCATTGGTTTTAATATTCAATTTTTATTTTATTTTTGGGTTAAGGTGTAAAATATAGTAAACTATACTTCAGGTAATTTTTAATGTGTTTTTATATTTTTTTAATGTTTTTTAAAGTTTGTTATATTATTTTTTATTTTTTAAATGTTTATTAAAAATAGAATTTATTTTTTATTCTTTTTTCTTCAAAACTTTATTTAATATTGTATATAGAGCCAAATACGGTATTTTTATGTATTTTTATGATATTCTGTACTTTGAATTTTATTTATGATGTATTATAGTATGCATTACATGGATTATACATATACAAGGATATAAAGATAATAATATGGAATTATGGGGGGCACCAGTGCAAAAAGTCCAGGAAGTCACGTGCTCGCGCGTGTGATGTTCCACTGGCAGGACCCGTATGAAATTTCAATAAAGACCGAGGGTTGCATTTCAAAATTACCACAGGATCATGCGCTTGACCACGCACGATCTCCACCTGTTTGATGTGTTTGAGAATATTAAAAATAGCGGGGTATAGTCATAAAATTCCCAAAATAATTTCTCGCGGCACGCGTGAGGTACACGCGAGACCTCAAGCGGTGGGGCGATGGATTCTGGATGCGATGTGTGTCGCGATGAGTGTCGTGCGATCCGAGATGATCGTGCGGATGATATGTCGACGTGTGGCACGTCCTAGACTCTTGGATAGAAGCCCTTGATCGTAAGGTTGGGGTTGAATCTGGAAAGTCACCTTGTTCTTTCCTCTATTGCAAATCAGGTGGCGATGTGCTCCATCGTCCCAAGCGACGGTGATTCGTAACAGAGCGGCGGTATTGTGCTCAGATCAACAAAGGAAAGCCGATCAATCCCAGATCTCTGACGTTCGGAGCTCTTCAATCTAACGTGAAAGCAGGTTCTACAGGTGGTCTCTCGATCGGATGGTTGTTTCATGCACATGTGTTTTTAAACGGAGATCGATACTCTTCAGAAGAATCTAGATCTTGAATTACGATGGTGCTTTGCGTTGAAAAGATGCTTCTCAATATCAGCACCTCGAGTCATGCTCCAAGGGCTTGTGATGGTTAATCCTTCTCGTGATGGCTCAAATGCATGTAATGATCAAACATGAACTCTAGCACATGCTCGGTCTGATTGTAAAAAAAAATGAAACGAATGAAGGAGCTAATAATGGTGGAGGATCAAGCTCCAGACTCAAACCCATGCGAGCCTGAGGTGATCGGGTATGAGAGGAATTATGGAGAAGCAGATCAAAGCGAGATGAAGGTGATCGGAAGCAAAGTTGATTGTCGATTTAGGTAGAAGATAGAGAAACGATAGATCAAGAGAAGAATCGAAAGATTGAGAAGAGAAGGGAAAATTGAAGTAGATAAGATGAATTAGAAGAGGAACCTAACCTGGAGAAGTCGTGGATGTTCTCGCCTGGGGACTAGAGCTCACAGAGAAGCTCCGTAGTCGTGGCCTCAACCCGCGACTGACGAGGAGGCTCAACGCGACAGAGATGTGCTCACGCCAGTATGCGATAATGTCGTTCCTCCTATCCCTCCCTCGACGAGAGGAATTGATCTAAGCTGTCACCTCCTCAACTCCCGCTCAGAGCTCTGGGTTTTTTGGTAAAATGGCGGATTCTGAAGCTGGTGGAGGTCGGCGGGTATTATAGGCTAGGAGAGATCTGATCATCGAGGGTGATGAGGAGAAGCGAAGTGGTTGGACGAACGGCGGCCACCGGCCTGCCATTGAAACGGTTGGGAGGTTGGTCGACAGCGGAGGAAGAAGAAGGGGAGGGAGAAGAAGAGGCGTCGGGGGAAGAAGGAAGACAGAGAAGGGAAAGGAAGAGAGAGAAAAGAAGAGAGAGAGAGATATATATAAAAATTAATTAATTAATTAATTAAAGTAAAAATTAATAGTTGGTTAAATTAAGAATTAAATAATTTTAAGATATAATTAAGTAATTAATTAAGTAATTAAATGGATAATTAAGTAATAAAATAAATAATTTAATAAATAGTTAAAATTAATCACTTATAAATAATAATAATAATAAATAAAGTAATTAATTAATTAATTAATTTTAAAAATGAAGTATTAATATATTAAATAATAATATAAGTTAGGGCACATTATACAATGTACCAATATGGTCTCAAAAATCATGTTTTTAATACCAATTCCGATTTTAGCGAAACCAGTGTCATTTTGTAGATAATTAAATAACATGAATTTTAAAATTGAGTTTGCCCATTTCAGAGTCCGTATAATTGAGTTATGAGGTTCGAAAAATTTAGGTAACGGCTCATGGCTTTGGGCTTTATTGATATCTTGACTTAGTTATATTTTAGGAAGATTTTTGGAAAAGAAATTAAGTTAATCAGATTTATGAATAATTAATTAAAAATCCATGAAATTCTATATATAATACAAATATACAATGGGCCAAACGCCAAATCTCACCGGTTTTAATATAATATTTTTGATATTTTTAATAAATAGTACTAAGTATAAAACGAAGTTTAGAAGTAAGTTTAGTCTGTTTGGAGTTTTCCATAAATAGTTATGGACCTGGGAAGTCGGCTTTTTAGGTTTATTATAATATTTTATTTTTGTGTCGAATTATTTTTCTGATATTTTTATAAAATGATATATATATATATATATTTGTGAACAACTTTTATAAAAGAAGTGTTTTGATTTGGGATTATTTAAGTGATAAATAAAATAGGTGAAATATTTACCGGGTGAAAATGGGTTATTTATATTTTTAATCTTGATTTTCTTGATATCTTTATAATTTAGGATCCTTATCTCCCCCTACTTATTTATTTTGTCGACCAGGTCAATATTGACCTGGTCTCGGGGTTAGGATCAGTATGTATATATCTTATATCTGCAGCATTCTTGTCTTTTTATTTTCATTTTTCTCGTTATTCTTTATTTTAGGTAAAATAAATGTTAAATATATAATATTAATATTTGTGGTTATAATGATAATTAGTCGGAATTAGTGAGTATTTACATGTATTTTACCAAGGATTTTAGCCAAATGAAAGAATAAAGCGATGAATCACGGATTCATCATTCCCCTATACTTTACCTTTACTAGTCCCTTAGCAAACACTTATTCTATAAATAAATGCAAGCGAAAAGAAAAGGAAAAAGGAAAATAAAAGAACTTAGAACATGCTTGTTTCTTTAAACTGAATCCCACTTTACCCAAAATCTAGAGCTTGGATTCAGACCTTTAGATTAATAATGTGTCGGGACTCTATTAGAATTAGGATTTAAGCGTCAACGGCCCTCAAGTTCCACAAATACTTATCCAGGTTCACCTTAACAGCCAGCTCAGATCCACCTATTCATCACGCGAACTTTTTAGCTTTGAAAGCAATTTGTTCTGTGTGAAAGGTTTTACCTCTTCTCGCTTTAGAGAAGCGAAGAAACCGCCCATCCCAATAATACGCTCCCATTGGGCCCTCGTCCAACTACTCGATCCTCGAGGAGGGGGATATTTCCTTCTAAGGTCAGGCCGTGTTGTATCCACAATCGAATAGAGGAAGAAGATAGAAGAATGAGAAGAAAACTGGAGTGTGATCAGTGTAATCACATCTCCTGTAAAGCTTGGCCAGTTTAGCCAAGTCTCCACTAAGACATGAAGGCTTTTATGAAGCTCGGACCATTGTGGTCGTTTTGGTATTTGGTGTAATCAGCTTCTTTTTGGTAGATATGATTGTTGCACTGCATAGGTATTTTGTGCCGACGGATATAACATATTTTCATTCCGTCCATTTTTTGGGGTCTTGGAAAAAATTGTGCCAGCACATCATTCCCTTATCCGGAGCTTTATTTCAACCCCAATCTCTCCCTTCTAAAAGACGTCAGTGCCACTATACAAGAATGGAAACGCACCACCGAAATGGATTGCCCTTCACAGCCCCATGCAAGTCGAGCTAAGTGTAGAGTGCTTGAGTTCGAAATTGGTTCAAATGGAGAAGAATTAAACGGGTGACTCCAGATGTCCTACTTAGGCACTTTCAAGTTGAATTCCGAACATGGTCTCATGGAACCCAAAGAATTAAGTCTAAAAGACCCGAAGAGTCTCAATTTCAGTTCATAAAAAAGTCCCTTTAGAATTAAGTGGATTAAGGCCTAAACCGAGCTCTATCTCCCAAACTTAGATCCATTCGGTTCAAGAATCAGACTTGTTCTGAAACATACGAATCAATGCAACAATTTTTTATGAAGTGGATTTTTCGCTTAAATGCTTTAAGTGGTTTTTAAAGAAATTTGCAATTTCTATTGAATTTTTAAACTTTTCAAATTATACGGTCTTTTTAAAGATTTAGTGAATTAATTCAATTTACACAAATTTTACATGAATTATGTACATTTTACAAAGGATTTTACACAACTTTTATATATACAAGATTATACAATTTTTATACAAGATTATACAAGAATTTTATTTTCAAGATTTTAAGGATTTTAGAGTATTTCACATCATTTTTTTACAATTTTAAGCCATTTTTTTATAAGTCATATTTACGGTTTTCTTGCGGCTTTTAAAATCCAAAATATACACCCATACTTTTAGATAACCATATTATTAAAAATACAATAAAGTACGAGTTATGGCTTCTAAAGTATATATAGTATGTATATATATATATATATGACAGATATATTGCTTGACTAAACATGTTCTGACATCACGTGGTAGTGTGAATGGGGATAAGTAGCGACTGCATCGTAATAGCCTACACCTCAAGTCATTACTAAAGAACATTAATTAGATACAAGCTTAACGAATTGGACAACTAGATCTTAGAGAATGGTGGACTTTCTTTGCATACATCTTGAGGTTTAAAGATCTGTAAATTAGAAAAGTAAATGACATCAATGTAACATTATATGATTGATTAAGGAAGTGTGCATTAGTATAAGAAAATCGATGCAATGCCCCATCTCATAGTGTTAGCAAATTTACTGACCATGATATGTAAGGAGATATTGTAGTCTGGACTATTCATCGACGAGGGATGGAATAGATAGAGTCAAATAAAGAGAAATACATAAATTTAATAACACAACAAAATATTTCCAATTGAAAAAGAAAAAGAATATCATATAAAAATTCCTCACATATGTTTGCCTTTCTTTTATTTGTTATTGAGCACTCGCTCTCTCTCGTCCCCTAGATTTCTATCTAGTCGGAGATGGCTGGAGGAGGCAAAGGTCTGGGAATGGGACACCTGTGGAACAAAGTAGTTGTGTCAAATCAATGTTGTTGAAGGTATAGGAAGGTTAAAGATGAAAAACCTACAGTTGATTCATGAGCGAGAAGTTCATTGTGCAGTTCAATTCCCCCAGCCTTTAGAAGGGTTTCGTTAGGTAGACGAGAATTAACGTAAAAAACAATTGGATCTTTCACATAAATTTGATGATAATCCATGTTACTGACCCCGTTTAAAGTAAGAGAAGGCTTTATAGTATTTAAATTTAAGTATGTCTCATAATATGTATATTTGACATATTAATCATATTTGGGAGATATTATATATCAAAGTTTTAAAAGGTAACTAGGACGATACCCTAATTTCGTGGTGAAACGAAATTGAGTTGCTATGATCTGTAAAAACACCAATATTTATTACTTATAATTAGGGATGAGTATTGGGTAGGGCCGGCCCGACCCAGTCCGATATCTGGCCCGATAAAGCCCGGCTCAGGCCCGAGCCCGAGCAATAGTCGGGTGGGCTTGGTCTTAGTTTTCAGCCCAATTCCATTATCAGGCCGGGCTCGGGCAACGATGGGCCCGAGCCAGAAGCCCGTGGGCCAGCCTGAGTACAGGCCCATCGGAGGCTCGACCCAATAAAGAAGGTATCAAGCATCCCCTTGCCCCCAACCCTATCCTTACAACCACCTACCCTATTGAAGGATATGGTATAATCCTCAAGCGCATCATGGAAGCACGAGCATCGTATTGAATACGACGAAGAACGACTAGTCGGATCAAGTCTCTACGAAAAGAGACCTCCTGTCTCAAGTCCGATCTTCGGAGAAGATGCTTGCGAACATGGGGATGTTTCGCGTGATCCTCGCAATCCAAGAAGTTGATCCAAGCACGGTGAACTCCTGATCTCTTCGCACGAGATCAAACACCTTCTTCGTGAGCGAAGCACTCTAAATAAGATGGAGAACCGAGGAACATCGAGGCGGCGGTGCGGTGGAGAAGCGACGATGAAGTTTCTCCTCTAGGGTTTGGTGGACGACCACCAATGGAGAAGAGAGGAGAGTTGGCGTGTGGAAGGAGAGAGAGAGAGAGAGCTTGTTGTATCTCAATTGCATAACCCTAGAGAGCAAGGGGTGCCTCTCTATTTATAGAGTTTTGGGAGTCCATGGATCACAATCCATGGGACACACCAAATCAATGGATGAGATTGATTTGTGTTTAATCCAATGGTCATGATTGTTGTTGGTAAAAAAACCAACAACTAATAATTTAATTTAGATTAAATATATTTGATAAATCAAATATAATTCAATCCTAAATCAAATCAATCAAGTATGGAGAGATTAGCATGGAGATTACATCTCCCAATGAAATAGGTAGGACGGCTACCAATTTCCATGTAGGACTTGGTAGCCGTCCACCATAATCCATTGTGGAGGCAATCTCATGCAATCTCATGAGATTACATATCTCCATGAAAATCTCCAATCTTTTCCAACAACTTTTGTTGCGATTTATTCTACAAAAATAATTCATAATTAATTTTAAGAATATTGCAATCTTACCATTGGAAATTTGTGAATCACATTCACAACCCAAAACAAAAAGTAATTTACATTTTCAATTAATTATACAATATGAATCCAATTCACACCAATAATTAATTAACAAATATAAATCATATTAATCTCTCTTTAATACATTATAAATCATATTTATAATATATTATGAATAATTGGATATTGCTATCCACATTATTCTTATCCATAATAATTAAATCACATTTAATTATATTGGGTAATTATCCACATGCATTAAGATATTTAAACCACATTTAATTACTAATCTCTCAATGCTTAGATATAATTCAACTATGGAATCATTCTTGAACCCTTTCAAGAATAATGTGCTTTCTTCGCAGATACTTGGAGATAAGGACTGGCCGATCGTATTGTTCCACGTACAGTGACTTGGATATTGAGATCACATCTCAAATCCAGATCTCATGGACCTCCACCAGATGCTTGATTGAATCAAGGTCGTAGACCTAATCTTCTCATTGCATATGAATCTCATTCAGACCAACGTCCAATACATGGACTAAGATCAGGTCACTTCTCTATTGAGAGGAGTCACTAAAATCCAAACTTATTTCATCACTCCCTCAGAATGGAAGCGTCATGGTTATATAATCGTTTATGATCACATCACCCTCAGGTATTCCCAACACATGTACATCCTGCATACTGGAAGACCTATGGTGAAACCCAAAGATACAGATCAATTTTATATTATGTTCTTTAGGGTTTAATCATCAAGTTTCTCAATCTTGGTCATTGGGAATTGGTATTGATCATATGCTTTCTCAAAACTTATATCATACCTTCAAATTCTTGTCATGCTTCCAAAGCATGACAACCGTGCATGGAATTTGATTAGTCCCAATACCTCATGAGTGAGCTCATGTCTTCCGGTTCACAAGTGAATATGTATGAGATCGTATTACTCATATGTCCTTGCATGCACACCAGCTCGCCGGTGTATAGACCTTGGTTAGGTCATCAACCTATTGGTCTGCCAAATGTACATACTTAGACATATAGTAACACATGTCTCTGGCCAGAGGATGCATGCCTATGATGTGACTGTATTCAACATAGGTCTTTTGTTATCTCGATCTCGTTAAGTCAACCCATTGACTCAACTAATCGGACACCTCCGAATCTCTATTCTCATGCAGAGGATCAGCATCAAGAGGTCGGTCAGATATCAACCTAAATGAGAAAAGATTGCCATCTCCTACTCAGGCTGGAGATCATCTCTCAACAATCATTTGACGGTGCTTGATGAGTCCTCAATCTAACTTTTTAGATATTCATCCAAGCACCAACCTCTATGATTCAATAACTGAATCAACAGTTGTATGATCATCAAGATGGCCATGGTACATATCCCTAATTGGTACTAAGGACCTATTATGCAAATTGGTTATTATTCATTTCAGATCAGGGAATGATATTCGCAATAACATTTATTGCATAATGGCTCGTCGTGGGTTCGCATGTCCAACAATCTCCCACTAGCCCAAAGAGCCATTAATGGGCTAATCATTTAAACCCGCACTCATGTGACAATCATAGGCTATTTAGAAAATAGCTAGGTAAGCTGATTAGTCACTATGTTCCCAAGAGACTACGCCAAGTCCTTTTACGACACTTGCATATCCCAAGGTAACAGTGCCCACATCCAATGCGAAGGTTGCATATATGCAGCCAATACTCAATTTTGTCAGTTATAGTGTCCTCGACACTGCAGCTTAATAATTACCATAACCAGTTTTCCATTATTCTTATCAGAATTCCCTTATTCCTGGAGATCTCTATCTCCTAAGGTATTCGTAGTTAAGACCTTTTAGATCTCCATCTATAAAGTCTTAATTTCTTGAAGATAAGACTTAGAGATCACTATCTCACAAGTTTTGTCCTCTATGAAGATATAGTTATTATCGCAATCAAGTATTTTATCACCATAGTAGGATTAGTAACAGTTTACTACTCTCACTGCATGGTAGACATCTGGCTTTTGTACACATCTAGCATACACCCAGCTTCTCAGAACTGATGCACAAGGACTAACAGTTTTAGCATTCACATCCTCAACTCTTTGAGGTGTTGTCCCTTTAGATAAGTCAGTACCATATCTTAAAGGAAAGAAGCCTTTCTTAGAATTTTCCAGAAAATGGAATATGTCCAAGGTGTACCACTAATGCGACGGTCCCAATACTCTCTTTCTTTGCTTCTGAACAACTTCAGAACTAAGATCTATGAGGTATCATTGAGATCATATCTCAAGATATGAACAACCAGTTATAAAACAGTTATTATTATCCATATATCATTTAAATGATTAGGATATTATCTACATTTAGCACGATGAACACAATGGCACTCCTACTAAGCTTCACATGGTTCGTCAAGATTCTATCTGAAATCATAACATTTATAATTTCATTAAATCTTATGTTCCAACTATAAGAAGCTTATATGAGTTCATCGATGATATTCCTCAGCTTTCACACCTTGCTTTCCTCATCCATGAAACCATGGGGATACTTCACGTGAATATCCTCAAAGAGATATTCTAGAGGAATACAATCTTGACTCGCATCTTGAAAATGCTATAGCCAAGTTGTGTAGCTAGGGTTAGCTATATTCTGATGGATTTAAGCATGGTCATTGGTCGGCCAGTCGTGACGTTACGGAAATGACTAATCTATTACATCTGCGCTATAATATCAAGTCAGCCTAAGTAGGTTCGGCGGATAATAAGGGGATCAATCAATTGAAGAAGAAGTACACTCACTCCTCTTCTTGAGTCAGGACAAAAAAGAGTCAGCCGGGTAGCAAGTCTCATCGCAAGCGATGTCTTCTCTTCGGTGTGTAGCTCACGGCTACGAACCGTGCTTTGAAGGTTTCTACCTTCTCATCAGGTTCCCTCTTTCTCCTAAAGATCCATTTACACCTCAATGGGCCTTACCCATATAGGTGGATCCTCGAGGGTCCATATACAACACTTATGCATTAGACTTTTATTGCTAACATCCGTCTTTCCATGTCATGATCCTCAGGAGCTTCATCACATGAAGTCCGATCATTTTCAGACTTAACTGATACATAGAATACATCCTCAAACTTATTTGAAGAAGTATTAGTGTTTCATCTTCAATTATTCTTTTAGTTCCCGATTTCAGGAGCCTCATTATCTTTTCAACAGTAAATGAGTTCCTTTACTTCATTTTCATATTGATTATCAAGAGAGTCATCCTCTATGAATCACATTCTCAGAGATGAGATCTTTTAAGAATCTCAAGGTCATAAAGTGATATCCAATATCATCCTTTATTTTCCTAATGAAGTAGCACTCTCCAGTGCCAGATTCCATATTACTTGCAAGAACCTTATTAAGGATATATATTGTAGTCTCTACTACATATATACCTTGGAAACTAATAGATAATTATACTAATATTCATCATTGATCATATCATGTCACTCATGACCCAATTGTATCTCCCTACAACTCTTATTGAGTTTAGGTTTATTAGGAGGAGTGAAACAGAAATGATATTCATATCGCTATAACGTATTTTATGAATTCATCTAATAGGTACTGACTACCTAGATTAGATCAAATTCATTTAATCTTCCTTCAAACTTTGGTTCTAAACCAAAATTGTGAAATCTATGAACATTTCAAAGGTTTCTAAGTGAAGAGAAGAAATCTCATATCATAAATAAGCATCAATAAATATCACATATCCATAATGTTTATTCTGATATAGATGATTCACATACATCAATATGTATGAGATCTTGAATACCTTGACATCTTACACCATTCCAAGGAAGGGTGTATTGGACATTTTTACTTTTGAATACAATATTCACAAGTATGTAAGATTTGAACCTTTAGACAATCTAAAGTTCCATCTCTTATTAGTCTATTGATCACATTAACAAACAAATGTCCAAGGGCTTGATGCCAGATCATTGTCAAATGATCTTCATTCTTTTGTTGATCTTTTAAGGTTTAATTTCAGTATTAGAAATGTTAATGAACCATTCATTATTTTTTTAGTTTAGTAGAGTCCACTAGATTTTAGATTACTATCTGAAATATCTCCATCATAACTCTTTATGATAGATCTATTACAGAATTCATGTTTATTTCCAACATTTAAAAATAAACAATGATTGTATTCTGATATTTAGGTCATAGAGACATTCTCTAAGACTAAGGGCTCTCCCACTGAAAATAACAAGTCCATTTATCCAATAGAGATTGTTGTAACAATTGCACCAATGTCCACGTGGATGACTATTAAACCTTAAAATCAAATTTTATAGTCTTATAATACATATGCAACTAATTGCAAGTATCATTAGAAGAATGAGATACAATTATTAGACTTTTATCTTATCCAGTAAGAAAGTCAATTTCAATGATTAAATGTAGATTATTCCGATGCACTATCCGAGTCCTTCTCTAAGGATCTAGATAGACTTGATAGTCATACTATCTATACATCAGCTTACTGCAGTGTCGACATTCGCCCAACTATTTGGATGTCATATGGAAGTTACAAAAGTACACTCAACTCTTTGACTTTCCTTCTTATTTGGGTCCAACCCATGCTTCCACTGCGCTCCCTTTATCTATAAACAACCATTGCTTTAGACGAAGGATTTCTTATGCTGAATTCAAAAGATTCCAATATAAGAGCGTTTCAACATTCGTACATGCTTCATTCAATTCATACAATATGAATATTCTGAAGCTTCATGAATGACTAGAGTATAGATAGTAGAATGATGACACTCATCGTATCTACATCCATCTGAACTCTTAAAAAAACATTGGTTCAGGTAGGTACTCAAACAATTTTGAATACATCATCTCTTATAGAAATGCCATTCTACATGATGCAGAGAACCATGTCATTCATGATTAAATGTCGAGAGCACACATGTAAGCCAGAACATCTTCTTAGAATTTTATAAGGATTATTTGACAATTACGATCATCATCGACATGTCACTTCCAAAGTACATTCGATGAGAGATCAAGATTATAGAGACATACAAACCCTAGGGTTGTAGTCCTATTGTCTATTTAATTGTCACTCATTATTATGAGGAAACTTGCACATCGCAACCACATACAATATGTGTCCAACTGCAAGTACAATATCTCAATCATGGATCCAATCCATGATATTTTACTGGTTATTATTGAGTATAATATTGAGTGGGTTTAATGAAGAATTATCTGAAATAAGAAATTTGCATAAGTGAATATATTTATATATATATACATATTTTACTTCGATTTAGGAATTTTTATATCAAAGTTGTCTTGCCTTGTTAACAATGAAAGTTCATTCCCTTAATCACTTTCAATGTAAGAGATATACTTACCAATATATCTCAAGCAAGATCTAGGATCTCCTTCCTTATCTTTGTCACATCCCAATAATATAAGAACTTGTAACTCGGATAAAAAGAAGCGGGAACACATTCCGCCTTGCAAGTCCAACTTGCATCTCCCAATTCGATCTTTAACACCCGGAACCACCACCCCTAAGATGATATTGACCCGTCATTAATTGAACAACCGTCAACATGAATACAACTCGCTATGTAATCCAATATCGTCCCAATAATATGATGACCTGATATTGGGGTCACTATGCATACGTCCTTACTCTTTTGAGAAGAGAAGAGCCCGATCCAAATGGATCGTATGTAGGAGCTGTCACTTCGGACATGCGTCTCCTACATACAATATCTGGCGACGAAACCCTTCGCCTTGATGGGAGACCATGGATGTCACTTATGTGATCCTCCACCTCATATTCAATTTTTAATTAATTATCATTAATCATATTCATATAATTAGTTCTTCCAAGGGAAACATACATCTATTCATAATAGAGTGTTTTTAATTGGATATAATTAATTCAATCTCATTAAATAAATTATCAATCCAATTCAATCAACAAACTTGATTGGTTTTACTTGAATATATATATGGTATTATCTCAAAGTACGTATTAATTCGAATTTTAATAATTAAAAAATACACCTTGATTTATCCAGCATTATCGAGTCCCTGCCCGCTATCATGGCCAATACCGACGGGAGTGGGACAGACCGCAACCAGTGCAACCTGCTACCCCAACGCTTCCCAACTAGACACCATATCCACCTCAGGAAAGGATAATGCCAAATAGATCAATGCCTAATTGAGATGATCATCGATTCTTCAACCGAAGTTATACCATATAGTAATAATCAAAACATTTTTCATTATGAGGAAATTTGCTAAATAAATTCCCAATCCTATTCAAAGCAAGTTGTTTGTTGATTGTGTATCCAATTACGATCTAGATCAAATCTAATCAATTTATTGGTCGAGGCCATGTCAATTAAGAAAATAATCATCACTAAATATTTCTCAAATATTTTCACAATTATTTCAATAAATTAACAATTAATTTCACTAATTTACAATCACGTGGTTCTTGATTAGGAATGTAATTTCAGCAGTGAACCCTACTTACTAAAATTAGCATATCTCAATCAAATCAAATCCAAATTATGCAAAATGAGTTTTCAAATATTGCTAATTTGATTTATGACATAATGTAAGTGATATTTCACGCATTTTTAGGCGCATCAAAACAGTAATTAACTCATTAATCATGTTAAGATTCGTAGTTCCCGCAACAATGAATACATGTTTATTCATAAGGCCATATCTCGAGCAAACAGAGCAAAATTACAAATGATTAATTCGTGTTTAAATATTTTAAAAAGGGTTGAATTTATTCACTAAACAGAGGTGCGAAAATTAAATGCGATGAAAACTTTCGCAACCTTAACGAACCCAAGCCGTCCTAGGTTTACGGATCGTATCCAAAACCTTCGACCTAAGGCTTTGATATCACTTGAAGGATATGGTATAATCCTCAAGTGCATCACAGAAGCGTGATCATCTATCGAATACGATGAAAAACGACTAGTCGGACTAGTTGTTCTATGAAACGGAATTTAAAAAAAATCATGTGATGAAACCACATGATCCGAGAACGATTCTCAGATCATTTCATCTAAAACCACATCAAGTATAAAGGAATACCTCTTGTAGCGTGGTTGATCGAGTCTCTACGAAAAGAGACCTCCTGTCTCAAGTCCGATCTTCGGAGAAGACGCTTGCGAGCGCGGGGACGAATCATGTGATCCTCGCAATCCAAGAAGTTGATCCAAGCACGGTGAACTCCTGATCTCGTCGCACGAGATCAAACACCTTCTTCGTAAAGCGAAGCACTCTAAAGAAGATGGAGAAACGAGGAACGTCAAGGCGGCGACGCGGTGGTGAAGCGACGATGAAGTTTCTCCTCTAGGGTTTGGTGGACGGCCACCAATGGAGAAAAGAGGAGAGTTGGCGTGTGGAAGGAGAGAGAGAGAGCTTGTTATATCTCAATAGCATAACCCTAGAGAGCAAGGGATGCCTCTCTATTTATAGAATTTTGGGAGTCCATGGATCACAGTCCATGGGACACACCAAATCAATGGATGAGATTGATTTGTGTTTAATCCAATGGTCAAGATTGTTATTGGTAAAAAACCAACAACTAATAATTTAATTTAGATTAAATATATTTGATAAATCAAATATAATTCAATCATAAATCAAATCAATCAAATATGGAGAGATTAGCATGGAGATTACATCTCCCAATGGAATAGGTAGGACGGCTACCAATTTCCATGTAGGACTTGGTAGCTGTCCACCATAATCCATGGTGGAGGCAATCTCATGCAATCTCATGAGATTGCATATCTCCATGAAAATCTCCAATATTTTCTAACAACTTTTGTTGTGATTTATTCTACAAAAATAATTCATAATTAATTTTGAGAATATTGCAATCTTGCCATTGGAAATTTGTGAATCACATTCACAACCCAAAACAAAAAGTAATTACATTTTCAATTAATTATACAATGTGAATCCAATTCACACAAACAATTAATTAACAAATATAAATCATAATAAGCTCTCTCTAATACATTATAAATCATATTTATAATATATTATTAATAATTGTATATTGCTATCCACGTTATTCTTGTCCATAATAATTAAATCACATTTAATTATATTGGATAATTATCCACATGCATTAAGATATTTAAACCACGTTTAATTATCAATCTCTCAATGCTTAGATATAATTCAACTATGGAATCATTCTTGAACCCTTTCAAGAATAATGCGCTTTCTTCGCAGATACTTGGAGATAAGGACAGAGCGATTGTATTGTTCTACGTATAGTGACTTGGATATTGAGATCACATCTCAAATCCAGATCTCTTGGACCTCCTACAGATGCTTGATTGAATCAAGGCCGTAGACATAATCTTCTCATTGCATCTGAATCTCATTCAGACCAATGTTCAATACATGGACTAAGATCATGTCACTTCTCTATTGAGAGGAGTCACTAAAATCCAAACATGTTTCATCACTCCCTTAGAATGGAAGCGTCATGGTTATACAATCGTTTATGATCACATCACCCTCAGATATTCCCAACACATGTACATCCTGCATACTGGAAGACCTATGGTGAAACCCAAAGATACAGATCAATTTTATACTGTCTTCTTTAGGGTTTAATCATCAAGTTTCTCAATCTTGGTCATTGGGAATTGGTATTAATCATATGCTTTCTTAAAGCATATATCATACCTTGAAATGTTTGTCATGCTTCCAAAGCATGACGACCATGCATGGAATTTGATCAATCCCAATACCTCATGAGTGAGCTCATGTCTTCCGGTTCACAAGTGAACATGTATGATCCCTTTGAGAGATCGTATTACTCATATGTCCTTACATGCACACCAGCTCGCTGGTGTATAGACCTTGGTTAGGTCATCAACCTATTGGTCTGCCAAATGTACATACTTAGACATATAGTAACACATCTGTCTCCGGTCAGAGGATGCATGCCTATGCTGTGACGGTATTCAACATAGGTCTTTTGTTATATCGATCTCGTTAAGTCAACCCATTGACTCAACTAATCTGACACCTCCGAATCTCTATTCTCATGCAGACGATCAGTCAGATATCAGCCTAAATGAGAAAGGAATTCCATCTCCTACTCAGGCTGGAGATCATCTCTCAACAATCATTTGACGGTGCTTGATGAGTCCTCAATCTAACTCTTTAGATATTCATCCAAGCACCAGCCTCTATGATTCAATAACTGGATCAACAGCTGTATGATCATCAAGATGGTCATGGTACATAATCCTAATTGTAATAACGGACCTATTATACAAATTAATTATTCTTCATTTCAGATCAGGGAATGATATTCACAATATCATTTATTGCATAATGGCTCACCGTGAGCTCGCATGTTCAACACCTATCTCTCCCCGTCACCCGCATTCCTCGTCCATCTAACTTGATGCTCGCAGCTCGCCTTCATCCTCCCAACAACCAATAGGTCGCATGCACTCGTTCATACTCACAAGTACTACTGGCAATCCATCCCAAGCTGCAGCCATGTCCAAACTTACGTGTTTGAGGATACAGAACTGGATAAAGCTTAAATTCAAACATCGATTACGTACGAGATGCCAGAGTTCAATGTAAAGGGGTGCTACTGCTGCTTTGTCGATGCCATTAAGCCAACGCCACTAGCATGAGGCATATCAGGGGATATCTATATGTTCCAAATCAGTTCTTAATCGGGCCGGCCCGACCCAGGCCCGACCCAAATATCATTGGGTTGGGCCCGGGCTTGGGCTGGGTTTTCTATATGTATTCGGGCATAGGCCCGGCCCGTGAGCCTGCCATGTTAAATGGGCTCGGGTTGGGTCGAGGTGGGCCCGGTCCGACCCGGCCCGATGCTCATCCCTACTTATAATGGAAAATTCTAAATATATTTTTTCAAACGAAATTGAGTTGTTATGATTTGTAAAAACACCAAGATTCATTACTTATAATGGAAAAGTCTAGCTATATTTTCAGGAAAAAAATAATGCTATATATTTGTGTTATAGATGGTATAAATTCAGAAAAGATAATTGTTTATTCAAATAAAATTGAAATAGTTCAGCAGAATAAAAATTTATAGAAATATAAGACCACTCACGGAAATACAAATTTAATAAGAGATCATACAGACCTAATTTAAACAGTAATCGGTAGTGCTATTCTATAATATATGAATTTTTTCCCTTAAAGAATTCTTATATTACTGGAACATGTAAACCATGAAACAAAACATTTTTTATTTCTTCAGAGATAGAAAAAAAATCACAGTATATCATTTTTTCCTATTGTGGTGCATCATTCATATGAGGCATATTCATTGCCCTATATGAAATATATGCATGCAAAATCATAGAAAAAGGTAAATAATATGAATAAATCGAAAAAGAATACATGTTCTGGAAATATCACGGAACTTGTTATAATACGTGAAGAATACATCTTTATGAAAATGCTAAAGGTTGATTATAATGAGAAAGTCAAAACACATGTAGGAAATGTAGTATATAATCCACAAACAACAATAAAAATGATTGCATTACTGTAAACTACTGAGAATGACAGTGAAACCTATTGGGAATTGTTAGGGCCGATCAGATTCATAGCATATCGAGAGTAGTGAATTCTAAAAAATTTTATATATACCTACACTAATAGTCATGTTGTTTATGTTAACATACACACTAAGAAATAGTATTTTTTAGCAAGTCCAACTAACTTTCAGCTACCTATTAGTAATTTTCGTTAATATACTTGTCGAATTCATGTCATAAAATCCTGTTTCTTTAGAGATAGGAAAAAATACAACGAAATTCGTAGTATATCATTTTTTCCATTTATAGTGCATCATTGATATGAGGTATACTCATTGCCCTGAATGAAATATATGCATACAAAATCATGAAAAAAGGTTAATAATATGAGTAAAGTGAAAATATTATAAAGTTGAAGGTTGATTATAATAAAGAAAGTCAAAACACATATAGGAAATGTAGTATATAGTCGTCAGGCAGTAATAAAAATGATTGCATTAATGTAAACTACTGAGAATGACAATGAAACCTATTGGGAATTGCTATGGCTGATCAGATTCGTAGCATATATGAAGGAGTGAATTCTGACAGTTTTTTTCTGTGTATTTACATTATAATCACGTTGTTTATGTCAACAAGTACACTAAGAAATGATATTTTTTAGCAAGTCCATCTAACATTCAACTATTTATTACTGATTTTCATTAATACATGTCAAGTTCAGGTCATAAAGACGCCTTTAACCAAGGTATATAGATAATCCCTTAATGGCAGTGATGTTGCTGTTAAAGAGTCGCTAACCTTGTTGGAGCTAGAGAAGCACGAACCTGTTGCTAGGATACTCCCGTTAAACATTAATGGGAGTGTCTATATAACTTAGTTAGAGGTTTATTTATGACAGGAACTTGCCTTAGACCGTAACTCTACATTAGAAAATACCTCTGAAGATAAAGATAACTGGTAATAGCAGTGAGAAATTAGATCACAAAAATAGATCCCATATTTTTAGAAGAGGAAGAAAACATGTGTGAATATACTTGCCAACACAACCGAGCACCAATACAACATAAAAAACAACACATGAGAAAATTTCCTTTTATTGACATTTTTTAAGAAAATTGGAATCCAGCGTGAGGAACGTTCTAAAATTATGGTAGAAAATTCATCGAAGTGCTAATTTAGCATGGGCCCGTACATAGACAATGTCAACAACAACCTGTAATGAGTCACTTGAAAGTCTGCAAAATGGTTTCTTTAAAGACGTCCTCAACTGGTTGAAATTGAGGGTCACACAAATATGAAATTTAGGTTCTTTTAAGACATACTAAATTGCCACAACGTTTCAAGTAATTCATTTTTTCCATTGTATAGCGTACAAATGATATGAAGTATAGTCACCACCTATATAAAATTTAAAAGTATACTAAATATAACAAATGAAAAATCAATTTCTATATACAAATGTAAATGCAGTATCCAAACATTCAACAAAAAAATCATTCAAATCCTTTGACATCTACGTAGGGTACACACCACAAGCAAAGAACAAAATAAACAGTCCATCAGCACTATTGCATATATGATGTACAAAACAAAAATAATAATGAATGGAACTTAATCAATACTATCTCAAATATCGACTACAGACCAATCATATATTCAACATCTTTTAATAAAGACATTAAACGAACATTCAACAAAAAAAATCGTTTCAATCCTTACTATCTACAAAGAGAATGAACCGCAAGCAATCAACAAAAGAAAGAATCCCTCAAAACTACTACAAACCAATAATATATTCAACTCCATTTAATAGTACCACCATCATCAGACACACATCCACAAAGAAAATAGATAATTAAATGCAACCATCATTTTAACCTGGTAAAATAGAAATATACTTCGAGGAGGATGTAAAGATTAAAAAACACACAGAAAAAAATACCAAACATATCTTCACATCGTGTAACGCATTATCAACTTCATACCCGCAACAATAAAGAAAATAGAAAATAAAGAAAACAAACAAATAAAATACCAATAGAAACGATTATGAAAATATGAGTAATTAATTTTACTCATAAATGATTCTGAAAATATGATAAATTAATTTTATTCTTAAATGCAACCATCATCTTAATCTATGGAAATAGAGATATACTTGGGGGAGGACCGATTGTACAAGCAAACCAAAATCGATATCCGATAGGCAATATTGCACTGAGAAAATAAGGGAAAAACAACAAAAATCACAACTATAAAATTGATTTTAGAAATATAAGCAATCACATTATTCCTACATCGTCATTTTAACCTAGAGAAATAGAAATATACCTATGGAGGGATTGTTCGTACAATCAAACCAAAAGAGATATCCGAGAAGGAAGATGTGCTCCTAGCATTATGAACGAACATATGATCAATACATATAGGGAAAGAAGACAAGTATGTCAGATTGGAGATCACATACACAATGGGAGAGGTGCGATCGCACGAATAAACCAAAGCTGAGATCCAAGAAGGAAGAGTTGTTCCGATCATCGTGACCGGATAGACGATCATCATAGAGAGAGGAAGCTTACAAACATGATGGGAGAGAGGAAGCTTACAAATATGATGGGGGAGGATGAGGAAGAGAAAGATACCAAAGCCGAGATCAAAGAAGGAAGTGGTGTTCCGAGCATCGTGATGGAAGACAAATGGACGTCTTTGAATTGGGGTAATGGGGGTTTCAGAGAGAAAGCAATAAATCCGAGGCATGTTGAACACATGGTTATGGCAGCCTTAATAGGCCTACAACTGCACAAAAAGGTGTCAAGGGAAAACTGAGTAAAAGCCCAAAGAGCCAACACGTCACAACCACGAGACAAAGACTCGGTTAGGGAGTAAACATAGCCGAGGAAGAACATGTATATGGAAATGTTATCAAAGACAAATCAACAGCAAACCTTGTGTCAGTTAAATGGTGAGAAACCCACCTTTAACTTAGGTATATAGATATGTAGCCGTTATTTACATGTATTTTGGATTTTGGATTATTTATTATTTATACAATAATTTGGTTATTATGTATAGGTAAATAAGTTGTATAAGTTTTTATAAATTAAAATAAAAAGAATTTTGCTTAATATATATATATATATAAGATATTGATTTTCCATACTTTTATTCATGGATTGTGTGATCTTTATGATACTTTATGTGGATAGTACATGGATTATATAATAATACAAGAGGAAATGGAGCCTACTTCATGAAGCAGGTAACCTTACTTACTTCATGTCTATTTTTGCCAATTTTTTTATTTTTTTTGAAAAACACCACCATGGATTTTTCACAATTATGTCCCTCTAATATGTGATTCAAATTTCGTCAGAACAGAGACCGGCATGCCATCCATCCAGAACAGGTCTACTGTAGGAATTCTAAGACCATTAAAATTAGGGATTTTTACACTCATAACCCTGAATAATTTTGCAATAACAATCATAATCATGTATAATCATGAATTACATGAGAAACCCCCGATATTCACTCTGTCTCACACTCATAACCCTCCGTTAGTTTAATATGTTAACTCAACTATATGAGTGTGTTAATCTAATCAATATATGATCTAACGGCTAGAATTAGTCAAAATAAAAATACAAAAGGAAAAAATGACAAGTTTAGAGGTGGTAGTCAGGATTCTTGCTGGGGATGATGCGGAAAGGCAGCTTCGTTGCAGCGACCCGAGTTCGACGGGGGAGATGCTTCTGTGGGGCGGGGGGGCTTAGCAGAGCTGGTTGGTGCTGGCAGCGGGGGTTTTGCAGGGCGGCGAAGGTGGGTGCAGGCGGGGGTTGCAGGGGGGAGGCGCTGGGGGCGCGGAGCTCATTGGTGCAGGAAGGGGAGGGGGGCTTTGTAGGGCAGCAGAGCTCGTGGGTGCAGGCGCCGGGGGGCAGGTAGTGGCGTTGGTCCGCGGGGAGGAGGGGCGAGCAGGGGGGTCTCGATTATGGTCGAGCAGGGGACGCACCGAGTCGCCCGAGCTCGGTCGCGAGGGAAGGAGGGGGCTTTGGTCGCGAGAAGAGGGGCGAGCAGGGGGGTCTCGGCTGCGGGTTGGCGAGCAGGGGACGCATCGACTCGGGAGACCGTGCGGGGTGGGGGGGAGGTGGGGGGGCGCTCCAGACGGTTGCGGGTGGGCGAGCACCGCCCTCCCCTCCTCCCCGAGCAGAGCCCTCGCTATGGCCACCCTCTGCTTCTGCACCCCCCCCGGACAGCGTTGCCCCCTTCCCCCCGACCCTCGTCATGTACCCCTCCGCGCATCTCGCTTATGAACCCGTGCGCGTTCGCCGCCGTCGTCGCCCGCACCACCTTCGCCTCCGAGGCCTCTCCTCCCGCGCCATACGCGATGTTCTTCATGATGGTGGTCGAGAACAAAACAGGTTCCTGTTGTACCAACCCTATCCTCCTCCTCAACGCCTTCAGATTGTACTCCCTCGCGTCCTTCCAATCCACCACACCGCCCCGAAAGTGGGCTCGTAGAATCGCATCAGTAGAGATATCAGCGAGCTCTTCCCCGACCCGCTCTGCCTCACAATCGCCACCCTTGTCCCCACGTCGATCTCTAGGTTCAGGCCGTCCAGAACCACCACCTTCGGCCTTGTTGGGTACCGGAACTCCACCTCCCTGTACTCGATCCTCCCTTGGATCCCCTCTGCCGATAGCCCTTGTGGATCGTCAGGATCGATCTCCGTTCTTCTGTCCAGGACCGAGAAGACGGAGGAGGGGGGGACCGGGTTGCCACTGCAGGGGTGGGGGGCGATGGCGGTTGGGTTCGCGTCGCGGGGGGGTGGGGGGCGATGGCGGTCGGGTTCACGTCGCGGGGGGGTGGGGGGCAGAGGGGGGTGGCGGTTGGAGCTGCAGGTGTCGATGGCATGTTTTGCAAATAAGAAGGACATTAGGGGTAATTTCATATTTTTTAACGAAAACCGTCAAACATAATGGGCATCTCAAACGGAACTTGACACAGGGTTATGTCATGTAAGAGTTAAGCATTACTCAGTGTTTCTCATGTAATTCGCAATTATGGAGGGTTATGAATGTTATTGCGAAATTACTCAGGGTTATGGGTGTAAAAATCTCTTAAAATTACTTGTTCTAGATGAAATATATAACTACATAAAAAGTTGTTGAACCTTGTGAAGAATCATGTAATTGTTGATACTAGGATTTGTGTTTCTTTTTATTCATTTTAATTATTATTTTTCACATGGTTTTGTTATGTGACATTTATTGCATACTAAAGAATTCAACTGCGATAATTTCAAGATGACTTATGCACACACGGACTCTCCTTTACGGATTTTTACGGATAAAATTCGGATTTTAGCTCATGCGAGCTTTACTCGTATAGGTCTTTGTGTTATTTATGCACCGTGATGTGAATGCATTTTTTTTACATATATTTTATATTTTGTTGACAAATTTTTATTTTCATAATTTTGAGTCCATTGGCAACTTTTGGTTTAAATGCCAGCTTAATTATATATGCTTATGCATATAACGAGCATACTCATCATACATGCAACATCAAAACGAGGAAAATGGTGTCCATGAGATATTAGTGTTACTCAAGTAGATGCTTCCTTTCTTCATTTGTAATCCCTCGCATTCTAAGTTTGTTATCATCCATCTCGTTTAGACATTACAATAGTTAAGATGTTGAAAATGACGTCCAAGAGATATGTGTTTTCCGCCAATATGTATAATTTCTTCGATTGCAATTCCCTTTAGTCTAAAAATTATATTTGTAACTATGTTATAAGAGAGTGCATTAACGATACCAAAAAATTCATCCATCTCGTTTAAACACTGAAATAGTTGTAGTTGCATTTTTTAACATTATCCATGTTTGTTGGAATATGACGTGGAGGGGTAATGTAGGCAAGGTTGAGCATTGGGCCGGGCTGGCTCCGATCCAACTTTGATCCAACCCGAAAAAGTCCGGGCTTGGCCCAACATGAGGGCTAGACTAGGGCTCTCATTTTGTCGATTTTTCAAGCACGGTCGGGGTCCAATCATAGCCCTCGTAGGCCATCAATAAACCGACCCGACCCGGCTTAGGTGGATGATGGTTTTGCATGAAATATCCTGTGCATACATATTGGGCTTAGAATAATAATGTGACTTTATCGCCGTATTGATGAATCATTTTTCGGGTACTCTAAAATACGCTCATTGTAGTACGATCGAAAACCAATCTATCAGAGATTGAGCGAGAATCTCCACGAGGAGTGGCTCGGTCTAATTCCTCTCGGATAAGTCTGAGGTCGAACACAGGGACAATGCTGACTATGGTATTTAATCGGGACCTACTTTAAGTGATTGGTTACTCTAATGGACCACCTAGATCAAGCCATGCAAAAACACACACCATAAATGCACGCATGATTTTTACGGGCTTTTTTAATGCGAAATATTTATTTTAACTCATGATTTAGCTCCTGATTTAATTATCAGGTTAATTTACTTTTTCAAGGGTCCAATTATTCAAATGACATCTTATTCACCAAGTCAAGTATTTTAATATTCTATCCATGAGTCAAATGACCAAGTTCCCAAGCACTTAGCTCGGTAAACCCCCTAAAGCCATTAAATTCGGGAAGTAAATGATAAAACTAAACATGCAAGGTTTTGATTAAACACTTGATTAATGGAGACAAATCATGGACGCAAGAACACATTAAAATAATTAACTAGGGAAATAATGAGCAATCAATCAAAGCCCAAGGCAAACATAACCCTTTGAAATTTAATTCATTTTCGGCAACACATAATAGAGAGATAGGGTAACCACATTATAGAGCATAATAAAAATCTTTCAAATGTCATTGATTTTGCTAAATTTGGATAAGGGATACAAAAGCAATTAACACATCAAGTCAGGGACATAACTGCAATAATAACACACAAAATACTTAACAAAAAGGTCCAAAAGGAATGAAATGTAATATTCACAGACCACTAGGGCATAAGCGCAAATTAGCCATACAATAGGATATAAATGTAAATATAATAAAATGGTGGGACTTATCTGCATGTTTTCCAGGAAGCACGCGCTTTGCTTGCTCTGGACCTATCTGCAATTGGTGAAACATGGGCCCATGCATTGCAAATTACCATGTCACATGACGTGACTCACGTGGGGGCCAGGCTTGGGAGGCGATAGTGGCTCGGGCCACGTGGCGAGGTTTGGGGCTTCAACGACTTGTCTGGGCACCCGAGCCTTGGGCTTGAATTGATGCTTCAGATCCTAGGCTATAGAACGATCAAGGTCGTTAGATCATATCTAGACGATCCGATCCAACAATATATGTAGCGTTTGCTAGCAGCCCTCTTGTCCATGCACGACGAAGCCTCGCAAAGCTCTAGAGAAGGAGCTCGCGCTCCTCCTTGCTCCATGAAGTGGTCTAGACATTGAGGAGTTGTTGTGGATCTTGGCGAAGAAAATGGAGACTCCAGGCAGTTGTTGCACCTCCTAGAGCACCGAGTCAAGTGCTGACCGTCGGAGGCGAAGGAGCTCAGTATGGCTCTGACAAATGTCTAACCAATGAAGTACCTATGAGGTTAGGATCATACATCCGAGCAAGGCGAATCTGTGAAGATGAGAGTGTGAGCGAAATGGGAGATCTACAGAGGTGGATGATCAGATCTCTAAGTGGGTTCCATGCCTTTGCAAGGTTTAGAAGGGGATTGAGGTGGAGAAGATGACAAAGAGACTGGGAGGAGATGTGGGATGATGCACAAAGATGTCAGGGGGAAGTTGAAGCTCGTCAAGTGATCGAGTGTCGGTAGGGTTGAGAGAAATGAAGGAGAATAGAGAAACAAAGATGAAGAGACTCACCAGGACGAAGAAGATGACTCGTTGGGGAAGAACTATGAGGTGGACATGGGCCTGGAGATGAGGAGTAGATTCGTTGACCGTCGCTTCACCAGATTGGCTAAGTCTAGATGTTCCAGCAACTTCGATGATGAGCTGCGACAAGATGAAACCACCTTGGATCTCATCGGCGATTTACTCGATCTTCACACACTATTGGAGGGTCTCCCTGCCATGGAGGTCTGGTGCTAGGAGTTTTCACGCTTGAAGGCAGATGTGTTGAAAATCGACCTGAGATCGAGTATAAAATAAGAACTGCGGGTGGCTTCGGGTGATGGATGAGCGGGGTTAACCGCCCCAGCTGACCTATGGTGGGATGAGGAAGTGGGACATGTGGCATGCGTAGAGGTAGGAAGTTGGGGCTACATCGACATGTAGTTGGTTGGGTGAGGGGGTAGTCGGCAACACGGGTAAAATGGGGAAACAGAGGGCTGTTGGCGAGGTGTGTGTGAGAAAGAGAGAGGCATGGGTAGACGATGGTCTACAAGTGTTGGATCATGTGATCCAACAACCGTAGAAGGGACACAAATGAAGGGTCATGATGGAATTCATCAGGACCTGATGGCTGGCTGGGAGTTGATGTAGTGGCTAACAAAGAATCGGGTATGTGGTAACACATGATTGAGCCACGTCGTCCAATCAGAAAAATCCCCGACCTTAAAAATAATATAAAATACAAAATAAATATTTACAAGCCTCAAAATAAAAAGTCCTCAACATTGAAGTTGTAGATCTTTTTGAGATCTACAACTTTCATGTAGAACTCAAAATGAAAATAAGCAATATATACAAGATAAAATTTCTGTAAGTATTTTTAAATGAATAAAAATACTCATTTTATTTTCTTTTGTGATTTTTGCGGTATTTTAAATTATGTCTGTTTACAAAACAAATATATACACATCATAACAATTTTATGTTATTTTTAATATTAAGAAAATAAAAGAATTAAAGAAAGACAAATAAGGTTATTTTTATACATATAATTAGAGTTAATTATTCACAATGGGCTAGATGTCAATAATAATGAATTGGTTCCATATTCTAATGAATAATTCAAGTAAAAGGGATAACAGTCATAAAATATACGACGATAAATCGTGAATTTACCGCTTGCACTTGTTTTCCTTGTTCGCCCCCAGTCCCGTCCTAAGCCCTAACCCCTTGCGTGCCCAGGCGCCCTCCTCCGAAGCTCAACTCCCCAAGGCCACACCACCGTGCCAACCCGCCGCCCCGGCCCTCTCCACGGTCCACCATCTCCGCCGCACCTCACCGCCTTCTCGGTCTCTCCTCTCCAGCATCACCGGACTCCAATCCAGCTCCTTCACTGTTCCACCGCCACTTCAGTCCAGTATTCCCGCCGCCGCAAGCTTTGGAGCCCAAACCGCTCACCAACCATAGTCCTCGTACACTTCATCTCATCCGTCCATCCCACGTCCGAACATTTTTTCTGAACTACGCCGCCGGACCACCACAACAGTCCTTCCCTCCTTGCTCCTCGGTCCCTCGATTGAACTTACCAAAAACCCTAAACCCCTCGACGATCGAAAGCTTCCGTGGATTGACGTCCAGTGGGATGGGAAAGCTTGGGAAGAAGGCCAGGAAGTTCGCGCGCAAGAACCTCCCTTCCCTCCTCAGGAATCGCCGCAAGTTCAAATCCCGTTTAAACTCCTTCAAGCGGAGATCCTCTGTTTCCGCGGGTATTTATCTCCGTCTGCCGCTCATTTTCGTGCATCCGATGAACTGAGCAGTTTGATTGCAAAATAATATATCCATGAGCAACGCTGAATATTGAAATTGATGGTTATTAATTCACGGTAGATGCGAATCTAAACTTAGTGTGATATATGCTTGCAGATTTGGGTAATAGTAGTAGAAGCCATTTATCTAGGCGGAGTCAATGTAGACGCTCGAATATCGTTGTAAATTGTGTACTTTGATTTTATGCTATGCTGGATTTGATGAACTTCGTATAAGTGCTCTAGGGATTTGATGGCATGGAGATTAAGGCAAAACTGTATAATATCACTGTATGTTCTAAATGCACACATTAACAGTATATCATCTCCGACTGTTGCTGACTTTGCTGTCCTACTCCTACTTTGTATAGAAATTGTACATCTTTCAGGACCTATCTCAAAGTTAGTAGTAGTAGAAGCAATTTATCTTGTAAGACTTAATGCCGATGCTAAAGATATGGTTTGAAGTGTTGTAGTTTGAAGTTTACATGATATTGGATTTGACTCCATGGGGCTTTAAGCTTCGAGGTTAAACTTCATACCGGCATGTATGTTCTAAATCACACATTGGCATTGAGGTATTTCTGACTGTTGATAATATCAGAGTCCTACTCTACGTATCCAATGGAGAATCCGGCACTCTTGGTCATAAATATCAGAATATGATGGATTGGCCTATGCAGACATCTTTGTTTCGGAATGAATGCATTATAATGGGGCTTGATCAAATTGGGCTTTTGGATTACTTATCTCAACTTCACGTTTCCTTTCTTTTTCTTTCTTTCTATTGCATTTTCAAAGTGCGATTGTTTTGCTTCTGTTTAGTTTATGTATAGCTATTTCTATGACATCTTTGCATGATACAGTGGCTGCTGAAGATGCTGCTGTACCCAATACGAAGATATCTGCTGCTCAAAATGCTGTAAAGTTAGTTGATTCATCATCACATCACCTGGTTTAGTTTTCCTATTTTCTTATTTGGATATGAAATGTCCTGTGCGCGCATCTATATATACGTCCTAATAAGTTGAAATTAAGTCTATATAATTGAATTTACATTTAGAACTCACCTTAATTTTTGTTATTGAAAATTTAGAAGTACGGGAATATTAGAAAAATGATACACGCTTCTGAGAGATGTTTATCACCCATCATGTTTTAATTCTTATTTGTGATTGGGTGTTCTTTTTCTTTGCGATGATAATAATATTGGTCCCATCTCTTTGACTTCTAGTTTTGCAGTAGTTAACATTTTGGACAACGTGTGAAAAGATGTGGGTTGGTGGAGGCAGTCAATGGATGGATGTGACTGAACTATATACTATATAGTTGATTAGGAGATGTCATGTAGGTTGGTTAATGGAGATGTTAATCGGAAGGTATTGCAAGTTGTGTGGTTGTGTAAAGAATCAGGAATTGACATGCTAAAGAGTGCTTCCGCTACCAATAATAAGCAACTTGTTGCATGAACTGGTTATTAAGAACTATGTTATGCAAGTCTAGCAGTTAGAGGGGTGTACCTACAAGTTCTGGGAACCGAAACTGTTGATGGGTTTGGTCTACACATGTTGCTTCACTAACTTATAAGTGCTCGTCTTCATATTCTAGTTCTGTTCTGACATCTAATAAAGGCTTTTGAATGTTAGTTTCCTACTTAGGTAGGAAGCCAATTTATGATTATTATTCCTCTTCAAAGTTCAAACAATTTCTAGGATTGATGAATCTTAAGGATGAGCGGTGGTGCATGCTTTAACACAACATGATCCAAATAGATATTTAAGATGAGGAGAAAGTATGCATATGTGACAAGATTAATGGGTGAAGAAGAGAACTAGGAAATTGACTTCCAAAAGAAAGAGTAAGGGGACATTTTATTTTTTTTGAGAGAAAAGAGGGCAGAATCCCAAGATGGGACCCACTACAGAATTATATTAACTTAAAATCAACTATACATTTTTCAAAAAAGCAAAAGAGCCCTGTAGTGTCCCAGTCATTCTCCGAATAAAAGGTTTGGCCCTGAAAAATTGACTCATTCCTAATTAATCTAAGAGTAAAGGCACTAGAAACATCCTCCTGAGAGCTGCCACACGACGATCTAATGGAGCTCCAAAAAGATCAACTATCTGTACACTGAAGTCACGAGATAGCCGCTCTTTCCCACACCGCAGACGATGTCTAATAACCAAGGAAGCAGTGATTCATATCCTCCCGCTCCAGCCTGCATCTGTCATACATCACCTCCTTAGTGTGCAATAACCTGTCGCTGCGCATCTTTATTAGCAGACGGTCGTGCCTCACTAACCAAAGAAAGACTTCGATCGGCATCAGAATTTTGCTTGTCCAAATAATTCTTTAATCCCGTCTAAGGTCATCGTGCGTGGTATCCATTATCCAACCCACTAGCAAATATGTGATAAGAAGCTTTTTTTATTGAGAAATTACCATTCTTCCAAACGAAGTGTTCCTTGCCATCTACAATGTCGTCAACATCCGATAGATCCTCCATCGATGCCATGAAATCGTTGAATCTTTGTTCAGAGAGGGGCGGAGAGAAAGAATGCTAGCCAGCCAAAATTGATAAAGCAAAGCGTTCGGATCATCCGTAATGGAAAAAGGTGTTGATACCTCTCCCTCAGTGGATCCAAACCGGTCCAATTATCTTTCCAGAAGTTGAAAACTTTGCTGTTGCCCGCCACTGGCCAGACACAGTCCCCCATCTCCGTCAGAATCATGGTAATGCCTTGCCAAAGAGATAAGGTAAGGCGTATAGAGTTCACCCTCAGTGCGCCATGAATGTTGTAAATACTCTGTAACACCCTACAAATCAGGTCTTCTGCATCCCCCACAGTCTGAGGGCCCACTTCGCCAAAAATGCCTTTTTCATGCATTCGAGCTTCAAAACCCCTAACTCGCCATCCCTTCTCGCTCTCGTAACTCTATCCCAATAACAAGGTGTATACCCCCACCCTAATACCGACCGTCCGACCAGAAGAAACACATCATCAACCTCTCCAGTCTCGATCGCACTCTTGAAGGGAGCGATCTAGCAGAGCAAAAGAACACCCAAATGGAAGACAACACATGTATGAGGAGCACCAGACCACCAACTTCCCATCTATAGAGAGCATCCTCGCCTTCTACCCAGCCATTTGGCTCTCCAATATTTTTTTGAAGCCAAGAATGGGGGATACACTTAAAGGTGTTCACCCCAAAAATTTATTGAAAGGAGGAGAAAAAGGGGAGAAGGTACAAGAGAGCACGCCAAGTGCTAAACAATCCTAGAGCTTAATAAGCTCGAAACATGTAGTTTGACATTTTCCAAATAGAATCTTTGCCCTGAAAAAAGAAGTGCTTTCCCAGCAAGCCAAATAGCCCAAAGTGTAGCCAGCGGCCACAACAAAACACGCCTCGCACGGTTGGAAACCGCTACCAAACTGCCACAAAAAGCTCCCACGTCAGAGAGGACGACCTAGCGTAGAGACGGGTTGTCCCAAAGGGGAGCCACCTTACAACAGGAGAAGAAGAGGTGCTCCGCTGATTCAATCTCCGTGTCACAAATGAGACACCTATTGGATACCGCCCCAAGCAGCCTGGAGCATCTATCCCGGGTCATCAGCCTCTTACGTCTGAAGAGCCATTGGTAGAAGCCAATTTTCTCAGGAAGACGAAGGCTCCAAAGGAAGGCGCAATCTCTCGCTAAGTCTTGAGTGATGGGGGGCGGGGGTCTGGTGATTGCCTTGTAAGACCTACGGACCGCGAAATCTTTGTCACGCCAAACCCAATGGTCGCGCCCCGAAGAGGGACGACTTGCGTCCCTCAGAGCGTCAAGCAAGCCCAGGAAATCCTCTAATCGCTGATCAGAGAAGTTCGAGCGGAAAAGAGGCATCCAGTTACCGTTGTCCCAATAAGCAGCGACTCGCACATCCGGGTCCAAAGCAAGAGCAAAAAGACGAGGGAAACGAGAAGCAAGGTCTCGCTGATCAGTCCAATTATTACGCCAAAAGGCAAAGCTCTCACCATTACCCAGCACATGCCTAAAAAATTCCCGAAAGGCAGGGGTGACCTTGAGAATACCCCTCCAGAGAAGGGAGGGCAAAGCTGTCCCCCCAAGTAAATCGAGCGTCGGCGCCGTGCTGGTAATCGGATAAATCTGCCGAAGGAGATGTGTGCAGAGGTCATTGCTATCACCCCAAATTCTTGCCACCCACTTGAGTAATAACGCCTCATTGAGAGCAGCCAGGCGGCGTACGCCCATACCACCTTCACTTTTCAGGAGAGTGATGTCCTCCCAACCGACAAGATGCATGTCCGTCCCATCCTGTCCATTCTTGCACCAAAGGAATCACCGCATAAGTCCTTCAAGCCTTTTCCTGATGCCGTTCAAGAGCAATCTCATGGAGGTGTAATAGATTGGAATCGCGGAAAGCACAGATTTGAGGAGTACCAACCTGCCACCTTTAGAGAGGAGCGACACCTTCCAACCCGCAAGTCTCCCTTCGACCTTCTCTATTAAGGGAAGCCAGTCAGACAACTTCGATCTCCCCGTGGAAAGCGGGAGATCTAAGTAGCGGATCGGTAGACCGGAGCGCACCGTACCCAATACCGTGCTGCACATATCAGATTCGGTATCCACCATAGAGAAAGGAACCAGCTTCGATTTCGCCAAGTTCAACCGAAGCTCGGACATCTCGTTGAAAAGCTCTAGCACCGTGGCCATGCCCCTGGCTTCCTCAAGCCCCCCCTCGATAAAGAAAATGGTGTCGTCGGCGTACTGAAGCAGCGAGATCTAGAGATCCCCTTTAGAGAACCCGCGCGTGATGCCTGCCCGGAGCACCCCTCCAACCATGCAGGCCCAAACGTCCGCAGCAATGATGAAAAGCAGAGGGGTAAAAGGGCAACCCTGCCGAACCCCCCTTTGAGGCTGGAAAAATCCACCCTCCGGGCGACCGTTCACGAGCACATCCATAGAGGAAGTCAACACACAACGCCTCATCCATGTGATCCAGGTGGACGGGAAGCCCATTCCATGAAGCGCCGCTCAAAGGAAGCGCCGTTCTAAAGTATCGAATGCTTTCGAGAAGTCAACCTTCCGGAGTAAGGATTTCGTCCCACATAGTTTCCAGTCCGCCACAATCTCAGCAACAGTGACCATAGAATCTGCGATCTGTCTCCCGGGGACGAAGGCCGACTGAAGAGGCGAGATAATGTGCTCCAGAACCCTGCTCAGTCGGCACGTGAACACTTTGGCGACGGTCAAGTAGAGGGCGTTGGAGATAGCAATGGGCCTGAAGTCTTCAACACTGGAAGCCCCTGCGAACATGGGGAGTAGAACCACAAGAGCCTTGTTTACGAGCTCGAAACCAGCATTGCAGCAGCAACACTCGTGAACGACCTCGAGAACCTCCCCTCCCACCAGGTCCCAAAAGTCTTTGAAGAACGATATTGGGAAGCCATCTGGACCTGGCGACCCTTCACTGTTAAGATTCCAGACTGCTGACTTCAGCTCCTCAGGAGTCACCGCAAGAGTCAGGCTAGACGCGTGCGCCTCTGATAAACGAATCGCACCCTCGCCAGACCAACGCCAGAGGCGGTCACCACTTCGCTTGGAGAAAACTCTGAAGTGGTTTGCAATAGCATTTCCGAGCTCCCTGTTGCCCTCCACCCACGCATTGTTGATGACCAAACTCTTGAGAAAATTAGAGCGCCGCCTCCCACTAGCAACCCTGTGGAAGAAAGCAGTGTTCGCGTCCCCCTCTTTGAGCCATTTGTGTCTGGAGCGTTGCTTCCATTCAGTCACTCTCTTGCGGTCCTTAACACTAATCTTCTACTGCGCCTCCGACTGCTTGAGCAGCTCGGCCGACGTTAGTGGGCGCTCGTCCTCAAAACCATCGAGGTCGACGATCGTCGCTTCCGTCTCCGATCTAACCGCGTGATGTGCTGCCCGCGACTCCTGTTTGAAAACGCAAAGGCGCACCCGAAGGGAGTCAAGCTTCAAGACAAATCTAGCTGCCGCCGAGCCCGCTGCGACGGTCGATCTCCAATGTGACTCCACCAAACCACGGAAGGAGTCCTCGAGCAACCAGGCCTTCTCGTAGCGGAAAAGACCCCGAGGGGGCAAGGCTTCCCGGAATCCCAGAGGATGGGCGTGTGATCAGACCAGGCGTGGGGCCTGGCCGAGACCGAGGAGAGGGGGAAAGTCTCCAAGAAAGCCTTCGACGCCAAGAAACGGTCCAGACGAGATCTGGAGCCCGAGTTCCTCCAAGTGTTCTTGACATCCTAAGCGTCCAGGATCTCCAATTCAAAAGAATCAACCAGCTCAACGAAATTGGCAGAGCCAGGGTCTTGCCCGCCTCGCGAACGCGGGCGATCCGAAGAAAGTAACGTTACATTGAAATCGCCCCCCACCAACCAGGGGACGTCAGGGAAAAAGTCCCTCGCAGATCCGTCCAAAGCTGATGTCTCATAGACGCAGAAGAAGGGCCATAACCACACGAGATAGCAAAAGAGATCCCCGAGCGCTGACACTCGAGTAGAACCGAGAGCACGTGAGAGCCTTTCAGCTCAGCCTTCAGAGAGAAGAGGGCGCCCCTCCAGGCCACCAGCAAACCTCTTGCGGAGCCAAGAGCATCCATGGCGCAGAAGTCCGAGATCGGACCCGCCCCAAAAGACCGCTAGACCGAAGCAGAGAGCGAATCCAGCTTCGTCTCCTGCAAGAGGATCACATCGCAACCCCAATCCAGAAATCTTGACCCCAGCACTACACGCTTCTCTGGGTCACCCAGACCCCTGATGTTTCATGAAAGAAGTTTCATTGACAACTGCTTTTGTTCCCCCTCTCGAGATAAATCACCCCTGGCGCCTTAGAAACCTTAGACAAGAACTTAGAAGGCGAAGCGGGGGTAGCAGCAGATTTGGAACGCTGCCGTCTCCGGTAGCGTTTACCGGATCTCTTTTCTGTCGTCTCTTCTCCCCGACCTGCCATAGGAGAAGGGCGGGACTTCCAGATCAACCACAGAAGGCTCCTGCGAAGGGGGAACCGCGTCCACGGGAAGCTCCGGCGCACCAACAACCACTGAAGGGGATCCACCGCAGAGCCCCCCTAGTGAGGACATCCCGCCAGGGGAGTCCAAGAGAGGAACCGGACTGAGGATAGAGGCCAAGGAGCACTCGCCGACCCCACGCCGAGACGGAAAGGACACAGGTAGAGGGCGGCCCCCAGAAAGGCCGCGAGGGCAAGGGTCCCTGCGAGAAGAGTCGACAAAAGAAAACCTGGAGAAGCAGGGGCACTTTTCACTGTATGAGGTCAGCAAAAGATCAGCCTGGACGAATTGAAAAGGCCGTCCACACAAGGGGATAATAAAGGCGCCCGACCCGGGGACCGGAAAGTGGCAGGAGAGGCAATGACGTCGCCAGGTTGGTAGCATCAAATGCATGCGTCTCAAGGCCTACGTGCCCGGAGGAGAGGGGCTCCAGAAATGGAGCGTCATCAATAACGCTAGAAATGGGCTCCAGAAATGGAACGTCACCGAAAATGCGACTCATGTCGTGAATGGCGGAAGGCCCATCGACAACCGCGGCCTGTTTAAAGAAGGAATTTGAGGGAGAAAAGACGTCCCTAGAAAGTGAAATGCCGCCCTGGTCAGCAGGACCGCCCCTCGCAGAATCCGCCTCAATAGAAGTTGTAACGTCACCTTGGACGCGCACTGGGACCGCTTCGAAAGCACGTGTCTCGGAATGGGAAACGTCCCCCGCAGTATCCGCCTTAATAGCGCTGCCACCGAAAACCTCTTTGGAATGGGAAACCTCCAACGCCTCTTTGGAAACAAACCGGGCCACGTCAGCGCCCTGCTACGCCACGTCATCCTTGGTCGACGCGGCAGGCAAGGAAGGCATAACGTCTCCTCCCTTGGCAGGCACCGCCATAAGGGAAACCTCCGCCACCGCCATCGGAGCAGCCACCGAGGGTGGCGGCGGTGGGATGGAGATGAGAATCTGAAGCCGGAAAGAAAAACGACCAACCGTCAAGACCGCACTCGATTCAGCACCCTCCCTCCACGAGCTCTCCATAAGAACCATGGTGAGGTCCGGATTGAACCTCGGGTTGCTGCCGTCCGCCAAAATCCTGAGCACAGAGCCATTATGCCATAGGGTCGGGCGTAAGATCTCGACCGATCGCGAGAGAAAAGGAACTCCACGGACCTGCACCAGCCGCACAACCGAGAGGTCGGGGTGGCCATCCGCAAACCGCAACGACCACCAAAGGAAAGTCCCGGCCGACTCGGAATTCGCAAGCGCAAGCTTTTGCTGTGGGGGAAAGACCGCGGGCGCAAACCCGGCCAGTCCCAAGCCAGACCACATCCCCCTGAAAGTTCCCACCTACTAAGCGAGAAATCTCTTTCGCCGTCGAAAAAGCGGAAGGTGGATCACGAGCCAGCACACCAATCAGAACTCCCTCAAAAGCGCCCCCCGGTCTAGAGGAAGAAGTAGGTCCCCGACGTGACTGAGACGCGCCTCGCCTGGAGAAAGTCTGCGTCAGGCCATGAGCGGATCCGGCTAGACCGCCGACCACGCTTGAAGCATCCGGCAAATCGGGGCAGGATGCCCTCCGGTGCCCAGTGGACCCGCAAGCGAAACACCTCGGAGGTAGCGGGCAGGAAGAGGCGAGATGCCTTCTCTCCCCGCAGTGGAAGCACCGCCTCCCAGGCTTCCGATGAGAGACTAATCTCCATGCTCCCTCCATCTCAAAATCGTCCTTCTTGCTCTCCAATATGTGAAGCACAACTCTCCGATTCGATGCTTCAAGCGGCCATCCACCAAAGTGAGGTCTAAGTAAGTGCCAAGGAGAGATCCAACCGAGCAGCTAAGAGCGGAACACACGTCCTGAGACTCTGTTTGAGAGAGGCCAACGGGGGTAAACGTGGATTTCACTTTGTTGATCCAAAGTCCCGAGATATCACCGAAGATGCCCATAATACTGGAAGCCTGCTTCGCATGTTCAAGCTCCTCATACATGAAATTATGGTGTCATCTGCATAGTGTAGAATAGGAATGGAGATATCATCCCTCGTGGTTGCCACAATGCAAGCACAATGACCTCTTGAAGTTAGTGCCACTGTCCACTCTCAACCACAGAATCCTTGCTAGACCCACCATGTCTGGGCCGAGCATCCACACTTGAAGAACATATGATCCATATCCTCAGTCGCAACTCTACACATGCCACATATACGATTGCCGTGTTGAAGAATCACATCTCGACACTCCCTCATAAGTAGGCGGCCATGAACTATGAGCCAAAAAACATCTTTGCTCTCAGAGGGATGCTGCTCCCCCGTATAATCTTTGCCTCCTCACAAGCCTCCGCACCATGCCAATCTGATCAGTTGTAAAGAAATGATATGCCTTCTTCACAGAAAGCTTTCCCTTAGTCCAAGCGAAATGGTGCCTACCATTATTCGTGCCCACCACCTAGGCCAACTCTCGTTGTAATCACAAGAATCATCCAACCTCTAATCCGAAAGTGCCGCAAAAAAGGAAGGTGACCCGGAGTCATGTACCCAACCCCGTTGAACTAAAATATCCTTGTCCTTGGCAATAGCCCATAGCTGCGGAAACCACTCCCTTAGCGCACCTAATCATGCATCCAGAATTGAAAAATCTCATGGCTACCAAGCACCAGACACAACTTCAACATCATCTCCAACATATAAACAAAAACAACAAAGCCTTTCCCATAATTAAGTAGGGTCAACTGCATGGATTTTTTTGCCTCCATTCAGATATATTTTGGGTCATTCTTGGGATTAAATCCAAATAACTAATATTCTCTTGGATAGTCTCATTCTAACAATTCTTGGGCCTTCCTCACTCTCTCTTAACGGGCTCAACATCCCAAATCTCGCATCTTTTAACCAGGGTTGTAAAAGTCGCCCGACTAGCCGGATTAGTAGGTCCGACTAGTCTAGTCAGTGGGGTGGCCGACCGAGTACCGACTAATTTCGACTAGGCACACTAGTTGACCAATTTTTTGCTTGGAGATACCATATTCTTATATGTTTTACTTTTTTTATAAGCAAACTTATTATAATATGCTCAATGTTTTATTTAAATTTAATTACTTTTTTTATTTTATTATGATAATATAAAAACATACAAAATCTATGAAAATTCATGTATAAAACTGAGTTATATATTTAAAATAATCATAAAATTCAAAGCCGATTAAAGTATGACTAAATCCGATTAGTCGTCCGAGTGCCGATTAATCCTTAGTCAGTGACCCAACCGGCCGAGTACCGACTACCGACTTTTGCAACCTTGCTTTTAACTGGTGCATCATCCGACCTCCTTTGCAAATGGCCAAATCATCCTAAGTGGTTTTCTCTCATCTTATCCTCTATCGGAGCTACGCCAACTTTCTTTCTGATCGCATCATTCCAAATTTGAGTTATATCTTTTCGTGTATTTGTAAGATCAGTCTCAGCTTGATCTTACATATGCCTTGCCACAGAGAGGATGGGATACGAGTAGCCTTGGTCATACCTGATCCATCAATTTCATAGATCCTCCGCATCACACAACACATCGGGTCTTCCAAATCACCCATAATCGGACTGCGCACTTTGCAACATGAGCCCTATTCTTGCAGTCCACCTGCAAAACATTCAAACCCCCTTCTTTTTACTCCTAGTAGTCGTGGCTCAATCTATGAGATGGAAGCCCTTTTTCACCCACTTCCCATTCGTTTGAAAAATCTCATTAAAATCTCATTTCTCTTACGCATCCTCACTTAAGCAATTTGGTAGAGCAAAAGAAAATGGGAATAGCCGAGAGGATATGCTTGAGTAGAACCAACTTACCTCCTATGGATAATGTCAACACCTTCCACCTCGCCAAATTGCTCTCTAACCTAGCCGGGACTGGCCTCCAATCTGTCTCTCTGCATCTCCCTTCGACTAGTGGTATGCCCAAATACGTAATGGGTAGTCCACCAACTGGGCAATGCAGAATCTCCACATGCCACAACCTCCACCACCTCCTTCGGAGAGAGACCCAGAGGTACCACTACCAACTTCTCCTTGTTAATCTACGTGCTCGAGATATACCCAAGGATATCTAATATCTGAGTGGCCCGCTGCGTCTGTGTTGAACCCCCCCCCCCCCCCCCCAAAAAAAATCGTTGCATAATTAACATACCGAGCAGAGGAATCGAGATGTCAGCATTACATTATCCTGGATCCCAACCATCATCACCCGCACATCTCAATAGATCTGCTAACGCGTCAGCCACAATCACAAAAGAGAGAGGAGCCAACAAACATGCCTGGTGCACATCCCACTGAGGATGAAAGAAACCACCTTCTAGGTAGCCATTGATCAACATTGAATAGGAGATCGTAGTAACATATTGCTTCATCCAAGAGATCCATAAGGATCGGGAAACCTCTCTTCCTTAGGGACGTCCAGAGGAACCGCCAGTCTACACAGTCGTAAGCCTTGAAAAAATCTACCTTTCACTGTAAGCCTTTCACCTTGCTGCTCTTCCAATCCAGCACTAGCTTCTTGGCCAATACCAAGCCGTTCACCATGGATCTATCAGGGATAAACATCGTCTGCTCAGGGGTTATGATATCATCCATAATGCATCGGAGGCGATTTGTGAGGACTTTGGCAATAGTAAGAAAATTGCATTCGAGAATGCAATCAACATGTAGTCCACAATTCTTGTGGGCATATCCTTCTTCGACAACAGAAACAACAGGGACCTGTTCACATGTTCAAACCCCAGATTATCCCCCCCAAAAAAAAACTCTTGCACCCTCTCCAACGTCCCTTGACCACCTCCTAGAATTCCTTCAAAAAAGGACCAGAAACATGGCCTCAAATTTCAGCGAAATTCGATCGAATTTCTATCGAATATCGATATCCTGTCGAAATTGAAATTCGATCGATGGCTGAAATGACCAAAATATGGGGCTCTAGTACAAAAAATGATCGAAATTCGACCGAAATTCCATTTCGGCCAGTCACCGAAATGGTGATCGAAGCCGATATTTAGGGCCTTGACCAGAAAACCATCCCACATTGAATCCTCATCTGCATTCAAGTCATTAACCACCCTCCTGACCTCAGCATCCGAGAAGGGAATGACAAGTGTCTCCTCTTAAGCTATCAACATCTCCTTTACACCTCTCCCACGCCAACAACTTCCTCAAATTTCAATTTCGACCATTATTTCGGTGATCGACCACAACAAAATTTCGATCGATTTCGGTCGAAATTCGACTGAAATTTCGGTCATTTTGGTCATTTTTGAACTGGCTCCCAAATTTCGATCGATATAGGCCATTTCGGTCGAATTTCGGTCACCTACCGAAACTGAAATTCAGTCGAATTTCACGAAATTTGATCCCATGTATAATGCCAACTCCACCCATCACATACAATTTTCCTACCAGCTACGTGGAAATCGGCACGGAATGCCGTTCCCACCTCTTGATCACAAGTAACTTTACGCATCCCACATCAACTGCTTGTATGTAGTTCCTCCTTTTGCTCAACTCCATATAGTGAAGGAACCCGGTGTTGGCATCACCTTCCCTATGCTAATGCTGTCTCGATCTCTGCCTTTATTGAACCTCCACCTTTTTATCCTCCATCACAACCTCTTAAAGATATCTGGACCTCTCCTCCATTTCCTCTAACGCAAACTTTCGCTCGTCCTCTAGTCTATCTAGTCTATTAAGCTCCTCCTGCGCTCTAACTTTCAGGTACAGACGCTACTCTCATATGCCCTTGTTGTAGCCAATAAGCAAAGTCCACATCTTCCACAGCTTGGCAACAAGCCTAGCCATCACCGATCCACTCACTACACGGTCCTTCCAAAAACTTTTGACCATATTATGGAATCCATCCTCCAGCAGCCACACATGCTCGAACCAGAAGAAACTTCTTGGCCTAGAATTGTCCTCGGAGGACCAAATCAGGGGGATATGGTTCGAATGGGCCTGGGGGAGTGCCCATGCTCAGGCCAAGGGAAATACATGTAGCAGCTCAGGTGAGGTAAGGAACATGTGAATCCGTGATTGAGATCTTGAGTTTCTTCAGGTGTAATCATAACTCGACACATTCACAATCGACATACCGAAATCACTAATGACCTCGAGTAGCTTTCTGGACCCCATGTCCACCCCACTGCGCAACCTTGGCCGATCCTCTGGGTGAATCATTACGTTAAACTCGTCCCCAATGATCCACGAGCCGAAGGGAAAGTCGCACAAACATGCTAGAAATTCCCAAGGAGCCTAGCAATGGCCACACCATTAGTTGGACCATACATAATTGTAATCACATGCTGCATATCATCCGTTCTCTGTCTAAACAGTAGAGTGAATGGATGCTCCCCCATTAATTCTCCATGCACAAGTGTCGATTTTTCCGTGTTCCATATCGTGGCAATCCCACTTGAAGCACCAATTGAAGCAATGCTTTTGAACTCTTGCCAATTTCAAATCATTAATGACCTCGAGTAGCTTTCTGGACCCCATGTCCACCCCACTGCGCAACCTTGGCCGATCCTCTGGGTGAATCATTACGTTAAACTCGTCCCCAATGATCCACGAGCCGAAGGGAAAGTCGCACAAACATGCTAGAAATTCCCAAGGAGCCTAGCAATGGCCACACCATTAGTTGGACCATACATAATTGTAATCACATGCTGCATATCATCCGTTCTCTGTCTAAACAGTAGAGTGAATGGATGCTCCCCCATTAATTCTCCATGCACAAGTGTCGATTTTTCCGTGTTCCATATCGTGGCAATCCCACTTGAAGCACCAATTGAAGCAATGCTTTTGAACTCTTGCCAATTTCAAATTGATTGGGTACCTTGAATCTCAATTTGCTAGTTAGCTTGATGCAAGCATAGTTGGGTTTTATTTCATGATTTCCCTCATTATGTGATGGATGGGGGGACCTGCTGAGGTTCGGGCGTGGAGCTCCCGAATTTCTTAATTTGTTTTCTAATTCCGCCTCCTTATATAAAGGGGTTAATAGGGCATTGTTTAGTGAGATTAGGATATGAAATGAATTGAATATAGTTTGGAAGTTGCTTTTATTTGTCCATTATTTTTGTCAGAATAGGCGACTCATCTTTCTTTCTCTGTCAACCTAGGAAGCTAGTCATATTAATTTTCCATCTCTCCTAATATCAAAATTTTTACTGCATCTAACGATGTAAGTGTTGGACATGCGAGCCCACAGCGAGCCATTTTGCAATAAATGTTATTGCAAATATCATTCCTTGATCTGAAATGAAGAATAATCAATTTGCATAATAGGTCCCTTAGTACAATTAGGGTTATGTACCATGGCCATCTTGATGATCATACAGCTGTTGATTCAAATATTGAATCATAGAGGCTGGTGCTTGGGTGAATATCTAAAGAGTTAGATTGAGGACTCATCGAGCACCGTCAAATGATTATTAAGAGATGATCCCCAGCCTGAGTAGGAGATGGCAATCCTTTCTCAGTTAGGCTGATATCTGACCGACCTCTTGATGCAGGTCCTCTACATAGGAATAGAGATTCGGAGGTGTCAGATTAGTTAGGTCAAAGAGTTGATTTAACGAGATCGAGATAACCAAAGTCCTATATCGTATGCTGTCATGATATAGGCACGAATCCTCTGACCGGAGACAGATGTGTTACTATATGTCTGAGTATGTACATTTGGCAGACCATTAGGTTGACGACCTAACTAAGGTCTAAACACCGGCACGTTGGTGTGCATATAAGGGATATGAGTAATACGATCTCTCAAAGGGATCATACATGTTCACTACTGAACCGGAAGACATGAGCTCACTCATGAGATATTGGGAAGAATCAAATTCCATGCGCACGGTCGTCTTGCTTTGGAAGCTTGACTGAATTTGTAGGTTTGATATATACTTTTGCGATCTTGATTTGCGATCTTGATTTAATCAAGCATCTATGGGAGACATGAGCTCACTCATGAGATTTGCGATCTTGATTTAATCAAGCATCTATGGGAGGCCCGAGATCTGGATTTGAGATGTAATATCAATATCCAAGTCACTATACGTGGAACAATACAATCGCCCTGTCCTTATCTCCAAGTATTCGCGGAGAAAGCGCATATCCTTAAAAGAGTTCATGGATAATTCTGTTGTTGAAATATGTATCCGAGCATTGAGAAAATAGATAATTAAATGTGATTTAATTATCATGAATAATATGAATTTGATTCATATTACAAGGAGAGTTATCTTAGATAATTGAATGTGATTTGATTATCAAAGATGTGAATAATGTGAATGCGATTCACATTATTTGGGCACATGAGAATAGAGATCCAAGATGACTAAATGTTATTTAATTATCATGGATATGAATAATGTGGATAGCACTATCCACATTAATCATATATATTATAAATGTGATTTATAATTTATAAGAGAGAACTATTTGTAATTTACATTCACTAATTAAATGTTGATGTGAATTAGATTCACATTGGACATTAAATTGAAAATGTAATTTACATTTTATTTTGGGTTGTGAATATGATTCACAAATTTCTCGATGGCAAGATTGCAATGTCTACAAGATAATTATGAATTATTTTTGTAGAATAATTTACAACAATTGTTGTTGTAAATATTGGAGATATACGCAATCTTGGAGATTGCATTAGAGTCTCCCTTTTTAATAGGAGAGGGGGGACGGCCACCAATCCCTAAAGGAAAGGGTGGCCGTCCACTCTTCCTATATGGAAGGAAGGAGCCTCCTTTCCATTATCTCCAATGTTAGTTGATTTAATTTGGTGATTGAATTATATTGATTTATCAATATATATATTTAATCTAACTTAAATTAATTGTTGTTGCTTTTTACCAACACAAATCTTGGCCATTAAAAGAAACATAATCAATGAGAGCCATTGGATTTGTGTTGTCCATGGATTGAGATCCATGGATCCCAACATATTATAAAAGGAGAGGCACCCCTTTGCTCTTCTTTACACGAAGAGAACATAAGTCTCTCTCTCTCTCTCTCTTTCTCTCTACACGCCTACTCTCTCTCCCTCTCATGGCCATCCACCATGGATGCCTTGGAGAGGTTCTCCATCGCCGCAACGTCGTCGTTATGCTGCCCGATCGTCTGCTCGTGGATCTCCGTCTCCTTCGGTGCGCCTCGCTCGTGAAGAAGACGTCGGATCTCGTGTGTCGAGATCAGGAGATCCACCGCTTGGATCATCAACATGGATTGCGAGAAGCACACGATTCATCCCCGCGTTCGCAAGCATCTCCTCTGTCGGATCGGACTTGAGACATGAGGTCACTTCTTTTAGAGACTCGATCGCAACCACACTTGAAGAGGTAATCCTATTACTTGTTTGTGGTTTAGACGAAACGATTCGAGAAGTGTTCTTGGATCATGTAGTTTCGTCGCATGATTTTTTTTTAAATTCCGCTGCATAGAACAACTAGTGCGACTAGTCGTTCCTCGTCGTATTTGATGCGACGCTCGCGCTTCCGTGATGCGCTTGAGGATTGTACCATATCCTTCAAATGGTATCAGAGCCTTAGGTCGAAGGTTTTGGATACGATCCATAAAACCGAAGGCGACTTGGGTTCGTTAGGGTTGCGAAAGTATCGCATTTCATTTTCGCATCTCTGTTTAGTGTAAATTTTCGGCCCTGTTTAAATTGTTTAAACATGAAAATAACACTTGGATTTTGTTCCCCATTAAATAAGGAAACTATAGGATCTGAGTTTACGTAATTTGGATTCCGTTTGCTCTAGATATGGTCGTTTTAATGAACATGTATTCACTGTTACGGGAACTGCGAATCTTAACGTAATTAAGGAGTTAATTACTATTTAGAAACGCCTTGAAATGCGTGCAAATTCACTTAGCTTTTGTTGTAAATCAAATTAGCAAACTATGGAAACTTACTTTGCTTAATTTTGATTTAAATTGATTGAGATATGTTAATTTTAGTAAGTAGGGGTCACTGTTGAAATTACTTTCCTAATCAAGAACCATGCGATTAAATTAGTGAAATTAATTGTTAATTTCATGAAATAATTATGGAAAATATTTGAGAAATATTGGATGATAATTATTTCCTTAATTGACTTGGCCTCAACCAATAATTGATTAGATTTGATCTAGATCAAAATTGGAAACACAATCATCAAATTCCTTGCTTGAATAGGATTGGGAATTTGTCTAGCAAATTTCCTTATAATAAAAAATGTTTTGGTTATTACTATATGGTATAATTTCGGTTGAAGAACCAATGATCATCTCAAGTACAAAGTGATTGACTCGACATTATTTTTTCCCGAGGCGGATATGGTGTCTAGTCGGGGATCGCTGGGGTAGCGGGTTGCACCAGATGCTGTCCGTCGCACTCCCGCCGGTACTGGCCATGACAGCGGGTAGGGAGCGAATGATGCCTGAGAGATCATGATGTATTTTCTAATTATTAAAATTCGAATTAATACGTATTTTGAGATAATACCATATATTCAAGTAAAATCAAGTTTGTTGATTAAATTGGATTGATAATTAATTTAATATGATTAAGTTAATTATATCCAATTAAAAACACTCTATTATAATAGATGTGTTATTTCCCTTGGAAGAATTAATTATGTGAATATGATTCATGATAATTAATTAGAATTTGAATATGATATGGAGGATCACATAAGTGACATCCATGGTCTCCCGTCAAGGCGAAGGGTTCCGTCGTCAGGGATTGTATGTAGAAGACGCCTGTCCGAAGTGACAGCTCCTATATGCAAGCGCATCTGGATCGGGCTCTTTGCTTCTCGAAAGAGTAAGGCCGTATGCGTAGTGACCCTAATATCGGATCCTCATATTATTGAGGCGATATTGGATTGCGCATAGCGAGTTATATTCCTGTTGACGGTTGGTTCAATTAATGACGGGTTAACATCACCTTAGGGATGGTGGGTCCGGGTGTTAAAGACCGAATTGCGAGATGCAAGTTGGACTTGCAAGGCGGAATGTGTTCCCGCTTCTTTTTATCGGAGTTGCAGATTCTCATATTATTGGGATGTAACAAAGATAAGGAAGGAGATCCCAGATCTCGTGAGATATAATGGTAAGTATATCTCTTACATTGAAAGTGATTAAGGGAATGAACTTTCAGTGTTGACAAGGAAAGACAACTTTGATATAAAAATTCCTAAATCAAAGTAAATTATATATTTATATATGTTTATGCAAATTTCTTATTTCAGTAATCCTTCTTTAATCCCACACAATGTTATACTCAATAATAACCAGTTGAATATCATGGATTGGACCTATGATCCAGATATTGTACTTGCAATTGGACACATAATGTATGTGGTTGTAATGTGCAAGTTTCCTCATAATAACGAGGAATGACAATTAAATAGACAATAGGACTAAAACCCTAGGGTTTTTATGTCTCTATAGTCTTGATCTCTCATCGAATGTACTTTGGAAGTGACATGTCGATGATGATCGTAATTGTCAAATAATACTTATAAAATTCTAAGAAGATGTTCTGGCATACATATGTGCTCTCGACATTTAATCATGAATGATGTGGTTCTCTGCATCATGCAGAATGTTGGCTCTATAAGAAATGATGTATTCAAATTGTTTGAGTTCCTACCTGAACCAATATTTTAAGAGTTTAGATGGATGTAGATACGATGAGTGTCATCATTCTACTGTATACAGTCTGGTCATTCATGATGCTTCATATTATTCATATTGTATGAATTGAATGAAGCTTGTATAAATGTTGAAATACTTTTATATTGAAATGTTTGATTTTAACATAAGAGATCCTTGGTCTTGAGCAATGGTTGCTTATAGATAAAGGGAGCGCAGTGGAAGCATGGGTTGGACCCAAGTAAGAAGTATAGTCAAAGAGTTGACTGTACTTCTGTGACTTCCATATGACATCCAAAGAGTTGGATGAATGCCAATACTGCAATAAGTTGATGTGGTGATAGTATGACTATCAAATCTATCTAGAATCCTTAGAGAAGGAACCAGATAGTACATCAGAATAATCTACATATAACCATTAAAATTGACTTACTTATTTGATAAGATAAAGTCTAATAATTGTATCTCAATCTTCCAATGACACTTGCAATTGGTTGCATATGTATTAAAATATTAGAAATTTGATCTTAAGGTTTATTGGTCATCCATGTTGGAAGTGATGCAATTGTTGCAACAATTTCCATTGAATCAATAGACTTCATATTTTCAGTGGAAGCCCTTAGTCTTAGAGAATGTCTCTGTGACCTGGATATTAGAATACACTCAGTTTATTCCTAAATGTTGGGAATAAGCATGAATTCTGGAATAGACCTATCATAAAGAGTTATGATGGGGATATTTCAGATAGTAATCTAACATCTAGTGGACTCCACTAAATTAGAAAATAAATGAATGGTTCATTAAGATTTCTAATACTGAAAATTGAACCTTTAAAGATCAATAGGAGAATGAAGATCATTTGATAATGATTTAGCATCATGTTTTGGACATTTGTCTGTTGATGTGATCAATAAGACTGATAAGAGATGAAACTTTAGATTGTCTAAAATTTCAAAACTTACATACTTATGAATATTGTATTCAAAGTAAAATGTCCAATACACCCTTCTTTGGGAAAGGTGTAAGATGTCAAGGTATTAAGGATCTCATACACATTGATGTATGTGAATCATCTATATCATAGTAAACATTATGGATATGTGATATCTATTAATGATTATGTATGATATGAGATTTCTTCTCTTCACCTAAGAAACCTTTGAAATGTTCAAAGATTTCACAATTTTGGTTTAGAACCAAAGTTTGAAGGAAGATGAAGTGAATTTGATCTAACCAAGGTAGCTTGTACCTATTAGATGAATTCAAGGAATACCTTATGGAGATATGAATATCATTCTTATCTCAATCCTCCTAATGAACCTTAACTCAATAGAGTTGTAGGGAGATACAATTGATCATGTGTGACATGATTTGATAAATGATTAATCTTAGCATAATTATCTCTTAGTTTCCAAGGTATATATGTAGTAGAGACTACAATATATATCCTTAATAAGGTTCCATGTAAGTAATCTGGAATCTGACACTGGAGAGTGCTACTTCATTAGGAAAATAAAGGATGGTATTGGATACCTACTTTATGACCTTGAGATTCTTAAAGGATCTCATCTCTGAGAATGTGATTCTTAGAGGATGACTCTCTTGAGAATCAAGATGAAAATGAAGTAAAGGAACTCATTTAATCTTGAGAAGATAATGAGGCTCCTGAAATCGGAAACTAAATAGACAATCAAAGATGAAACATTAATACCTCTTCAAATAAGTTTGAGGAAGGGTTCCATATGTCAGTTGAATCTGACAATGATCGGACTTCATGTGATGAAACTCCTGAGGATCATGACATGGAAAGATGGATGTTAGCAATAAAAGTCTAATGTAGACTTTATATACAAGTGTTGTATATGGACCCTCGAGGATCCACCTATATGGGTAAGACCCATTAAGGTGTAAATGGATCTTAAAGAGAAAGAGGGAACCTGATGAGAAGGTAGAGACCTTCAAAGCATGGTTCGTAGCCATGAGCTACACATCGAAGAGAAGACATCGCTTGCGATATGACTTGCTCTCCAGTGACCTTGCTTTAACCCATCAGAATATTGCTACTATAGCTACACAACTTGACTATGACATCTTCATGATGTGAGTCAAGATTGCATTCCTCTATGAATACCTCTCTGAGGATATTCATATGAAGTAGCCCCAGGACTTCATGGTTGAGGAAAGCAAGGTGTACAAGCTAAAGAACTCCATCTTTGGACTCAAACAAGCTTCCTGTAGTTGGAACATAAGATTTGATGAAATTATAAATGTTATGATTTCAGATAAAATCTTGATGAACCATGTGAAGCTTAGTGGGAGTGCCATTGTATTCATCGTGCTAATGTAGATATTATTCTAATAATTTGAAATAATATAAGGACAATAATAAGTGTTTTAAAATTTGGTTGTTTCATACCTTGAGATATGATCTCAAGGATACCTCTTAGATTTTAGTTCTGAAGTCGTTCAGAAGCAAAGAGAAGAGGATATTGGGACCGTCACATTAGTAGTACACCTTGGACTTATTCCATTTTCTGGAAAATTCCAAGAAAGGCTTCATTCCCTTAAGATGTGGTAGTGACCTATCTAAAGGGATAGCACCTCAGAGAGTTGAGGAAGTGAATGCAAGAACTGCTTGCACTTGTACATCAGTTATGAGAAGCTGCATGTATGCTAGATGTGTACAAGAACTAGATGTCCACCATGCAATGGGAGTAGTAAACTGTTACTAATCCTACTGTAGAGATAAAAACACTTGATTGCAGTAATAACACTATCTTCAAAGATGATGAAACTTAGAGATAGTGATCTCAAAGTCTTATCTTCAAAAGTTTAAGACATTGTATAAGGATCTTAACTGTAGATACCTTAGGAGATAGAGATCTCTAGAAATAAAGGTATTCTGATAAGGATTATGGGCATATTGGTTATAATAATTATCGAGCTATAATGTCAAGGACACTATAACAAAATTGAGTATTGGTTGCATAAGATGCAACATTCGCATTGGATGCGAGCACTGTTACTATGGGATATACAAGTGCCGTAAAAGGACTTGGTGTAGTCTCTTGGGAACGGAGTGACTGATCAGCTTACCTAGCTATTTTCTAAATAGCCTATGATTGTCACATGAGTGTGGGTTTAAATGATTAGCCCCTTAATGGCTCTTTGGACTAGTGGGAGATTTTGGACATGCGAGCCCACAACGAGCCATTTTGCAATAAATGTTATTGCAAATATCATTCCCTGATCTGAAATGAAGAATAACCAAATTGCATAATAGGTCCCTTAGTACAATTAGGGTTATGTACCATGGCCATCTTGATGATCATACAGCTGTTGATTCAAATATTGAATCATAAAGGCTGGTGCTTGGGTGAATATCTAAAGAGTTAGATTGAGGACTCATCGAGCACCGTCAAATGATTATTAAGAGATGATCTCCAGCATGAGTAGGAGATGGCAATCCTTTCTCAGTTAGGTTGATATCTGACCGACCTCTTGATACAGGTCCTGTGCATAGGAATAGAGATTCGGTGGTGTCAGACTAGTTAGGTCAAAGAGTTGATTTAACGAGATCTAGATAACCAAAGTCCTATATCGTATGCTGTCATGATATAGGCACGCATCCTCTGACCGGAGACAGATGTGTTACTATATGTCTGAGTATGTACATTTGGCAGACCATTAGGTTGATGACCTAACCAAGGTCTAAACACCGGTGCGCTGGTGTGCATATAAGGGCATATGAGTAATACGATCTCTCAAAGGGATCATACAGGTTCACTACTGAACCGGAAGACATGAGCTCACTCATGAGATATTGGGAAGAATCAAATTCCGTGCGCACGGTCGTCTTGTTTTGGAAGCTTGACTGAATTTGTAGGTTTGATATATACTTTTGGAAAGTATATGATCAAGACCTAGGTATGATATATGCTTTTGGAAAGTATATGATCGATACCAACTCCCAATGATCAAAATGAGAAACTTACCGATAAAACCCTGAAGTAGACAGTATAAAGTTGATCTAATACTTCGGGTTTATTCTGAGTCTTCCAGTATGCAGGATGTACAGGTATTGGGAATACCTGAGGGATATGTGATCATAAACGATTGTATAACCATGACGCTTCCATTCCTAGGGAGTGATGAAACGGGTTTGGATTTTAGTAACTCCTCTCAGTAAAGAAGTAATCTGATCTTGATCCAAATGTTTGACATTGATCTGAATGTGATTCAGATGCAATGAGAAGATTAGATTTGCGATCTTGATTTAATCAAGCATCTATGGGAGGCTCGAGATCTGGATTTGAGATGTAATATCAATATCCAAGTCACTATACACGGAACAGTACAATCGCCCTGTCCTTATCTCCATGTATTCGCGGAGAAAGCACATTATCCTTAAAAGAGTTCATGGATAATTCTGTTGTTGAAATATGTATCCGAGCATTGAGAAAATGGATAATTAAATGTGATTTACTTATCATGAATAATATGAATTTAATTCATATTATAAGGAGAGTTATCTTAGATAATTAAATATGATTTGATTATCAAAGATGTGAATAATGTGAATGTGATTCACATTATTTGGGCACATGAGAATAGAGATCGAAGATGATTAAATGTGATTTAATTATCATGGATATGAATAATGTGGATAGCACTATCCACATTAATCGTATATATTATAAATGTGATTTATAATATATAAGAGAGAGCTATTTGTAATTTACATTCACTAATTAATTGTTGATGTGAATTAGATTCACATTGGACATTAAATTGAAAATGTAATTTACATTTTATTTTGGGTTGTGAATATGATTCACAAATTTTTCGATGGCAAGATTGCAATGTCTACAAGATAATTATGAATTATTTTTGTAGAATAATTTACAACAATTGTTGTTGTAAATATTGGAGATATATGCAATCTTGGAGATTGCATTGGAGTCTCCCTTTCCTAATAGGAGAGGGGGACGGCCACCAATCCCTAAAGGAAAGGGTGGCCGTCCACTCTTCCTATTTGGAAGGAAGGAGCCTCCTTTCCATTATCTCCAATGTTAGTTGATTTAATTTGGTGATTGAATTATATTGATTTATCAATATATATTTAATCTAAATTAAATTACATGTTGTTGATTTTTACCAACACTAATCTTGGCCATTAAAAGAAACATAATCAATGAGAGCCATTGGATTTGTGTTGTCCATGGATTGAGATCTATGGATCCCAAATATTATAAAAGGAGAGGCACCCCTTTGCTCTTCTTTACACCAAGAAAACATAAGTCTCTCTCTCTCTCTCTCTCTCTCTCTCTACACGCCTACTCTCTCTCCCTCTCATGGCCGTCCACCCTGGATGCCCTAGAGAGGTTTTCCATCGCCGCAGCGTCGTTGTTATGCTGCCCGATCGTCTGCTTGTGGATCTCCGTCTCCTTCGGTGCGCCTCGCTCGTGAAGAAGACGTCGGATCTCGTGTGTCGAGATCAGGAGATCCGCCGTTTGGATCATCAACATGGATTGCGAGAAGCACGCGATTCATCCCCGCGCTCGCAAGCATCTCCTCCGTCGGATCGGACTTGAGACATGAGGTCTATTCGTTTAGAGACTCGATTGCAACCACGCTTAAAGAGGTAATCCTATTACTTGTTTGTGGTTTAGACGAAACGATCCGAGAAGTGTTCTTGGATCATGTGGTTTCGTCGCATGATTTTTTTTAAATTCCGCTGCATAGAACAACTAGTGCGACTAGTCGTTCCTCGTCGTATTTGATGCGACGCTCACGCTTCCGTGACGCGCTTGAGGACTGTACCATATCCTTCAATAAGAGCCCGTCCTTCAACGCATTTCTTTGAGTCGATGATCCTCCAAATTACATGAAGAAGTGGATCCAATAAAGTACATCATCTTCAGGCGTAAGATCGAATAATATCTTGATCGATGTATGCAGAAAAGAATCATATGCTTTAAAGATCGTTGACACAAACAACTTTTTGACAACATGCAAAAATTGACGGAATTTGTAAAAGAACTCAGAATGTTTAGAGAACAAAAAGAAAATATTGACAACACGATCTTTGATTCTTTGTTTAGGAGGACTCGTAAATCCCCAAGTCATCTGGATTGATAACCACTAGTATCGTCAAGCATATTCATCTTATAAATTATCGCGGGATAGTTTCACCAGTTCACGGTCATTCACCCATATTCGTGAAATTATGATCTAGAGAAGCCTCGATCCAAAGCTGACGTTGTAGCTTCCAAAGCCCCATGTTCACTGTCTTCAGGAACAACCCAAACGACACAGCCTACCCTTCCAATCAGTTATTGTCTCCTTTTGGGAAAAGCCTTGTCGATGCCTTATCCATGAACCTATTGCCAAGAGCACCATCACCGCGATCTCAAGGCCCCATCACTAGGTGCTATTGTCTACCACTGCACGATCTTGTGCGACATAGGCGGCCATGTTGGCTGTCATCACACTTGCGTTTGGGAGGACCACCTTTGTCGCCATATCTTAGGACTTCGCCGTATCCGCAAGAATTGGTGCTACCGATTATGCTATAACACCCACCCTTTCCTTTAAGTTCAGCATCACTATCTGCTATAGGATGTGGGGGGCTGTGGTGCCCATTAGGGTAACCAAGCTCGACATCTTGGTCTTTAGCCTAAGCTATCGTGTGATGTCTTCCTTTGCTGTCGTACTTGGGGCTCCTTTGTTTGAGCACTTGAAGCTATTGTCGTTTAATACTTGAGGGGAGCCACCCATGCTGGGATCAAGTATGCAAACGGATGAATACATAAGGTTATATTCATGTGTGTTACTATATCCTTATTCAATTTAGATACGTCTGGATTGGGGCTTCATCCAGCCTCTGCGGGGTGTTCGTCAGCCCGCTTGCGTCGCTGTTGTTTGTCATTGCCGCATATGTCCTTGCCGTATGACTAGCTAGGTGGTTTCTCGGGGAAGGACTGCATGGTACTCGTGAGGGGACTTCTCATTACACTTGCTTTAGTACGCAGATAATGCCATTTTCTTCATTGAGGGTGGCTGTGAAGAGACGTGTTTGAAGAACTATCTGGGCTGGAGGTGAATAGATCGAAGTCTGCATTTGTGCCTTTCGGTCTTTCTGAGTCGAAGATTAAGTAGTGCTCAGCGGTCTTGGCGATTCCACGTGGGTTGTTACCCATATGTTACTTAGGCTTACCTTTGACTTGCAGACGTTTAAAGTAGTCCGACTGATTACCAGTGATTGAGAAGTTGGAGGGTCCCCCATAGACCAGCTCTGAGTAAGATGTTGCAACCCACCTTTTAATTCATGAGATCGAATGATTTGGAAAGCCGTGTCTAGCTAGCGAAAATCATAGAAATCACCAATCCATTGTATTATAGGCTTTCGAAAAATCCACCTTTCAAAGAAGGCCCCCACCTGCCTTCTCCAGTCCAAGGCCCTAAATGTCGGTTTCAGTCACTATTTCGGTGACTGATCGAAACGGAATTTCGATCATTTCGATCATTTTTTGTACTAGGGCCCCCATATTTCGACCATTTCGGTCAAATTTCAATTTCGACATAATATCGATATTCGACAGAAATTCGACCGAATTTCGCTGAAATTTGAGGCCATGCAGTGTAGTCTACAATAATCTCCATGGCCATTACCGAACTATCTCCTATCTTCTGCCAAGGGATGAAGGCAGAATGTAACGGAGAAACAATACCATCAAGTATGTCGGACAACCTAATGGTCATAGCATTTGCAACCACTTAATAAACCGCTTTGGAAAGCACAATATGCAGAAAGTCCTCAACTCGCTCAACAGTCTCCTTAGGCAGAAGCACCAAGAGGGCTTTGTTGATCTTATCAAAACTTACAGTGCCTGCAAATAGCTCTTTCAGCACCACCATCACATCTGCCTTCACCGCCGCCCAGATTTCCCTGTAGAAAAAGACCAGGAAGCCGTTAGGGCTTGATGCTCCATCTGCATTCATGCTCCAAACAACAGATCTAACCTCCTCTGAGAAGCTTCGCACTAACAACTTCGCCTGCTCCGCGATGACAGACGCCCCAACCACCGGCCACCTCCATGGTCTACATTCCTCTCTACGCGAAAACTCTCGAAAGTACTTCACCAATTCCCCTCCAATATATTGCTCACTCTCAATTCTCCTCCCATTCACCTCCATAGAATACAGAAAATTCCAGCGTCTCCTCCCACTTGCCACACGATTAAAAAAAACATAGTGTTCACATCTCCCTTCATCACCCATTAACCCTGGACCGTTGCTTTCACTCCGTCGCCCGCTTCTTATCCTTACCCACAATGATTTTTTGTAGGGCAACTTTCTTAGTGAGTTCTGCTTCCTCCATATCCCTGGCATCCTCCTCCTTGCCCAGTCTGGAGATCTCCACCTCTACAGCCAAATGTCGGGCATCTCAGTGCTCTCGTATCTCCTTCTTAAAGGCACAAAATCTTCCGTGCAAGGACACAACTTCTGAGAGATCTTGGACACATCAGAGCCCGTGCATTCATCTCTTTCCCAAAGCTCAGAAACCAACTCCCTGAAGTTCTCCTCTAATAACTAAAATAATTCAAACTTGAAAAAATCTAGGCCACAAATCCGTCCCCGAGTTCTGGAGAATCGAAGTATGATCAGATCTCTAGCGAGGTCTCGCCGATGCAAAAGCAAGAGGAAACCTCTTGAGAAGCTCAGAAGAAGACACAAAATAATCCAACCAAGAGCGTGACCCAGAGTTGCGCCACATTGTTAGAAAACTCGAATGCAGAAGCGTAATATCAGAGAAATGTAATAAACATGAAGAACATTGTACGTGGAACCCTACTTCGTAAGGAGCGTGATGAAACCACGAGAGAATGCCTCAAAGGGCTTGTGTTGTATTCGACTTTCTAATCTGATACAATAGGTGCGTGGCTTCTTATATAGATCTCACCGAGTCTCCAAATCCCACAACTAGTAGATGTGGGACTAAACCACTGGATGTGGTAATTGGACCCTGGAGGGATCCAATTACCCATCTATACATGACACATATACTCCAACACTCTCCCTCCAGCTGGAGCTAGCAATGCTCAACTTGAACAAATAGAAAGAAGTCTCAAACTCACGATACAAGGCATTACATACAATATCAACTCAACACATACTCTACTGTCGGTTGCTGTTGAGGACATTGCTTCTCATGCCGTGCTGGTGAGGAGGAACAAAAGGGCTTGACTGTGAGTTGAACCGGGTCTCCTCGTAGGAGAACATGTGCTCTGTACTGCACCAGTCAGAGTCACTGAAACTGGAATGAATCTCCACTTGGAGAACTCTGATCGCAACTGCTCCATCTCTCTGATAGGCCGAACCAGAAAAGCCGTGGAAACATCCTTGTCGTAGTCCACGGTCACCGGAGAATGGAGTCTGAAAGTCTCCTCATCGGAGAACTGAGTCTTACCCATACTGGCTCAGAGAATGGGATCTCTACTATGGAGTCCCTATGAAATCATATGAAAACTCTATCCAACAATTGCTTGGAAAATGTGATCTCTTCTCTGGAGTCCTATGGATCACATGAAAACACTGAGCCGACCAGATCAAATCCGTGGACCTTTGAAATAGAGAACGCACACCAGTTCGCCTTGAATTGAAGACTCCGAACCAATCTGTAGAGACTTAATCTGACAATTTGTATAGTTTGAATCTGACAATCTGTAGTCTGAAATCTGTAGAATTTGAACCAGAGAATATGAAGCTAACCTATAGAACTGTACATATACTCCCCCTTTCTCCCATACTACTCAGAAAATATTGACGTCAACCAAGTTGGGAGAAGACATAAAGATGGGGAAAATCCAATCTCAAATAATTTTTTGCGGCTATTTTTTTATAGCTGTCTCTCCATTAAAAAAATTATCTTCACGTACGACTTTTCTTTTGTACACACCTTTTTTATTTCAAAATAAATTCCTTTTTTTTAACGTAGCCTCTTTTTTTCAAGCCCTTCATATTTTTTTTTTCAGTTTTCCATTTTTTAACGGCCAACATAGGGCCAAATAAGAAGCTCCTTCTCCTATTTGGGGTAAACATACATGATACATCCCACTTGGCCCAGAATAACCCGTAATTTGGCCTAAAACTTGAACCCTCTTCTCTCTTTTCTTTCTCTATCTTTTTTTAAAGAATGGCCAATTGGACCCTAAGATACAACATCTGAAAGAGGCAGGGTTCCTCATGCCGATGCCGGTAGCTTGAGGGAGAAGGGCTTGCGTGTGAGAAGAGCTTCATCGCATGGAGGGAAGCCTACGTGAGAACTTAGAGAGGGGAAGTCCGATTACCAGATGGATATGGGGTTGCGTGGCTTGCACCTTTAGGTTCTTGCTTGCTCGAGTTCACGTGGAAGGAGATTGAGGGTTCGCCTCCTCGCTAAGTCGAAGGATATTAACGCGTCATGTGAACATCTCGTAGCTGGAAGGGTGAGCGTAGAGCTGTGACTTGGAGGGGTAGCCCCGCTATCTGTCGCCTGGTTTTCAGTGCTCGCCTGGAGCAGCGGAGCGAGACTCCTTGCGGAGGGCTAAAGCCTTTAAGTGGTGGTCTGGAGCACCGCTGGGTTTCCTCGTGGAGGTGCGAGCCTTCTAGCGGAGGGCTGCAACCGCTTAGAGCATGGAGATGAGGATGTTTGGATTGTGGCGAATCTCTCGTGTGAGGTACTGGTTGATTACGATCGCGGGAACTCACAAGGAGATGGAGGTTCCCTTCGCCTGGGGCATCACCATATTCTTAAATGAACAAGGATGAGAGCCTCGGATGGGACTTCTTATTTGCAGATCTGCACCGCCGTTGCTGATTGACTACGCATAAATCTTCGGATCTTGCATCAGAATCAGAACTTGAATAATCATGCCACTCTGATCTTTGTTGGCGTCGATGAAGAATCATGGTATCGAAAAGAAGCCCCAGAACTTGATTTTGAACAATAATAAATCTTCAAGAATTGATCTTCCAGAAATTTGTAACGATTGAAAATTAGGGTTTCTAGAAACCCTAAAAATTGAAACTCGAACCTTAATGATTTTGAACAATATATGAATATGAATAAATACAAAACAATTAGTAATCGATCCACTCTGATACCATGTTAGAAAACTAGAATGCGGAAGCGTAATATCAGAGAAATATAATAAGCACGAAGAACATCGGGATTTTACGTGGAACCCTACTCCATAAGGAGTTTGATGAAACTACAAGAGAATGCCTCAAAGGACTTGTGTTGTATTCAACTTTCTCATGTGATACAATGGGGGTGGGACTTTTTATATAACCCCCACCGAGTCTCCAAGTCCCACAACTAGTAGATGTGGGACTAAACCACTGGATGTGGTAATTGAACCCTGGAGGGATCCAATTACCCATCTATACATGATACATATACTCCAACGATAGTGGGTGTCATGTGCATCCAACACCTCCAACAGAAGCTCCGCGACAAGTTCAACGAAAGCCTTCGAACCGGGTTCCTGAACCCCCACGCAATCGTGGATGGTCAGGCGAGAACATGGTAACATTGACCACCATCACACAATTCATGGATGGTCAGACAAGAACAACCCGACTCTCGAAAGGGCCCCCACGAATTTGCTAAAGGAAAAGACATCTCCGACTTTGATTTCGTCGGATCCCCTTCTACCAAATAAGAGCCACCTGAGATGGGTTTCACCAAACAAAGAATCGGATATGATACATGGGCTTCACTGAACATAGAGATGGTCCATTCGGGTGGATAATTGAACCTTGGAGCGCCCACGTACTTCTGCCAAAATTCTCACAAAAAAGGAAAGAAAAGCCCTAATCGCCAACGTAAACGAGAAAGGCAGGGCGATCAATCCCCGTAGATTGTTCTTGACCACCATCACACAATTCATGGATGTTTGAAATTCGAAAATCTCCGCAAATGACAACTTTGAGTCTGCCGGAATCTCCGCAACATCCGGACGATAGGTCTCCAGCAACTCCACAACATTCATCACAAAGCTTGCCTTTAGCGACTCCTCCACCGTCGTCTAGCTATTAGGTCCACCGCTATGCACTGAGCTATCCTCCTTAGGAGGAGGAGGTGAAATCACCTCGACCACCTATCTAAAAGTAGCCCTACCAATCTTCAAGAAACATGCTGCCTCAGAGGGCGGTGTTTTAGGGTCACGAAAGGCCACAAGTACCGCACCAATTTCCGAACCAGGGCCCAATCAATCGGAGATGATCTCCGTTACCAACACCATATGTTGAAAGGCAGGTTTCAAGGCCGCAATCGGTCTGGAAATTGACACTCCAAAGGCTCGAGCCACCCAGCACTGTTCCAACACTTCCTCTCCATCAGTAAATCACAGTAGTCGCCACTGAAACTAGTGATTTGAACAGGTTGGCACAAACATATCCTTACTTTCTTCCACCATCAAACCTCTCACCTAGACTGACTCATGAGATAGTTGCACCGCATCACCTTCGTAAGAGGAACTCACAAGCCTCTCCACCTCCGGATGCCCACTCACCAAACTTCTACTGAGAACGCCACATGACCCAACCAAGAAAATTCTTTTTTGCTCTTCTGGATCGAAGGTGCTCCCTCGAACCACATCCACAAATGAAAGCCCCTTTGGATGCTTCAACTTTGCTTCAACGACGGGGACCTCACATTGATACTTCTTCCTGTCCTTCACCAACAGAGCTTCAAGAATGCCAGACAACCTTCTAGGGCAACTCGAGCAACGATGACCCAAGCCCCATAAGCTAAGCACTGTGGAGGCCTGGAGCAGGTGGCAATATGGTGGCCTTAGTCCCCACACCTGAAGCATCAAAGGCCCTTCTTGCAGTCCGAAACAATCGACCACCCTTCATCCGGCGAGGCAACCCCTTTCTGCATCACCCTCCACTCCTCACCTCTCAACACGGTGACCCTCTCGCAGAACTTCCCCCTCTCTCACCCAACATCGGGTCTTTGCTCTCCTCCCTCCCTGTTCCTTACCCTCTCCAAGAACCCCCCTCCCTCGCCCAACGTCGGGTCTTTGCTCTCCTCCCTCCCTGTTTCTTACCCTCTCCCAGAACCCCCCCTCCCTCGCCCAACGTCGGGTCTTTGCTCTCCTCCGTCAATGTTCCTTACCCATCTCAAGAAGAAAATATTTTGCAACTAACCACCATCGCGTTTCCAAATAAATCTGGAATACAATATCTTACGTGTAACCTGTAACATATTTATATATATATGTTTATATGCATACTTATATAATTTTATATGTTTATACAATATGCATACATAGATACAGGAATATGGATCCATATCCGCAAAACCGGTAACCTCTTCCATATTCATATACTAAAAAAGTGAAAAATGTACCGATATCCATATCCGTAGTGCAACGAAATTAATTAAAACACAATATCCGTATCTACCAAAAGAGGAAAGGGAGCCTACTTATGAAGTAGGTAACCTTACCAACTTCATCCCCATTTTTAGCCACTTTTTTTATTTATTTGGAAAATATCACCATAGATTTTCATCGCTATATCCCCCTAATATGTCATTCCAATTTCTTCGGAAACAGAGACTCCTATGCCCTCCATCTAGAACATGTAATTTTAAATGCCCTCCATCTAGAACATGCAATTTTAACGGTATTAAAATTGCTGTAACCGGCATGTTCTGGATGGAGGGCAGAAGAGTCTATTTTTCTGACGAAATTGGAATGATATATTAGAGGGATATAGTTATGAAAATCCATAGTGACATTTTCCAAAAAAAACCAACGAAAAAAAGCATAAAGTAGGTAAGGTTACCTACTTCATGAAGTAGGCTCCCTTTCCTCCTACCTAAATAAAAAAGACATCCATGTCCACTTAAAAATATATATGACAGTGAAATTTGGTTCCATTGCATCGCTAATCGGAAGAGGCTAAAGTTGCTTGATCCTTGAAGGCAGAGTATACTGCTTGCTCCAAGTTCAATGCCGTTGCCATTGGTAGGGAGGAGGAGAAATCCTAGCATGGTTTGGGGATAAAGCTTCAATGAGAATGATACCTCATAAAATTAGAGCTAAATATTCAAAAGAGTTTGGAGGACAAGGAGGGTCCCTTGCATGGATGCAATTATCGGTCGTTGTATGATGGTGTATTCTCAGTTCGTAAAGCATTTAAATCATTGATTGGGTCCATGCCTTTTGATCCAATGGGTCTGTGGCTGACTGTAGGCGGATTTGTAGTTGGAAGGTTTTGGCGTGAGTGAAATTGTTCCTATGGCTTTTAAGGCCTGGGCGCTCGTCGCATGAGAGAGCGTTTGAGTTGGGAGGTGAAAGGAGGGCTGAGGGATTGGAGGAGGGCCACCAAAAAGGGTGAGGAGAAGCGAGAGAGAGCCAACGTTCGGGAGGATGATCAGGAGTTGGGTGGCTGGTTGCTCGTTTCTCACCGGAAACGTGGCGAGCGCGTCTTTGTGGTCTACATGGGCACCGTGCAGCAGTGTGTGCATTGCCTCTACGATGTTTCGGCTGCAATCGGGAAGGCCAGTGAAGGGCTACCTGCCCCCTTCTGACCGAGACATCGCGAGAAGGAAAGCCTGGAGGTTATTCACTCGCATTACCTTTTCAATCACCTTTGCGGTCTTATGCGTTAGTTGTTCGTGAAGGTCCTTCTGTTGAAATTTCTTTGAGAAAATCTATTCTTATCAGCTACTCTTTTGACGACGATCTCGATCTCCAAAGTGCAGCAGGCTTTGTTGTGGATTGTCTGGGAGAGATGTTTAAATGTGATGTGGTTGGGTTTGGTAACAATTTATGCTGCGTAAGGGGTCTGATTGTTGCAGAATCAAAGATCCTTATGAAGAACGACTATAGCACGGGAGTAAAATGGAGGTCAATGCTGTTCACAGATGGGGGGGCTTCGAATCATTCTCTCCAGGTAGCCTGTGTAATGGGAGTTCCTTTTCTCTCAAGAACGGTGCATGCGCTGAGGCCGACTTGAGAGAGGTAGGCATCGCCACGAAGGTCCTCTTGGATGGCTGTTCACCGGGGTCATACCTGTTGGCCACTCTGATGGTTCTAGAGAAAGCAAGTTCTTCCATCTCGGAGTCGACATGTGAATTGAAGGTGGGAAGGTCGTCGTTCAAGCTGCTGGTCTGCCTTCTTCCCACGTCGCCACCACCATTGCTGGAGGAGAAGATGGTCGAAGGCTCAACATCAGTCACACGAATCATTACAACTCCTGAAGCAAAAGGAGCAGACGTTTCACATTCGAGAGATTAGGAAACTTTTCAAAAAAAGGAGACTGCGAAGATGCTCACGAGATTAGAGCCATTACTGAGGGTCTTTGATATTTCCAACAACCTGGTCTTGAAGGCACCGCCTTCGCCGCTCAGGTTGAATTTTGGGATGCGCCGGCCGCTTGGTGCAAAAAACCCTATCACCACCACTATCTTCCATCAGTTAAGACTCAACATGTCCTTGGCAGAGTTACTATTTGGAAACCCTGTTGGCATTTGCTTCTAAGACCTGATTAGATATCAGCTGTTGGAGCTGAAGCTTAATGATACGATTAACTATTCGAATCCTCTATGCCTGAGCAATTTGAATCTGTTTGGGGCCCTAACTATACCCGGCTGGGGAGTTTCCTCTTCTCAATTTAAAACCTTCGAACTGGGAGGTGCTGAATGATCAGACGATTGGGTGCTTAGGAATACGAGCGAGCCATTTGGGACGAGGGCGGATAACAATAATGTCAACTCAAGGGTTTGGAGGACTCCTTTTGCAGCTGAAGGCTATCTGACCTCCGTCTCTCGCTGAAGTCTCGATTTAGATGATGCGATAAGAAGCTTGGAGAGTTCTTTGGTGCAACAACTGTTAGGAGATTGGGGTCCCCTATCAACGGCCCCTTATCTTTTAGATATAGCGAGCGATGAAGATAAGCAGGGAAAAGATACATAAGTAGAAAGGGATCAAGAACTACAGTCTTGGCAAACAAGTTTGTTTCAGATCACAAAGCGCTGGTGGCACAAAGCGCGGACGCGATTGCCATCTTGGGAACTTCCAAGGTTCCTAAATGAATATTTTATCATGGGAATGTGGGGTCTGGGTGACCCGGAGAAGCGGAGCTCGATCAGAGCTTGGATAAAAGAATGGGGCTGTGATGTTGTGTAATTACATGAGATAAAGATCTCGTCCTGCTCTTTGCTTTTTTGGAAATCTATGAAATATGACTCGATTTCAGATTTCAGATCACTAGATGCAGTTGGAACGTCGGGTGGCTTGATAGTTGGTTGGAAGAAGAATTTTCTCTCCTCTCTCTCTCTCGTCTCTAAGTTGAGGAGAAGACACACTGTTAAGATAAATATCTTGTTATGTCTCTCTTATGTAATTTCAGTTTCTCTGAGTACTTATCTTGTAGTTAACCCAATGGCTATTCTCCTATATAAGAGAGCCCTCAGGTATGTCTAATGCATCGATTTATTCTCTCCTATCATGGTATCGGAGCAACGGTCCTAGATCGGGGTCCCGGTATCCCACCCAAAACCCTAACCCTATTCCCCCCTGGCGCCGCCGCCGGCCCCTAGCTGCCCCCAGCGGCACCTGCGCCGCCTCAGCACCTCCAGTGATAGCCTCGCCGCCCCCAGCAGCACCCGTGCTGCCCACAGCGGCACTGCCCCGACCCCCAAGCAGCTCTGTGCCGCACCAGCGGCCTCTCGCCCCCCCCCCTTCCAGCGGCTCCGTGCCGCCCTCCAGTCCGGGTATAGTCCCCCCCCCCCCCCCCCCCCCGACGCCGTCTTTGCCGCCTCCGGAGTAGGGTCAGCGCTTGAACGAGGATTAGGGATGGTTGTATGAGTCTATACATACAACCTATCCCTCATATGATACTGTAGACCGACTACTTTGTTTACCTCCGTCGGTCTGTGGCTCTTCTTCAATCATGTCAGAGAACAAGGGTGACGTCTTTACATCTTCGGGTGCCTTCAAAGGCCCAGCCCCAATAGTCAAGATGGACAGGACCAACTATGAACTATGGTCCATGCAATTTCGCACCTTGATGCAGTGCCATAATAAGGAGCACATCCTGACAGAATCCAAGACTGGCTCGATTTTGGCTGGATGACTGGTGTAAAATGGGATATGCTGAGGCCGATGTTTGCTGAGGCCGATATTGTATTCAAAGTAAAATGTCCAATACACCCTTCTTTGGGAAAGGTGTAAGATGTCAAGGTATTAAGGATCTCATACACATTGATGTATGTGAATCATCTATATCATAGTAAACATTATGGATATGTGATATCTATTAATGATTATGTATGATATGGGATTTCTCCTCTTCACCTAAGAAACCTTTGAAATGTTCAAAGATTTCACAATTTTGGTTTAGAACCAAAGTTTGAAGGAAGATGAAGTGAATTTGATCTAACCAAGGTAGCTTGTACCTATTAGATGAATTCAAGGAATACCTTATGGAGATATGAATATCATTCTTATCTCAATCCTCCTAATGAACCTTAACTCAATAGAGTTGTAGGGAGATACAATTGATCATGTGTGACATGATTTGATAAATGATTAATCTTAGCGTAATTATCTCTTAGTTTCCAAGGTATATATGTAGTAGAGACTACAATATATATCCTTAATAAGGTTCCATGTAAGTAATCTGGAATCTGACACTGGAGAGTGCTACTTCATTAGGAAAATAAAGGATGGTATTGGATACCTACTTTATGACCTTGAGATTCTTAAAGGATCTCATCTCTGAGAATGTGATTCTTAGAGGATGACTCTCTTGAGAATCAAGATGAAAATGAAGTAAAGGAACTCATTTAATCTTGAGAAGATAATGAGGCTCCTGAAATCGGAAACTAAATAGACAATCAAAGATGAAACATTAATACCTCTTCAACTAAGTTTGAGGAAGGGTTCCATATGTCAGTTGAATCTGACAATGATCGGACTTCATGTGATGAAACTCCTGAGGATCATGACATGGAAAGATGGATGTTAGCAATAAAAGTCTAATGTAGACTTTATATACAAGTGTTGTATATGGACCCTCGAGGATCCACCTATATGGGTAAGACCCATTAAGGTGTAAATGGATCTTAAAGAGAAAGAGGGAACCTGATGAGAAGGTAGAGACCTTCAAAGCATGGTTCGTAGCCATGAGCTACACATCGAAGAGAAGACATCGCTTGCGATATGACTTGCTCTCCAGTGACCTTGCTTTAACCCATCAGAATATTGCTTACTATAGCTACACAACTTGACTATGACATCTTCATGATGTGAGTCAAGATTGCATTCCTCTATGAATACCTCTCTGAGGATATTCATATGAAGTAGCCCCAGGACTTCATGGTTGAGGAAAGCAAGGTGTACAAGCTAAAGAACTCCATCTTTGGACTCAAACAAGCTTCCTGTAGTTGGAACATAAGATTTGATGAAATTATAAATGTTATGATTTCAGATAAAATCTTGATGAACCATGTGAAGCTTAGTGGGAGTGCCATTGTATTCATCGTGCTAATGTAGATATTATTCTAATAATTTGAAATAATATAAGGACAATAATAAGTGTTTTAAAATTTGGTTGTTTCATACCTTGAGATATGATCTCAAGGATACCTCTTAGATTTTAGTTCTGAAGTCGTTCAGAAGCAAAGAGAAGAGGATATTGGGACCGTCACATTAGTAGTACACCTTGGACTTATTCCATTTTCTGGAAAATTCCAAGAAAGGCTTCATTCCCTTAAGATGTGGTAGTGACCTATCTAAAGGGATAGCACCTCAGAGAGTTGAGGAAGTGAATGCAAGAACTGCTTGCACTTGTACATCAGTTATGAGAAGCTGCATGTATGCTAGATGTGTACAAGAACTAGATGTCCACCATGCAATGGGAGTAGTAAACTGTTACTAATCCTACTGTAGAGATAAAAACACTTGATTGCAGTAATAACACTATCTTCAAAGATGATGAAACTTAGAGATAGTGATCTCAAAGTCTTATCTTCAAAAGTTTAAGACATTGTATAAGGATCTTAACTGTAGATACCTTAGGAGATAGAGATCTCTAGAAATAAAGGTATTCTGATAAGGATTATGGGCATATTGGTTATAATAATTATCGAGCTATAATGTCAAGGACACTATAACAAAATTGAGTATTGGTTGCATAAGATGCAACATTCGCATTGGATGCGAGCACTGTTACTATGGGATATACAAGTGCCGTAAAAGGACTTGGTGTAGTCTCTTGGGAACGGAGTGACTGATCAGCTTACCTAGCTATTTTCTAAATAGCCTATGATTGTCACATGAGTGTGGGTTTAAATGATTAGCCCCTTAATGGCTCTTTGGACTAGTGGGAGATTGTTGGACACGCGAGCCCACAACGAGCCATTTTGCAATAAATGTTATTGCAAATATCATTCCCTGATCTGAAATGAAGAATAACCAAATTGCATAATAGGTCCCTTAGTACAATTAGGGTTATGTACCATGGCCATCTTGATGATCATACAGCTGTTGATTCAAATATTGAATCATAAAGGCTGGTGCTTGGGTGAATATCTAAAGAGTTAGATTGAGGACTCATCGAGCACCGTCAAATGATTATTAAGAGATGATCTCCAGCATGAGTAGGAGATGGCAATCCTTTCTCAGTTAGGTTGATATCTGACCGACCTCTTGATACAGGTCCTGTGCATAGGAATAGAGATTCGGTGGTGTCAGACTAGTTAGGTCAAAGAGTTGATTTAACGAGATCTAGATAACCAAAGTCCTATATCGTATGCTGTCATGATATAGGCACGCATCCTCTGACCGGAGACAGATGTGTTACTATATGTCTGAGTATGTACATTTGGCAGACCATTAGGTTGATGACCTAACCAAGGTCTAAACACCGGCGCGCTGGTGTGCATATAAGGGCATATGAGTAATACGATCTCTCAAAGGGATCATACAGGTTCACTACTGAACCGGAAGACATGAGCTCACTCATGAGATATTGGGAAGAATCAAATTCCGTGCGCACGGTCGTCTTGTTTTGGAAGCTTGACTGAATTTGTAGGTTTGATATATACTTTTGGAAAGTATATGATCAAGACCTAGGTATGATATATGCTTTTGGAAAGTATATGATCGATACCAACTCCCAATGATCAAAATGAGAAACTTACCGATAAAACCCTGAAGTAGACAGTATAAAGTTGATCTAATACTTCGGGTTTATTCTGAGTCTTCCAGTATGCAGGATGTACAGGTATTGGGAATACCTGAGGGATATGTGATCATAAACGATTGTATAACCATGACGCTTCCATTCCTAGGGAGTGATGAAACGGGTCTGGATTTTAGTAACTCCTCTCAGTAAAGAAGTAATCTGATCTTGATCCAAATGTTTGACATTGATCTGAATGTGATTCAGATGCAATGAGAAGATTAGATTTGCGATCTTGATTTAATCAAGCATCTATGGGAGGCTCGAGATCTGGATTTGAGATGTAATATCAATATCCAAGTCACTATACACGGAACAGTACAATCGCCCTGTCCTTATCTCCATGTATTCGCGGAGAAAGCACATTATCCTTAAAAGAGTTCATGGATAATTCTGTTGTTGAAATATGTATCCGAGCATTGAGAAAATGGATAATTAAATGTGATTTACTTATCATGAATAATATGAATTTAATTCATATTATAAGGAGAGTTATCTTAGATAATTAAATATGATTTGATTATCAAAGATGTGAATAATGTGAATGTGATTCACATTATTTGGGCACATGAGAATAGAGATCGAAGATGATTAAATGTGATTTAATTATCATGGATATGAATAATGTGGATAGCACTATCCACATTAATCGTATATATTATAAATGTGATTTATAATATATAAGAGAGAGCTATTTGTAATTTACATTCACTAATTAATTGTTGATGTGAATGAGATTCACATTGGACATTAAATTGAAAATGTAATTTACATTTTATTTTGGGTTGTGAACATGATTCACAAATTTTTCGATGGCAAGATTGCAATGTCTACAAGATAATTATGAATTATTTTTGTAGAATAATTTACAACAATTGTTGTTGTAAATATTGGAGATATATGCAATCTTGGAGATTGCATTGGAGTCTCCCTTTCCTAATAGGAGAGGGGGACGGCCACCAATCCATAAAGGAAAGGGTGGCCGTCCACTCTTCCTATTTGGAAGGAAGGAGCCTCCTTTCCATTATCTCCAATGTTAGTTGATTTAATTTGGTGATTGAATTATATTGATTTATCAATATATATTTAATCTAAATTAAATTACATGTTGTTGGTTTTTACCAACACTAATCTTGGCCATTAAAAGAAACATAATCAATGAGAGCCATTGGATTTGTGTTGTCCATGGATTGAGATCTATGGATCCCAAATATTATAAAAGGAGAGGCACCCCTTTGCTCTTCTTTACACCAAGAAAGCATAAGTCTCTCTCTCTCTCTCTCTCTCTCTCTCTCTCTCTCTACACGCCTACTCTCTCTCCCTCTCATGGCCGTCCACCCTGGATGCCCTAGAGAGGTTCTCCATCGCCGCAGCGTCGTTGTTATGCTGCCCGATCGTCTGCTTGTGGATCTCCGTCTCCTTCGGTGCGCCTCGCTCGTGAAGAAGACGTCGGATCTCGTGTGTCGAGATCAGGAGATCCGCCGTTTGGATCATCAACATGGATTGCGAGAAGCACGCGATTCATCCCCGCGCTCGCAAGCATCTCCTCCGTCGGATCGGACTTGAGACATGAGGTCTATTCGTTTAGAGACTCGATTGCAACCACGCTTAAAGAGGTAATCCTATTACTTTTTTGTGGTTTAGACGAAACGATCCGAGAAGTGTTCTTGGATCATGTGGTTTCGTCGCATGATTTTTTTTAAATTCCGCTGCATAGAACAACTAGTGCGACTAGTCGTTCCTCATCGTATTTGATGCGACGCTCACACTTCCGTGATGCGCTTGAGGACTGTACCATATCCTTCAATAAGAGCCCGTCCTTCAACGCATTTCTTTGAGTCGATGATCCTCCAAATTACATGAAGAAGTGGATCCAATAAAGTACATCATCTTCAGGCGTAAGATCGAATAATATCTTGATCGATGTATGCAGAAAAGAATCATATGCTTTAAAGATCGTTGACACAAAAAACTTTTTAACAACATGCAAAAATTGACGGAATTTGTAAAAGAACTCAGAATGTTTAGAGAACAAAAAGAAAATATTGACAACACGATCTTTGATTCTTTGTTTAGGAGGACTCGTAAATCCCCAAGTCATCTGGATTGATAACCACTAGTATCGTCAAGCATATTCATCTTATAAATTATCGCGGGATAGTTTCACCAGTTCACGGTCATTCACCCATATTCGTGAAATTATGATCTAGAGAAGCCTCGATCCAAAGCTGACGTTGTAGCTTCCAAAGCCCCATGTTCACTGTCTTCAGGAACAACCCAAACGACACAGCCTACCCTTCCAATCAGTTATTGTCTCCTTTTGGGAAAAGCCTTGTCGATGCCTTATCCATGAACCTATTGCCAAGAGCACCATCACCGCGATCTCAAGGCCCCATCACTAGGTGCTATTGTCTACCACTGCACGATCTTGTGCGACATAGGCGGCCATGTTGGCTGTCATCACACTTGCGTTTGGGAGGACCACCTTTGTCGCCATATCTTAGGACTTCGCCGTATCCGCAAGAATTGGTGCTACCGATTATGCTATAACACCCACCCTTTCCTTTAAGTTCAGCATCACTATCTGCTATAGGATGTGGGGGGCTGTGGTGCCCATTAGGGTAACCAAGCTCGACATCTTGGTCTTTAGCCTAAGCTATCGTGTGATGTCTTCCTTTGCTGTCGTACTTGGGGCTCCTTTGTTTGAGCACTTGAAGCTATTGTCGTTTAATACTTGAGGGGAGCCACCCATGCTGGGATCAAGTATGCAAACGGATGAATACATAAGGTTATATTCATGTGTGTTACTATATCCTTATTCAATTTAGATACGTCTGGATTGGGGCTTCATCCAGCCTCTGCGGGGTGTTCGTCAGCCCGCTTGCGTCGTTGTTGTTTGTCATTGCCGCATATGTCCTTGCCGTATGACTAGCTAGGTGGTTTCTCGGGGAAGGACTGCATGGTACTCGAGAGGGGACTTCTCATTACACTTGCTTTAGTACGCAGATAATGCCATTTTCTTCATTGAGGGTGGCTGTGAAGAGACGTGTTTGAAGAACTATCTGGGCTGGAGGTGAATAGATCGAAGTCTGCATTTGTGCCTTTCGGTCTTTCTGAGTCGAAGATTAAGTAGTGCTCAGCGGTCTTGGCGATTCCACGTGGGTTGTTACCCATATGTTACTTAGGCTTACCTTTGACTTGCAGACGTTTAAAGTAGTCCGACTGATTACCAGTGATTGAGAAGTTGGAGGGTCCCCCATAGACCAGCTCTGAGTAAGATGTTGCAACCCACCTTTTAATTCATGAGATCGAATGATTTGGAAAGCCGTGTCTAGCTAGCGAAAATCATAGAAATCACCAATCCATTGTATTATAGGCTTTCGAAAAATCCACCTTTCAAAGAAGGCCCCCACCTGCCTTCTCCAGTCCAAGGCCCTAAATGTCGGTTTCAGTCACTATTTCGGTGACTGATCGAAACGGAATTTCGATCATTTCGATCATTTTTTGTACTAGGGCCCCCATATTTCGACCATTTCGGTCAAATTTCAATTTCGACAGAATATCGATATTCGACAGAAATTCGACCGAATTTCGCTGAAATTTGAGGCCATGCAGTGTAGTCTACAATAATCTCCATGGCCATTACCGAACTATCTCCTATCTTCTGCCAAGGGATGAAGGCAGAATGTAACGGAGAAACAATATCATCAAGTATGTCGGACAACCTAATGGTCATAGCATTTGCAACCACTTAATAAACCGCTTTGGAAAGCACAATATGCAGAAAGTCCTCAACTCGCTCAACAGTCTCCTTAGGCAGAAGCACCAAGAGGGCTTTGTTGATCTTATCAAAACTTGCAGTGCCTGCAAATAGCTCTTTCAGCACCACCATCACATCTGCCTTCACCGCCGCCCAGATTTCCCTGTAGAAAAAGACCAGGAAGCCGTTAGGGCTTGATGCTCCATCTGCATTCATGCTCCAAACAACAGATCTAACCTCCTCTGAGAAGCTTCACACTAACAACTTCGCCTGCTCCGCGATGACAGACGCCCCAACCACCGGCCACCTCCATGGTCTACATTCCTCTCTACGCGAAAACTCTCGAAAGTACTTCACCAATTCCCCTCCAATATATTGCTCACTCTCAATTCTCCTCCCATTCACCTCCATAGAATACAGAAAATTCCAGCGTCTCCTCCCACTTGCCACACGATTAAAAAAAACATAGTGTTCACATCTCCCTTCATCACCCATTAACCCTGGACCGTTGCTTTCACTCCGTCGCCCGCTTCTTATCCTTACCCACAATGATTTTTTGTAGGGCAACTTTCTTAGTGAGTTCTGCTTCCTCCATATCCCTGGCATCCTCCTCCTTGCCCAGTCTGGAGATCTCCACCTCTACAGCCAAATGTCGGGCATCTCCGTGCTCTCGTATCTCCTTCTTAAAGGCACAAAATCTTCCGTGCAAGGACACAACTTCTGAGAGATCTTGGACACATCAGAGCCCGTGCATTCATCTCTTTCCCAAAGCTCAGAAACCAACTCCCTGAAGTTCTCCTCTAATAACTAAAATAATTCAAACTTGAAAAAATCTAGGCCACAAATCCGTCCCCGAGTTCTGGAGAATCGAAGTATGATCAGATCTCTAGCGAGGTCTCGCCGATGCAAAAGCAAGAGGAAACCTCTTGAGAAGCTCAGAAGAAGACACAAAATAATCCAACCAAGAGCGTGACCCAGAGTTGCGCCACATTGTTAGAAAACTCGAATGCAGAAGCGTAATATCAGAGAAATGTAATAAACATGAAGAACATTGTACGTGGAACCCTACTTCGTAAGGAGCGTGATGAAACCACGAGAGAATGCCTCAAAGGGCTTGTGTTGTATTCGACTTTCTAATCTGATACAATAGGTGCGTGGCTTCTTATATAGATCTCACCGAGTCTCCAAATCCCACAACTAGTAGATGTGGGACTAAACCACTGGATGTGGTAATTGGACCCTGGAGGGATCCAATTACCCATCTATACATGACACATATACTCCAACACTCTCCCTCCAGCTGGAGCTAGCAATGCTCAACTTGAACAAATAGAAAGAAGTCTCAAACTCACGATACAAGGCATTACATACAATATCAACTCAACACATACTCTACTGTCGGTTGCTGTTGAGGACATTGCTTCTCATGCCGTGCTGGTGAGGAGGAACAAAAGGGCTTGACTGTGAGTTGAACCGGGTCTCCTCGTAGGAGAACATGTGCTCTGTACTGCACCAGTCAGAGTCACTGAAACTGGAATGAATCTCCACTTGGAGAACTCTGATCGCAACTGCTCCATCTCTCTGATAGGCCGAACCAGAAAAGCCGTGGAAACATCCTTGTCGTAGTCCACGGTCACCGGAGAATGGAGTCTGAAAGTCTCCTCATCGGAGAACTGAGTCTTACCCATACTGGCTCAGAGAATGGGATCTCTACTATGGAGTCCCTATGAAATCATATGAAAACTCTATCCAACAATTGCTTGGAAAATGTGATCTCTTCTCTGGAGTCCTATGGATCACATGAAAACACTGAGCCGACCAGATCAAATCCGTGGACCTATGAAATAGAGAACGCACACCAGTTCGCCTTGAATTGAAGACTCCGAACCAATCTGTAGAGACTTAATCTGACAATTTGTATAGTTTGAATCTGACAATCTGTAGTCTGAAATCTGTAGAATTTGAACCAGAGAATATGAAGCTAACCTATAGAACTGTACATATACTCCCCCTTTCTCCCATACTACTCAGAAAATATTGACGTCAACCAAGTTGGGAGAAGACATAAAGATGGGGAAAATCCAATCTCAAATAATTTTTTGCGGCTATTTTTTTATAGCCGTCTCTCCATTAAAAAAATTATCTTCACGTACGACTTTTCTTTTGTACACACCTTTTTTATTTCAAAATAAATTCCTTTTTTTTAACGTAGCCTCTTTTTTTCAAGCCCTTCATATTTTTTTTTCAGTTTTCCATTTTTTAACGGCCAGCATAGGGCCAAATAAGAAGCTCCTTCTCCTATTTGGGGTAAACATACATGATACATCCCACTTGGCCCAGAATAACCCGTAATTTGGCCTAAAACTTGAACCCTCTTCTCTCTTTTCTTTCTCTATCTTTTTTTAAAGAATGGCCAATTGGACCCTAAGATACAACATCTGAAAGAGGCAGGGTTCCTCATGCCGATGCCGGTAGCTTGAGGGAGAAGGGCTTGCGTGTGAGAAGAGCTTCATCGCATGGAGGGAAGCCTACGTGAGAACTTAGAGAGGGGAAGTCCGATTACCAGATGGATATGGGGTTGCGTGGCTTGCACCTTTAGGTTCTTGCTTGCTCGAGTTCACGTGGAAGGAGATTGAGGGTTCGCCTCCTCGCTAAGTCGAAGGATATTAACGCGTCATGTGAACATCTCGTAGCTGGAAGGGTGAGCGTAGAGCTGTGACTTGGAGGGGTAGCCCCGCTATCTGTCGCGTGGTTTTCTGTGCTCGCCTGGAGCAGCGGAGCGAGACTCCTTGCGGAGGGCTAAAGCCTTTAAGTGGTGGTCTGGAGCACCGCTGGGTTTCCTCGTGGAGGTGCGAGCCTTCTAGCGGAGGGCTGCAACCGCTTAGAGCATGGAGATGAGGATGTTTGGATTGTGGCGAATCTCTCGTGTGAGGTACTGGTTGATTACGATCGCGGGAACTCACAAGGAGACGGAGGTTCCCTTCGCCTGGGGCATCACCATATTCTTAAATGAACAAGGATGAGAGCCTCGGATGGGACTTCTTATTTGCAGATCTGCACCGCCGTTGCTGATTGACTACGCATAAATCTTCGGATCTTGCATCAGAATCAGAACTTGAATAATCATGCCACTCTGATCTTTGTTGGCGTCGATGAAGAATCATGGTATCGAAAAGAAGCCCCAGAACTTGATTTTGAACAATAATAAATCTTCAAGAATTGATCTTCCAGAAATTTGTAACGATTGAAAATTAGGGTTTCTAGAAACCCTAAAAATTGAAACTCGAACCTTAATGATTTTGAACAATATATGAATATGAATAAATACAAAACAATTAGTAATCGATCCACTCTGATACCATGTTAGAAAACTAGAATGCGGAAGCTTAATATCAGAGAAATATAATAAGCACGAAGAACATCGGGATTTTACGTGGAACCCTACTCCATAAGGAGTTCGATGAAACTACAAGAGAATGCCTCAAAGGACTTGTGTTGTATTCAACTGTCTCATGTGATACAATGGGGGTGGGACTTTTTATATGACCCCCACCGAGTCTCCAAGTCCCACAACTAGTAGATGTGGGACTAAACCACTGGATGTGGTAATTGAACCCTGGAGGGATCCAATTACCCATCTATACATGATACATATACTCCAACGATAGTGGGTGTCATGTGCATCCAACACCTCCAACAGAAGCTCCGCGACAAGTTCAACGAAAGCCTTCGAACCGGGTTCCTGAACCCCCACGCAATCGTGGATGGTCAGGCGAGAACATGGTAACATTGACCACCATCACACAATTCATGGATGGTCAGACAAGAACAACCCGACTCTCGAAAGGGCCCCCACGAATTTGCTAAAGGAAAAGACATCTCCGACTTTGATTTCGTCGGATCCCCTTCTACCAAATAAGAGCCACCTGAGATGGGTTTCACCAAACAAAGAATCGGATATGATACATGGGCTTCACTGAACATAGAGATGGTCCATTCGGGTGGATAATTGAACCTTGGAGCGCCCACGTACTTCTGCCAAAATTCTCACAAAAAAGGAAAGAAAAGCCCTAATCGCCAACGTAAACGAGAAAGGTAGGGCGATCAATCCCCGTAGATTGTTCTTGACCACCATCACACAATTCATGGATGTTTGAAATTCGAAAATCTCCGCAAATGACAACTTTGAGTCTGCCGGAATCTCCGCAACATCCGGACGATAGGTCTCCAGCAACTCCACAACATTCATCACAAAGCTTGCCTTTAGCGACTCCTCCACCGTCGTCTAGCTATTAGGTCCACCACTATGCACTGAGCTATCCTCCTTAGGAGGAGGAGGTGAAATCACCTCGACCACCTATCTAAAAGTAGCCCTACCAATCTTCAAGAAACATGCTGCCTCAGAGGGCGGTGTTTTAGGGTCACGAAAGGCCACAAGTACCGCACCAATTTCCGAACCAGGGCCCAATCAATCGGAGATGATCTCCGTTACCAACACCATATGTTGAAAGGCAGGTTTCAAGGCCGCAATCGGTCTGGAAATTGACACTCCAAAGGCTCGAGCCACCCAGCACTGTTCCAACACTTCCTCTCCATCAGTAAATCACAGTAGTCGCCACTGAAACTAGTGATTTGAACAGGTTGGCACAAACATATCCTTACTTTCTTCCACCATCAAACCTCTCACCTAGACTGACTCATGAGATAGTTGCACCGCATCACCTTCGTAAGAGGAACTCACAAGCCTCTCCACCTCCGGATGCCCACTCACCAAACTTCTACTGAGAACGCCACATGACCCAACCAAGAAAATTCTTTTTTGCTCTTCTGGATCGAAGGTGCTCCCTCGAACCACATCCACAAATGAAAGCCCCTTTGGATGCTTCAACTTTGCTTCAACGACGGGGACCTCACATTGATACTTCTTCCTGTCCTTCACCAACAGAGCTTCAAGAATGCCAGACAACCTTCTAGGGCAACTCGAGCAACGATGACCCAAGCCCCATAAGCTAAGCACTGTGGAGGCCTGGAGCAGGTGGCAATATGGTGGCCTTAGTCCCCACACCTGAAGCATCAAAGGCCCTTCTTGCAGTCCGAAACAATCGACCACCCTTCATCCGGCGAGGCAACCCCTTTCTGCATCACCCTCCACTCCTCACCTCTCAACACGGTGACCCTCTCGCAGAACTTCCCCCTCTCTCACCCAACATCGGGTCTTTGCTCTCCTCCCTCCCTGTTCCTTACCCTCTCCAAGAACCCCCCTCCCTCGCCCAACGTCGGGTCTTTGCTCTCCTCCCTCCCTGTTTCTTACCCTCTCCCAGAACCCCCCCTCCCTCGCCCAACGTCGGGTCTTTGCTCTCCTCCGTCAATGTTCCTTACCCATCTCAAGAAGAAAATATTTTGCAACTAACCACCATCGCGTTTCCAAATAAATCTGGAATACAATATCTTACGTGTAACCTGTAACATATTTATATATATATGTTTATATGCATACTTATATAATTTTATATGTTTATACAATATGCATACATAGATACAGGAATATGGATCCATATCCGCAAAACCGGTAACCTCTTCCATATTCATATACTAAAAAAGTGAAAAATGTACCGATATCCATATCCGTAGTGCAACGAAATTAATTAAAACACAATATCCGTATCTACCAAAAGAGGAAAGGGAGCCTACTTATGAAGTAGGTAACCTTACCAACTTCATCCCCATTTTTAGCCACTTTTTTTATTTATTTGGAAAATATCACCATAGATTTTCATCGCTATATCCCCCTAATATGTCATTCCAATTTCTTCGGAAACAGAGACTCCTATGCCCTCCATCTAGAACATGTAATTTTAAATGCCCTCCATCTAGAACATGCAATTTTAACGGTATTAAAATTGCTGTAACCGGCATGTTCTGGATGGAGGGCAGAAGAGTCTATTTTTCTGACGAAATTGGAATGATATATTAGAGGGATATAGTTATGAAAATCCATAGTGACATTTTCCAAAAAAAACCAACGAAAAAAAGCATAAAGTAGGTAAGGTTACCTACTTCATGAAGTAGGCTCCCTTTCCTCCTACCTAAATAAAAAAGACATCCATGTCCACTTAAAAATATATATGACAGTGAAATTTGGTTCCATTGCATCGCTAATCGGAAGAGGCTAAAGTTGCTTGATCCTTGAAGGCAGAGTATACTGCTTGCTCCAAGTTCAATGCCGTTGCCATTGGTAGGGAGGAGGAGAAATCCTAGCATGGTTTGGGGATAAAGCTTCAATGAGAATGATACCTCATAAAATTAGAGCTAAATATTCAAAAGAGTTTGGAGGACAAGGAGGGTCCCTTGCATGGATGCAATTATCGGTCGTTGTATGATGGTGTATTCTCAGTTCGTAAAGCATTTAAATCATTGATTGGGTCCATGCCTTTTGATCCAATGGGTCTGTGGCTGACTGTAGGCGGATTTGTAGTTGGAAGGTTTTGGCGTGAGTGAAATTGTTCCTATGGCTTTTAAGGCCTGGGCGCTCGTCGCATGAGAGAGCGTTTGAGTTGGGAGGTGAAAGGAGGGCTGAGGGATTGGAGGAGGGCCACCAAAAAGGGTGAGGAGAAGCGAGAGAGAGCCAACGTTCGGGAGGATGATCAGGAGTTGGGTGGCTGGTTGCTCGTTTCTCACCGGAAACGTGGCGAGCGCGTCTTTGTGGTCTACATGGGCACCGTGCAGCAGTGTGTGCATTGCCTCTACGATGTTTCGGCTGCAATCGGGAAGGCCAGTGAAGGGCTACCTGCCCCCTTCTGACCGAGACATCGCGAGAAGGAAAGCCTGGAGGTTATTCACTCGCATTACCTTTTCAATCACCTTTGCGGTCTTATGCGTTAGTTGTTCGTGAAGGTCCTTCTGTTGAAATTTCTTTGAGAAAATCTATTCTTATCAGCTACTCTTTTGACGACGATCTCGATCTCCAAAGTGCAGCAGGCTTTGTTGTGGATTGTCTGGGAGAGATGTTTAAATGTGATGTGGTTGGGTTTGGTAACAATTTATGCTGCGTAAGGGGTCTGATTGTTGCAGAATCAAAGATCCTTATGAAGAACGACTATAGCACGGGAGTAAAATGGAGGTCAATGCTGTTCACAGATGGGGGGGCTTCGAATAATTCTCTCCAGGTAGCCTGTGTAATGGGAGTTCCTTTTCTCTCAAGAACGGTGCATGCGCTGAGGCCGACTTGAGAGAGGTAGGCATCGTCACGAAGGTCCTGTTGGATGGCTGTTCACCGGGGTCATACCTGTTGGCCACTCTGATGGTTCTAGAGAAAGCAAGTTCTTCCATCTCGGAGTCGACATGTGAATTGAAGGTGGGAAGGTCGTCGTTCAAGCTGCTGGTCTGCCTTCTTCCCACGTCGCCACCACCATTGCTGGAGGAGAAGATGGTCGAAGGCTCAACATCAGTCACACGAATCATTACAACTCCTGAAGCAAAAGGAGCAGACGTTTCACATTCGAGAGATTAGGAAACTTTTCAAAAAAAGGAGACTGCGAAGATGCTCACGAGATTAGAGCCATTACTGAGGGTCTTTGATATTTCCAACAGCCTGGTCTTGAAGGCACCGCCTTCGCCGCTCAGGTTGAATTTTGGGATGCGCCGGCCGCTTGGTGCAAAAAACCCTATCACCACCACTATCTTCCATCAGTTAAGACTCAACATGTCCTTGGCAGAGTTACTATTTGGAAACCCTGTTGGCATTTGCTTCTAAGACCTGATTAGATATCAGCTGTTGGAGCTGAAGCTTAATGATACGATTAACTATTCGAATCCTCTATGCCTGAGCAATTTGAATCTGTTTGGGGCCCTAACTATACCCGGCTGGGGAGTTTCCTCTTCTCAATTTAAAACCTTCGAACTGGGAGGTGCTGAATGATCAGACGATTGGGTGCTTAGGAATACGAGCGAGCCATTTGGGACGAGGGCGGATAACAATAATGTCAACTCAAGGGTTTGGAGGACTCCTTTTGCAGCTGAAGGCTATCTGACCTCCGTCTCTCGCTGAAGTCTCGATTTAGATGATGCGATAAGAAGCTTGGAGAGTTCTTTGGTGCAACAACTGTTAGGAGATTGGGGTCCCCTATCAACGGCCCCTTATCTTTTAGATGTAGCGAGCGATGAAGATAAGCAGGGAAAAGATACATAAGTAGAAAGGGATCAAGAACTACAGTCTTGGCAAACAAGTTTGTTTCAGATCACAAAGCGCTGGTGGCACAAAGCGCGGACGCGATTGCCATCTTGGGAACTTCCAAGGTTCCTAAATGAATATTTTATCATGGGAATGTGGGGTCTGGGTGACCCGGAGAAGCGGAGCTCGATCAGAGCTTGGATAAAAGAATGGGGCTGTGATGTTGTGTAATTACATGAGATAAAGATCTCGTCCTGCTCTTTGCTTTTTTGGAAATCTATGAAATGTGACTCGATTTCAGATTTCAGATCACTAGATGCAGTTGGAACGTCGGGTGGCTTGATAGTTGGTTGGAAGAAGAATTTTCTCTCCTCTCTCTCTCTCGTCTCTAAGTTGAGGAGAAGACACACTGTTAAGATAAATATCTTGTTATGTCTCTCTTATGTAATTTCAGTTTCTCTGAGTACTTATCTTGTAGTTAACCCAATGGCTATTCTCCTATATAAGAGAGCCCTCAGGTATGTCTAATGCATCGATTTATTCTCTCCTATCATGGTATCGGAGCAACGGTCCTAGATCGGGGTCCCGGTATCCCACCCAAAACCCTAACCCTATTCCCCCCTGGCGCCGCCGCCGGCCCCTAGCTGCCCCCAGCGGCACCTGCGCCGCCTCAGCACCTCCAGTGATAGCCTCGCCGCCCCCAGCAGCACCCGTGCTGCCCACAGCGGCACTGCCCCGACCCCCAAGCAGCTCTGTGCCGCACCAGCGGCCTCTCGCCCCCCCCCCCCCCCCCCCCCCCCAGCGGCTCCGCGCCGCCCTCCAGTCCGGGTATAGCCCCCCCCCCCCCCCCCCCGACGCCGTCTTTGCCGCCTCCGGAGTAGGGTCAGCGCTTGAACGAGGATTAGGGATGGTTGTATGAGTCTATACATACAACCTATCCCTCATATGATACTGTAGACCGACTACTTTGTTTACCTCCGTCGGTCTGTGGCTCTTCTTCAATCATGTCAGAGAACAAGGGTGACGTCTTTACATCTTCGGGTGCCTTCAAAGGCCCGGCCCCAATAGTCAAGATGGACAGGACCAACTATGAACTATGGTCCATGCAGTTTCGCACCTTGATGCAGTGCCATAATAAGGAGCACATCCTGACAGAATCCGAGCCGGAAGACAAGACTGGAGTGAATGCGACGTGGAAACAAGACGATGCTTATGCTTGTTTATGGCTCTCTGGGACGCTGATTACAGAGATTGCAAATGATATTGTGAATCAACCCACAACAAAGGCTATGTGGAATATACTGGCAGCTACATATGGGCAGTCGAAGAATGAGAGCAAAATACTCCAGTTAGAATTCGACATCTTTTCTACCAAACAGAATGGGAAACCACTACATGCACATTTCTCTCATCTGCGGGGCATGTTCGAGAGATTGCATAGCTTCATTCCGATCACAACCATGACGAAACAACAACATGCATATCGAAATACCACGATGACAAGCGTATTTTTGTCCTCTCTTGATCCTGAGTACGATGCAGCCCGTACTCAACTTCTGACTGGCGAGACTATTCCACCAATGGAGGAGGTGTATAAGCGATTGAGTCGGATTACTACTGCATCGGCGTCTACAGCACAGCGTACCCTTTCAGCTATGGGTGCCACTCGTAGCAGAGGAGGAGCGTCACATTTTCGGGGTCGTGGACCTCGTGATCGAGGGGGAGGCAGACACCGTGGTCCCTGTGCTCACTGTCACCGTCCAGACCGTTCTGAGGAGACATGCTTTCACAAGCATGGATTTTCAGCCTCTGCACGTGTTGCTGAGCAGACTGAGGCTGCAGCTCTCCTAGATGCTCGCTTTGATGACATCGTTTCCAGACTTCGTGAGATGATGACTACACCTACGTCTTTGTCTTCAGGTTCTACGGATGCTGCCGCTTCGGCCAGAGCGTCCTCTAGCTCATCAGGTACTCATTATGCGCTTACCAGTACTACTTGCTCGGACCTGACAGATTGGATTATGGATTCCGGGGCCTCCCATCATACGTGTGGCGACAGCATACAATTTACTGCCTACAGAGCACTTGCACCAGGCCGATCTGTTGTCATTGCCAATGGGGTCCGATTACCCATTGTTGGTCAGGGGGAGATTGCTCTAACGCCCTCTTTGAGTCATCAGAATGTCTTACTCGCACCTGACTTTCAGATGAACTTGTTGTCTATTAGCCAGCTTACAAAAGATTTACATTGCCGTGCCATCTTTGACCCTTATACTTTTGTGTTTCAGGACATACTGACTGGCAGGATGATTGGAAGTGGCCGTGAGCAGAGGGGCTTGTATAAGCTTGCTATATCATCATCTGTTGGAGTTGCAACTATTCCCTTTGGATCAGTTTCTCCATTTCTTTGGCATCTTCGGTTTGGCCATCTTCCTCTGCAGAAGATGTGTCATGTCCTGCCACAGATATCTACCCGTACCGCATTGGATTGTGAAGCCTGTTGGGTCGTCTGAGCCGTCATAGTAGTCGGTCTTTTGAGCTGTTTCACTTCGATATTTGGGGTCCGAGTCGTGTCCCTGATCTTCATCATGGCCTTAAATTTCGACGAATTTCGATCGAAATTCGGTCGAAATTCGGTTTCGTGGCGATGCCGATATCGAAACCATGTATAATATCAGTTTCCAAGATTTCGGTCGAATTTCGGTCATTTCGGTCCATTTCGATGGAAATTGTTCACAGATTTCTCGGATTTCGGTGGAATTTCGGTGGGATTTCGGTTCATTTCGGTCCATTTCGACTGAAATTGTTCTAGGTTACCATATGTCATGCCTAGGCCACTTATTGATATTCATAGGTACTATTTGATCACTAAATGAAATTTATAGGTCACTATTTCAACCACCATTGCAATATAAGCCACAATTCCAACCACCATTGTAATAAATAAGGCCATTAAGGGTCCTCTTTAAACCCAATAAATATAATGTATATGTTCTCATTCCATCTCACAACTTCACAAGTCACAATTCACAACCCACTTAAGTCTTGGAGAGCCAAGTTTCCAAATTCCAAGCAAGGTAAGTATTTTACCATATTTTTTCATAACACAGCTTTTTTTAACATACTTCGAGATGCCAAATATGTATTTTTTTCATCTTTGAATGCTAACTTAAGAGTTCAAAATCTTCATTGTTAGAATCTTTATATAACCATCTTGTTATCTTTTCCTAAGCCCACTTGACTGTAACTATTAGGTAGGGCCTTGCATATTAACAATCTTCAGAGTTCTTTTCCTTGCATATCTTTTCCGGGCTTTCCTAGACCCTACATATTAATACATTACATTGCATCATTTTAACTCACAAGACACTAGAAGATTGTCTTTTTAGGACTCTCTTGTTACTTCTCTCTATTATAAGGAGTATGTGTGTCTGTACATGTGGTAGGTTGTTAACAACCTTCCAAGTCTTTGACTGTAACTATTTTTCTACTATTAGACTGGACGTAGATTGTGCTTATGAATGCTACACAATTTCTTGGTGTTAATTAATTTGTTTGTCTCGTATAACATACATTTTACGATCACAAGCCCTACTATGCATTTATTTTGGCATACATGTTAAAATATCCGTGTTTGTGTGTGTGTCTTATTTTATTTTTAAATAAAAGTATTATTATTCTTTTGAGAATTGATAGAAAAAGTGAATGCCAAAATTTAACTGTGTACTGAAATATGAAATTTCACTCTGGACGGTCGTCGATATGATGACCGAAATCATTATTTTAAGACACTGAACATTATAACATCTTATTATAAGCAAAAAACTTGTATTTATGTCTCTTTTATTGATTAAACAACATTACAAATCTTAATTTTTTAAAAAATGAGTTTTCAAGTCATTTTCCCAATTTCCAGCCATTTCACCGAAATTCCACCGAAATTCCACCGAAATTCCTTTTCTGGGCTTACTGAAACGAAACCGAAATCCGACATTTGAGGCCTTGATCTTCAGAGACATTGTTATTATATGGTTGCTGTCGATGATTATTCCAAACTATCTTGGGTGTTCTTGTTGAAACAAAAGTCTGAAGCGGGTGTTATTATTCAAAAATTTATTGCTGAAGTTAATAATATCTTCTCTACCACTGTCAAAATAATTCGCACGGATAAACAGATTTTCTAAGTCCCTAAGGCATTGTTCATCAAACTTCTTGTAGCTACACTTCGCAACAAAATTGTGTGGCGGAACGCAAACATCGCCACTTTCTTGATGTCACACGGACTTTGTTGATCCATAGTCGTGCCCCTCACTCTTTTTGGGGGGACGCTATTCTCACTGCATGCTACTTGGTGAATCGTATGCCGTCTACTGTTCTTGGAGAGGAGGTCCCCTTCTTGCTTGCGTTTCCCGAGAAGGACCGATTCTCCCTCACACCTCGAGTCTTTGGGTCTGTGGCGTTTGTGCATAATTGTACCCCTGGTCGTGATAAGCTCTCTCCAAGAGCCGTCAAATGTGTGTTTGTTGGGTACTCTCGTACTCAAAAAGGGTATAGATGTTATGATCCGGTGAGTAGGAGATACTATGTAAGTGCTGATGTTACTTTCTTTGAGTCTATCATGTACTTCTCTTCTACAGGTGACAAGTTATCCAATAACAATGAGGACGATATTGTTGTTCCTCCACCTCCATCTCTCCCACTATTTGAACCTGAGCAACCTTTACCTCCACCACCACCTCCACCACCGCCACCACCTGAGCCAAGATTTTTACCCATTGTTTACACTCGCAGGTCTTCTACTAGCTCTTCTGCTCATCAGCCATCCACACCATCCAGCATGCCTCAGGTATGTCATGATAACATTATCTCTACTGATGGCACTGGAGTTTTACATCATACACATGATGATTCTGCTGTAGACGACAGCGGGGAGGCCGATTTGGATATTCCTATTGCGCTGAGAAAGCCACGATGTCAATGTGCCACATGCCCACTTGCAGCACATGTCTCTTTGGATCATCTTTTTGATGAGTACATGAAGTTTTTTGTTGGTCTTTCTGTGGTTACTATCCCACGAACATATATGGAGGCTTTACAGGACAGCATGTGGTGTCAGGCCATGGAAGAAGAAATGGCGAACTTAACATCACGAGGGACATGGACTATTGTTTCAGCTCCACGAGGTGCTTCGATTGTAAGCTGCAAGTGGATATTTTCCACTAAGAAAAATACATATGGTAGTGTGGATCGCAACAAGGTAAGATTGGTGGCCCGTGGCTTTACCCAGACATACGATGTTGATTATCAGGATACGTTTTCTTCAGTTGCGAGGCACCCGACGCTTCGGATTTTACTAGCAGTTGCAATTTCACGGGATTGGCCGTTATTTCAGCTTGATGTGAAGAATGCATTTCTCTATGGAGATCTTCAGGAGGAAGTTTACATGCAGCAGCCACCCGGGTTTACTGCTGAGGGGGAGTCCCAGAAGGTATGCAGGCTAAGGCAATTTATGGCCTAAAGCAGAGGCCCAGAGCTTGGTACCAAAAGCTGTCAGAATTGATTGAGCAACAGGGGTTTAAGAGGTCAACTGCAAACCACTCACTTTTTGTTCAGAAGACACAACGAGGTACGGTTGCCATCCTTGTTTATGTAGATGGCATTATTGTGACAGGAGATGATACTCAAGGCATTCAGATAGCCAAGAAGTTCCTAGGTAAAGAGTTTGTGACCAAGGATCTTGACACTCTTCGCTACTTCCTGGGGTTAGAGTTTGCCAGGAATCATCGTGGTCTAGTGATGACCCAGAGAAAGTTCATCATGTACCTCTTTTCTGAGACATGTATGACTGGATGCAAGCCTGCTACGACTCCTATGGATCCAAGTATGAAATTGTATGATGAGGATACTGAAGAAGTTGATAGCAGGAGGTACAGAGAACTAGTTGGGAAGCTTCTATATGTTACTATCACCAGACCAGATATTATGTTTGTAGTAAGCAAGGTCAGCCAATTCATGGAGCGGCCCAGAAAGGCACATATGGATGCTATCCATATGATTTTGAGATATCTGAAGAACTCACCTGGTTCGGGACTCTTATTCAGTAGGGATGCATCCTTGGAGGTAACAGCTTGTGCAGACGCTGACTATGCAGGATGCCCCACGGACAGAAAGTCTACTTCAGGGTTTACAGTTTTTGTTGGACACTCTCTTGTCTCATGGAAAAGCAAGAAGCAGACTGTAGTTGCTAGATCAAGTGCAGAATCTGAGTACATAGCTATGGCCCAAGGGAGTGCAGAGATAATATGGGTTAGATCGGTGTTGATTGATCTTACCATAGAAGTTCCTCTTCCTATGCAGCTCTTTTGTAATAATCAAGCTGCATTATTCATTGCAAATAATCCTGCATTCCATGAACGAACAAAATATATTGAGGTGGACTACCATTACTCTCGAGACTTGATACAGAAAGGACTCATATCTACTTCTCATGTGTCTACAGGAGATCAGACGGCTGATATCTTCACCAAGGCCCTATCTCGAAGTCCTTTTCAGAAGTGATGTTCCAAGCTGAGCGTGATAGATATATATGCTCCAGCTTGAGAGGGAGTGTTAAGATAAATATCTTGTTATGTCTCTCTTATGTAATTTCAGTTTCTCTGAGTAGTTATCTTGTAATTAACCCAAGGGCTATTCTCCTATATAAGAGAGCCCTCGGGTACGTCTAATGCATCGATTCATTCTCTCCTATCACACACGTTAACTGTTCTTCTAGAGATTGTTGGGAGAGACTTAAAGTTGGCTCTTTCTTGTATCTATGGTCCTTGCGCTCATTCCATTAGATCCGAGTTGTGGGACGACTTTTACAGTGTGAGAAGCACCTTTCCCGATGGTGCTTGGTTGATCGATGGAGATTTCAATGTTACCTTACTTTCCTCGGACCACCCACGTCTGAGAGGAGGGCAAGACCCTGGGTCGATTGAGTTTGCTAATTTAATTGATGAACTAGAGTTTGAAGTATTTGATCCCTCAGATACTAGGTGCACTTGGAGAAATTCAGGCTCACAATCGTGAATTGACAGTTTTTTCGTGTTTGCGGAGCTTTTAGAAGCCTTTCCACTGTCTACCTCATCCTCCAAACCTCGATCAAGATCCGATGGCATGCCTTTTGTTTTGGATTCTGGAAACGCTTCCCCAGGAATAGGCTTTTCAGATTTGAACGCGCTTGGCTACTTTAAGAGGGGTTCAGAGATCTGGTCACAACTTTCTGGTCTTCGGTTGTTGTCTCTGGTTCTTCAGCATCACAGTTGGCGCAAAAGCTGGTGTCTTTACGAGTGAGACTCTGCTCTTACAAACATGAGGTCCGTGAAGATAGGCGCGCGGTTCACGCAGAGGCAAATGTATAGGTGAACCGTCTGGATAGATTGGAGGATACCGAAGATCTGTCGGAAGGTGGAAGACAAGAAGAGAGTGGCAAAATGGAAGTAGCGCTCTCAGAACTTGTAGCTCAAAGAGAGGGATGTAAACACAGCTTATTTCCATCGAATAGCCAGTGGAAGACGCCGCCAAAATTCAATTCGTTTTGTCCAGATTAATGGGAGAAGTATAGAGCGGGATTGGGATATAGGGCTTGTCGTTGATCGTTTTTTGATTTGTCCAGAAGGACATATTCTTAGAATTGGAGGTGGACATGCCAAAGTGCATCGGTCCTATATGAACAACATGCTATTAACCTGATACATGAATTTACAACAGAGGAGGTGATGGCAATGGTTTGGAACTTGAATGCGGATGGTGCACCGGGTTCATATGGTTTTCCCATTTTTTTCTTCTGTAAGTTCTGGTCAGTCGTTTGTACCGATGCCGTTAATGTAGTGAAGGAGTTTGCTAGAGAAAATGCAGAGTTTGAAAAACTAAACAAGGCGTTCATTTTCTTGCTACCTAAGAAGGATGCTTTTGAGAGAATAGAAGACTATCTCCCAATTGCACTTTCAAATACCATTTATTTATTAGTAGCCACGGTACTTCCTATTGACAATTAGATCAAACATGATACTAGATCTTATTATTTTACAGCTCCATTCTGCATTTATTCCTGGAAGGCATATTGCAAATTGTTTGGTCATGGCCACGCAAATTATAACGGAATGGAAAAGGAAAAAAAACGACAGGAGTGTAGAGTATATGTTATGTTATTTTGTACCGTGTCATATTTGTCTTTTCTTTTGGACTCTTGATGTAATTTACCCATAGGCTACTCTCCTATATAAGAGAGCCTAGGGCGTATAGAATAAACAAGTCTCTTATTTTTTTCTCAACATGGTATCAGAGCGACGATCCTAGACCGGAGTTCTTGAACCAAACCCTAACCCTAGCCCCCTCCACCTCCAAGCGCGCCGCCTTCCTTGGCTTCCATGCATCGCTACCTTGGCCTACCGCGCACCGTCTAGGCCCCAGCCCCCTGCGCCTGGGCCCTGTCCTCCTGCACGCGCCTCCCGCGCGTCGCCCAGGCACCACGCGCCGCCTCCCAGGCACCACACGTCGCCATCGCGTCGCCCTTCCAGGCACCGCGCCTCGCACTTCCAGGCTTCTTCCAGCGCCACGTGCTCCACGACGCCCCTCCGCCTCTCCGTGCGCACCTTGATTGCCTAGAGCATCTCGGTCTCGTGTTTCCCGCCTAGAGCATCTCACCTAGGCTGTGACTGTGCATGTATCTCGTCGAGTACACACCGCCTTCCTAGGGTTCGGCCAACCCTAGGTTATCTTCGTTAGCAAGGAGACCTTCGCCCGCGTCTCCAAGTTAATGAGTTTGTTTGCTTGAGTCTACACATGCAACCGAACTCGTGAATGTCAGTGTAGACAATCATACCTTCAGTCTACAACCCTAGTCTTCTATTATCATCATGTCAGAAAGCAAGGTAGATATCCCATCTACATGCGCCTTCAGAGGTCTTGCGCCTATTGTGAAGATGGACGGTTCGAACTACGAACTGTGGGCCATGCAGTTCATGAGTATGATGAAGTCGACCGGTAAGAAGCACATTCTTACTGAGGAAGATCCTGCTGAGAAGACATGGGTCAACGCCTCATGGGAGGCAGATGATGCATATGCCAAGGTTTGGCTATCAGGAACATTAACAATTGAGATTGCCAACGATATTCTCCATCAGCCCACTACAAAAGTAATGTGGGATATTCTAGCTGCCACCTATTCACAGGCAAAGAATGAGACGAAGATTCTGCAACTCCAGCATGACATTTTTACTATCAAGCAGAATGGACGGCCTCTACACTCATTATACACATCTTTACGTGGAATGTTTGAGAAGCTCTACAGCTTCATTCCTCTCACAGCCACTCCTGAGCAACAGAAGACCTATCGGAATGCCACTATGGTTGGTATGTTTCTGGCTGCCCTTGATCCAGAGTATGAGGCAACACGTTCCCAGATCTTGGCAGATTCAACTATTCCTCCGATGGAGGAAGCCTTTCACAGACCGAGTCGTATTACTGTTCTTTCATCTACTGCAACTCAGACCGCCTCAGCCATGGCAACGAATCGATGTCGTGGGGGTCATCATCAGTTCTGTGGCCGTGGACCTCGGGGCAGAGGGGGTCATGTTCGGCCATCATGCACTTTTTGCCACCGTTCTGGGCATACCAAAGATACATGCTATTCCAAACACAGATTTCCTGCTTCTGCACGAGTAGCTGAACAGATTGAACCTCCATCTGCTTCATCTCTGGACCATCGCTTTGATGATCTTGTAGCCATCTGAGGGGGATTATTCCTCCATACGGTCCCATTGCATCAACGCCTACTTCTGAGAGTCACTCCGACGTTGCTGATTCTGCATCCACCAGTACCTCAGGTAGCACTTATGCATTCACTAGCAGTAGTGGATCAAATACTTTAGAGTGGATTATGGACTCCGGTGCCCCACATCATCTGTGTGGTGATCAAGGTCTACTTACAGCCTACCGACAGGTTCCTCCAGGTCGTACTGTGGTTATTGCTAATGGGACGCATTCCCCGATTACTGGTCATGGGGAGATTAGCCTGACACCCTCTATGCACCTCAAGAATGTGCTGCACGCACCTGATTTTTGTATGAATCTGTTGTCCATGAGCCAACTTACAAAGGATTTACATTGTCGAGAAATTTTTGATCCATCTTCTCTCATTTTTTAGGACATCCTTACAGGCAACGTGATTGGGCGTGCTATGAGCAGGGCGGTCTATATCGTCTCAGTCGGACTCCTTATGCCGGAACCTCTTTTCTTCCTGCTGGATCTGTCTCTCTTTTCCTGTGGCACTTGCCCTTTGGCCATTTACCGCTTCAGAAATTGTGTCGTGTGTTACCCCAGGTTTCACCTCACACGTCCATCCAATGTGAGGCTTATCAGTTGGGAAAGCATCATCGGTCTACCTTTCCCAATCGTCAGAGTCGGAGCAGTAGCTCGAAGTTTGAGTTGTTTTTTTTAAGCCAGAATGTGGGGGATACACTCTTAGGTGTTCACCCCTTAGACTAGATTAAAGCTAAAACCGAAAAGAAAAGTATAGAAAAAAGAGGCGCTCTACGCAAGCCACGAGCGCACCACTCCTGACGCACGAGTACATACATTTTCCTTGTAAAACCTAAGGCTAGAAAACAACAGCTCATTCCTAGCCAACCAGATAGACCAGACCAAAGCCAGAGGCCGCAACAACTCCCCTCTTGGCCGATGCCTGGCCGTGATTAGCACACTGCAGAAATCCTCAATCCCCGTCCTGCCGATCCACTCCAGACCCTGGTCATCCCAAACATGTAACACGGATGGGCATGAGAAGAAAAGATGATCCGGGGTCTCAATCCCCCCCTCACAGAGCAAGCACCTGTTGGAAACAAACCCGAGAAGTCTAGCGCATCGGTCCCGCGTCATCAGCCTCCTCCTCCTGAACAACCAAAAGAAGGAGGCAATCCTCGTCGGAAGGCCCAGCCCCCAGAAGAAAGCGCAATCCCTCACCAGCTTCGCGCAAGTTTGAGTTATTTCATGTTGATTTCTGGGGTCCTAGTCGTGTTCTTGATCATCAGGGACACATGTTTTATATGGTTATTGTGGATGATTTCTCTCGTGTGTCTTGAGTCTTTTTGTTAAAGAATAAATCTGAAGCTGGGAATATTATCATAAATATCATCAATGAAGTTCATAATGTTTTTTCTGCATATGTAAAGATTGTGAGAAGTGACAATGCCTTGGAATTTTGTACTCGTACTCTCTCCAATTATTTTTCAACACAAGGGATTATCCACCAAACAACCTGTGCCTATACTTCTCAACAAAATGGAGTTGCAGAAAGGAAACATCGTCATTTACTTGATGACACCATGTCGCTTCTCATACAGAGTCATGCTTCTCATTCTTTCTGGGGCGATGCTGTCCTAATGGCATGTTATCTCATTAATCGCATGCCGTCGTCTGTCTTAGGTGAGAAGATTCCTTTGTCCCTTGTTTTTCCTGAAAGAGAATTGTTCTCCCTCACTCCACATGTGTTTGGCTCGGTGGCCTTTGTTCACCAGTTGTCTCCAGGTATTGACAAGCTATCTCCTAAGGATGTTAAGTGTGTTTTCGTCGGGTACTCTAGAACACAAAAGGGAGGGTACAAGTGTTATGATCCATTGCACATGAAATATCTTGTTAGTGCTGATGTTACCTTTTTCTGTCTGTTATGTACTTCTCTTCTACAGGTGATCAATTGGTATCCTCTGGCACTGATGAAGCCATATATATGTCACCATCATCTCCATCTCCACCACTACCTACATCTCCTACACCTCTTGTCACCGTTCCTGTTCCCCCATTACCACTCCACTATACCCGTTGGCCTGCTTCTGCTCATGGTCACCGCTCATCATCTAGCTCGCCTGAGGTATGTTCTGAGAATATAATCAATATTGATGGATCTAACGATTTACCTGAGCAGGATGTGTTATAGAGGCCAGATGAGGATGCAGGTGACTTGGATCTTCCTATTGCACTTCGGAAACAGAAGTGCAGTTGCACGTCATATCCTATAGCATCCGCCATTTCTTTTGATCGTTTATCTGGAGAATTCAGGAGCTTTGTCATTGCACTATCGACAGTGGATATTCCACGGAATTACCAAGATGCATTGAAGGACAGTAGATGGCGTTTAGCCATGGAAGAAGAGATGGCTACCCTTCAGTGAGAGGTACCTGGAGTCTTGTCCCTGCACCTACCGATGTGTCTACAGTGAGCTGCAAGTGGGTCTTTACAGTTAAGCAGAATGCAGATAGCAGCATTGACAGATACAAGGCACGCCTGGTTGCTCGTGGATTTACACAGACATATGGGATGGATTATCTTGATACATTCTCGCTGGTTGCTTGCCATTCCACCCTACGGATCCTTCTTTCTGTTGCGGTTACTCGTGATTGGCCACTATTCCAATTAGATGTTAGGTGACTTACAGGTGGAAGTCTACATGCAACAACCACCTGGTTTTGCTGTTGAGGGGGAGTGTTCTAAGGTGTGTAAACTTCATAAGGCCATCTATGGCCTTAAGCAGAGCCCCAGAGCTTGGTTCCAGAATTTCTCAGACTTGTTTGAAAAACAGGGGTACAGACGTTCCAATGCAGTTCATTCCCTGTTCATACATAAGACATCCAGAGGTATTATTGCAATTATGGTGTATGTAGATGATATCTTGATTACATGTGATGATGGACAGGGAATTCAGAGGGCGAAAGAAATCCTGGGTCGTGACTTTGTCACCAAGGATCTTGGAGTCCTTAGATATTTTTCGGGACTGGAGTTCGCCAAAAATCCTCATGGACTGGTAATGACCCAAAGGAAATATGTCACTGACCTGTTGAGTGAAACATGAATGCTTGGATGCCGACCGGCCACTACACCCATGGAACCTAGAATGAAATTATATGATGATGACACTGAGGAGGTGGATAGGAGAAGATACAGGGAACTGGTGGGCAAACTTCTTTATGTTACTATTACCAGACCCGATATCTCTTTTGCTGTTAGTCGGGTGAGCCAGTTCATGGAGCAACCACGTCAGGTACATACGGATGCTATACATATGATACTCAGGTATCTTAAATCATCTACAGGTGCAGGTCTATTATTCAAGAAAGACAAGGAGATTACTATTTCAGCGTGTGCCAAGGCCTTAAATGTCGGTTTCGGTCACCATTTCGGTATCGACCAAAACAGAATTTCGATGGAATTTCGGTGGAATTTCGACTGAAATTTCGGTCATTTCGGTCATTTTTTGTACTAGGACCCCCATATTTCGGTCATTTCGGTCATTTCGGTCGAATTTCGATTTCGACTGGATATCGATATTCGACAGAAATTCGACCGAATTTCGCTGAAATTTGAGGCCATGGCGTGTGCAGATGCAGATTACACAGGATGCCCCAATGATAGGAAGTCCACCACTGGATTTGATGTGTATGTTGGAAACTCTCTCGTCTCATGGAGAAGCAAGAAGCAAACTGTTGTAGCCAGATCCGGTACTGAATCTGAATATAGGGCTATGGCCCAGGTCAGTACAGAAATGATGTGGGTGAAAGCTGTTCTTACGGATCTATATATAGAAGTCCCACTTCCTATGGCTCTGGAATGTGACAATCAAGCTGCTATATTTATTGCAAATAATCCAGCATTTCATGAACGAACCAAGCACATTGAGGTTGATTGTCACTTTATACGAGATATGATTTAGAAGAGGTTTATCTCTACATCGCATGTTAGCTCAGGGGACCAAACTATAGATATCTTTACCAAGGCGTTACTTAGAGGGCCATTCCAGATGTGCTCGTCCAAGCTGAGCATGATTGATATCTATGCTCCATCTTGAGGGGGAGTGTAGAGATATATGTTATGTTATTTTGTACCGTTTCATATTTTTCTTTTCTTCTGGACTCTTGATGTAATTTACCCATAGGCTACTCTCCTATATAAGAGAGCCTAGGACATATGGAATAAACAAGTCTCTTATTTTTTCCCAACAAGGAGTACTTTGGAAAGTGGACTTCTCAAAAGCTTATGACACAGTTGATTAACACTTTTATGGATGACAATATTTAAACGCGGCTTCTTGGACTTGTGGATCTCTTGGATTAAACGATGCTTCACTACGTTATCTTTTTCTGTCCTACTTAATGAGCTGCTTGAAGGAGGTTTTTTCCAGCCACAACGAGGAATCGGACAGGGGTGTCTCCTTGTACCTATGCTTTTTGTGATTGCTGCTGATGTATTACTGTGTATGGTGGAACATGTGATGTCAAATGATCTTACATCTGGCTACAAATCAAATGGGATTTCTATTCCTCCGTTGCAATATGCAGACGACTCCATTTTCTTTATAGAGCGGGGCAATGAGAAGGCAAAAGGTATGACAACCACGGTAGAATTTTTTTGTGAACCGTCGGGTTTGAGCTTGAGCCATGATAAATCGAAGGCTATCCCCTTTGGCTTGCCAGTTAACGAAGCGTTTGAGTGGTGTGACGAGCTAGGAATGGCTACTAGTTCTCTCCCAATTCGTTATTTGGGCTGACCCCTCTCTTCTGGTTGTTTGAAGCTGTCTGACTGGTTGCCGATCATTTAGAAGATGGGGAGAAGATTTTTAGGCTGGAAGGTGGCTATTTTATCCTGCGGTGGCCGGTTAGTCTTGCTGCATGGCGTTCTCTCTGCTATCCCCATTTCTTATGTCTTCCAGACTTCTCCCTGTTGACATTAGACGATGTCTCAAATGGATCATGCAGCGTTCTCTCTAGGGTAAGAATGCGCAGGAGGGGTCGGATATTCATCTCGTTGATTGGGAGACAGTTACTCTTCCCAAATCGGAGGGAGGTCTTGGGATTACTCATCAGAACTCTATGAATAAGGCTCTTCTTCTCAAGTGGCTGAGTAGGATCTGGGGTAGAAGTGAAGATTTATGCTGTCGTCTAGTCCACAACATTGGTACTCAGGACAATTTAACACAACACAGACACTACATGCCATCGGCATTTTGGAAAGGAATGACCAAGTGACGCCTCATTTTCAGGGCCATTTCAAACCAATGCTTGGCGGCTTCTGGACTGATAACTGGGCATGTGTTGGTATTTCTCTTTACGATACCCCCTCTTATTTGTTCTGGCCGCTGATCGTAATGCATGGGTATTGGATTGCTGGGTTGATGACAATTGATGCCTTCGTTCTTGTCAGATTTTGCTGATCAATGACTAGACGAGTATCTCCAACTTTTAGAATCGCTCAGACAAAGGGAATGCCTGTCTTCTAGGCATGACCACTGGATATGGAAGGACATAAATTTTTCGGTGAAACGTGCAGACATAACTATTACAAGGCCTCCACTATCGTGGATGAACGTCATAGTTCATAACTGCAAGTTTATTTGGGACCTTAAACTACTAAATAGAATTGGTTTTTTTAATGCACAAACGTCGGATTATGACAAGGGACTGTTGTGAAAGAATACTATCGGTCGTCTCCAACAGATGTGCCCTTTGCGGAACACATATTGAGACGGTGGAACATCTCTTTTTCCAGTGTGCAAAGACATCTGGAGTTCATCCATAGATTGGGGCTATCTGACTAAATTTTCAAAGCTTGTAATCGTTTTGGGAATCCTTATTTCGGTAACAATATCTTCCTAGGAAAGGGCTCTTGCTGCATGTGGCTACCTTGTGGGAAGTTTGGTTGGCTCGCAGTGGGTCTTTTTTCTTCTCCGAGAGTTTATTTCATAAATGTACTCTTCCATGCTAGATTTCTTTTAGATTCCTTGGTATTGTAAGTATCTCTGTAATGCTTTTTAATCTTTAATAAAATGGGACGGACACCATAGCGTGCTTTCCCCTCTTTGGTCTAAAAAAGGCATCGAAGGGTGATGATTGGTTTATTTTGAATCAAGGTGATGATGGTTGGTGTTGATAAGTATTGGAGGATAAGGATATTATGATTGATCTTATGGAGATGTTGAAGAGTTTGGAGGACGAGGAGGGTCCCTCATAGGGATATGATTGTTGGTCTTGGTATGATGGTGAATTCTCAATTCGCAAAACACATAAACCCTTGATGGGGTTTATGCCTTTTGATCCAGAATGTGTATGGGTGATTGTAGGCGGATTTGGAGTTGGAAGATTCTGATGTGAGTGAAGGTATTCCTATGGCTTTTAAGGTGTCTTATGGTGATAACGGGAGATAGATATGGCACGATTTTTCAAGGGAGGACTGGATCCAACCTGCACCCAATGTCCTGGAAATATTTGGGTCCATCACATGTTCTTTTCTTGTGCGGCCTCTATGAGGCATGGGTGATCTATGATACCACGATGATTGCAATGGTGGGGATCATATGCGGAGAGAGTCGGAGCTCTAACTGTTGTCTGGATTGGCCATGAATGGGGTGATTTTTCTTCGAGTGCTTTTATGATGAAAACGAAATTGCACATGCGAAAGAGCTAGCAGAGAGTTAGGTCATGTAAATTCTTCTTTTTGGGTTTTATAACCGTGTACCTATAATATGTAATTAATGGCGAAGTTTTTGGGCTTACACCTATATGGTGGATGCCCTTTTTTCTTTCAAAATAGAGAGGTAAATGGTTGACATGGGAGATTTCTAAAAGGCACTCCTCATCCAAAAGTACTTTGTTAAAATGTGAAAGTTGGGAAGTGTATGCGGACAATGCTTTGCAATTTTATCCTCCTCCCCAAAGAGTTACAAAAGAAATGTTGAGGGATGGAAAAAAGGTCAGTAATTGGCGGGGATCGGATGAGGAGAGAGTCAGAGCTCTGTTGTCTAGGCTGGCCAGGAATGGAGTGTTTTTTCGTCAAGAATGCTTTTATTACGAAAATGAAACTGCGCATGCGAAAGAGCTAGCAGATAGTTAGGTCATGTAAATTCTTTTTTTTTGGGGTTTTCCTAACCGCGTACCTATAATATGTGATTAGTGCCGAAATTTTTGGGCACACACCTATAATATGTGATTAGTGCCGAAATTTTTGGGCACACACCTATACTGAGAATGCCCTTTTTCTTTCAAAAAAGAGAGGTAAATGGTTGACATGGGAGATCTCTAAACACACTCCTCATCCAAAAGTACTTTGTTAAAATGTGAAAGTTGGGAAGTGTATGCGGACAACGCTTTGCAATTTTTCCCCCTCTCCAAAGAATTACAAAAGAAATGTTGAAGGATGGAAAAAAGACCAGTAAAATATTTTGAAACTAATAGGATCAAACAGTTTCAAGACTTCCGTGATGCATCCTATGTTCAGGCAACTCATCAAGAGATACGTTTTTTGAAGCAGAGGAGAATTGATGCGAGCACATATTAGGGTTTGCGTAAGTTGGGGTTTGGTTTGTTCTCTTTCGGTTGTATGAGTTTATATTAGATAAATTGAGATCAATTTAAGATCACAACGTTTCATGGTTGTTAATTTGGTAAGCTAAATTGAGAGTAAATCTTGGAGTTAGGGTTTGACAGGATTTTTTTTATTTTCGTTTTTTGTTTTGGGATCTCAAGTCGCTCTGTATAATAGGGGTTAATAGGTCATTGTTTAAGGATATCATGTTATGAAACGGATTGAACTGAGTCTGGAGATTGCCTCGATTTATCCCCTTATTCCTTATTTTTACCGTGAGAAGCTGCCCCTTATATACCTTGCTCTCCTGACCCGTGAAGCAAGTTTCGTCAATTTTCCCGTCTCTTCTCATCTCTGAATTCAAACTGCATCTGGTCGAAATGGAGCAACTTATTCAAGGGAATCTGTGTAAAGAAAGGGACATTTTGAAAATTGAGAGCTTATGAGATCATAAATGTAAAATGCCAGTAGGTGTAAAAACTCTAGCTTCTGGAAGTTCAGCAAAAAGGCTTTTTTTGGTAATCAAAGCAAATTTGTATAAAGCCTGGCATATATATTAAATGAGCCGTGTGTGTTTGTAATACAAAAGTTTACCGTTTTATCTATCTGTTAATTTCGTTTTTATATTCAGCTTTTTTTCGGTTTCATTTCTGTTTTTTAATCATGTAGACTTTCTGATTTCTGTTTGTTTCTTGACTTGTTGTTTCATCAATTTATTTTTTTTCTACTCTTTCAGAGATATACCTGTAAATAGGGTTGCTGGTAACAACTTTTTTGACTCTATATTTGGTGAACATGAAGACTGTGCGGTGGAAGATTTATCTGGAAGTGATGGTTATCTCTCAGAGGTTTGTTGTCAAAAATATTATACAAACTAACTTTTCGGTTGGCTCTGCTTACTTATAATTTCGCAAATTGATGAATAGGACCCAGACTGCCCTTACATTTCTGAAAGCGAAGATGGGGATGCCGCTGATAGTAAGTGTGTTTGCATATACATAGTAGCTGTACATTAATCGACAAAAATGTTGAATTTGCTTATTAGCAGAGATGTGTGAAGGCAAGGTTTCCTCAACGGCACAAAATACTGCTACTTACTTGGAACTTTATAAACGAAAGGAAAAGTTGGACAAGCTAATGAAAAAGGTGGTCACAGCTTAGTTGTTGGTACTTTTTTTAAATTGTCTTCTCAGGTTTACGTTGTCTGCTGTCAATGTATCGTTTATCTTTCAAAGAAAAATGTAACGTGTATCTGACTGGAGGATGCATCTTTAATCAACTGCTACCTGAAGTTCTTATTCCTTTCTTCGATGTTGTGAAAGCACATCACAATATTGTATTAGTTACTAACTTGCTGTTCTGCCATGTAGATGTTAGCCTCAATGCGTTTTTTAATTGGTCAGTGCGCTCCAGCACTTTGAGGTCAGCTTTGGAATATTTAAGCTGGAGCTTTCTCATTCCATCATAATCTTTTATTCAATTCTTTACTATTTTTCAAGTTACCTTTGAACCCTCTGGTGGTAGTGCAGTGTGCCTACCACCCAAAAGACTAGGGTTCAAATCCTCTTGTGGGGGTTGCATTAGGTAGTCGACAACCGGCGTAAAAAATAGTCGAATCTTTCAACATAGATTTGAGTAAGAATCCATGTAGCCGAATCTTCTTTTAGTGGGAGAAGGCTTTGACATTTTTAACCTTTGAACACTCTAAAATTACCAAATCACATTCAATCTGAAGGTCACCGGAAGAATGCTAGATCTGCAGGTGCGGGGCGAATAACTTGGAATAGATAATATATATTAAAAATCGCAGGCAGAATAATTAACCAAATTCGCAAGGATATTTTTCCTGGTTCGATCGATCATGAGGTCTACATCAGATTCTCTAGTACCATTATTGTAATTTACACTAAAAGTCATTTAAAGTAAGAATGAAATTCTAAACCAATGACCGGAATAAAACTTTTTGGATGAGATGTGGAAACAAAAACCAATATATTAGACAAGCTAACACAATGAAAATATGCAATTAGAGTTACAGGTCTTCTCCAGACACGGGAAACATCTTAAAAACACCTTAAAGTTTATCTAAATGGAAACAAATTGTCATTTCTGTTTTGAGGATTTTGGTGTCCGGTATGCATTTATTGGCTGCAATCCTTTCATAAAAATTGTTGGCCTTCATTATGGGGGTCTTGACTAAGGTGTCAAATTTCGGATTCGTTTTGCACTAAAAGATAGATTTCAGAATCTCACGCTATTGCTGAAAAGTTGTGGAAATGTATATGAAACCAATTTTCCACCTTGAATTTAATGTTTTCAATGTAGTTTAATCAATAAATGAGATTGAAATACACACTTGTTTGTTACAATATATGTGTAAATATTCATTAAAAATTAGAGGTCTAAATAGATTTTATTATTATTTATTGTTATAATGTTGCACACTCTGGTATAAAGGAAGATTTGTATTATGTAGTACTATGTAATATATGCACTGAAATTTTATATACAAAAATGTACATTAGAAAATAACTTGAAACAAAAATGTCATATATGTGGGGGGTGAGGCAGGGGTGCCTGCTGGCACCACTTCTTTTTGTGATTGCGGCGGACGCGCTGGCAATGATGATGAGGCTAGCAACGACTAACGAGTTTTATGCTGGGTACATGAGAGCCGGCACTTCCATCCCCATTTTGCAGTATGCCGACGACACGGTTCTGTTCATTGATGGGGACCCGGTGCGTGCGAGGCATGCCTCATGCATTATGGATATCTTTGGGGAGGTCTCGGGCCTGAAGTTGAACATAGACAAGTCCAAGGTCATCCCATTTGGTGTGACGCAGGAGGAGGCTCAAGATCTTTGTCGTGTCTTGCGCTGTCCGGAGGGATCCCTTCCGACCACGTACTACTTGGGGCTCCCTTTGACAGCTGGGCGGTTGTGGGCGACGGATTGGAAGGTGGTTATTGACAGAGTAAAAAGTAAAGTGGCGGGTTGGAAGTCACGAATAATCTCTAAGGGGGAAAGCTGGTCCTCCTCAAGCACGCTCTTTCCACTATCCCAATTTTCTTCTTCTCCACGCGACTGATGCCTGTGGGGTTGCGACAAAGGCTAGAGGGGATGATGAAGCGTTTCTTTTAATCAGACAGGAGGCAGGAGGGTATGAGAATGCTCCTGGTGGACTGGGTTACAGTGATGATGACGAAGAGAGAGAGGCCTGGGTGTCCGCATTTTGGAGCTCATGAATAAGACTGTGTTGGCGAAGTGGGCCCTTAGAATCCGGGGGAAGTCTGATGAGTTGGTTGCAAGGTGATGCGGAGCATTTATGACGTCAATAGTTCGTGGAGAGCAGAGGCGTGCATGCGGTCGTCGTCACTTTGGAGGGGGATGTCTGGTGTCTTGCCAGAGCTGGGTGCTCTCGTGAGACCGATGCCGGGCGATGTGCACGGTTTTGGTATAAAAACCTCAAAGGGAGTCTCGTCCTCGAGGCTCGAGTCAAGGTCATTAAGTATCTTGTTGGGATTTTATATGTCTATAAAAACCTCAAAGGGTTTTGAACCCATAAAAACCTCAAAGAGAAAACAAGCTATATATTTTAACATATATCTAAAAGCTTGTTTTGATTATTACCTCAGAAAAGCTGTGGGTTTCGTGTCCGCATGTCGGCTTCGGTCTCCCATGTCGCCTCTTTGACTCCGTGACGATGCCACAAAACCTTGACCAATGAAATCTCTTTGCTGCGAAGCTTCTTCACAGCATGGTCAAGTATCTGAACTGGCTTCTCCTCATAAATCAGATCTGGCTCCACGTCTAGATTCTCGTAACTGATGATGTGTCGAGGGTCGTGCATATATTTTCTCAAGTTGGATATATGGAAGACATTGTGAATAGCAGAAAGATGTGGAGGAAGAGCTACTCGGTAAGCAACCTTCCCCACTCTAGCCAGAATCTCGAACGGTCCAACATATCGCGGCGCCAACTTGCCACGAACCCCGAATCTCTGCACTCCCTTCATGGGAGATACTCGCAAAAATACCCAATCCCGACCTGTATTTACAAGAGTTTTATTAGTATATGAGATTAAGTTAAATTTGTAATAAAAGAAAGAGAAGAAGATTGGATACCTGAAATTCCAAATCTCTTCTCCGGCGGTTTGCATAGCTCTTCTGGCGGCTCTGTGCCGTCAGAAGCCTCCGTCTCACAAGATCAACAGCTCTCGCGGTCTCCTCCAAGAGATCCACGGAATATAAAAGCATGATCACCTACCTCACACCAACTGAGAGGTGTGAGGCATCTCCGTCCATATAGGGCTTCGAATGGTGCCATGCCAATACTGGAGTGATAACTGTTATTGTACGTGAATTCCACCAAAGGCAAATGGTCCTTCCAGGACCCTTTCCACTCTAAAGTGCATGCGCGAAGTAGATCCTCAAGCGTCTGAATGGTGCGCTCACTCTGCCCGTCTGTCTACGAATGGTATGCAGAACTCATCTTCAGCTCTGTCTGTAGTGCTGACATGAACTGATGCCAATAATGAGATGTAAATCTCGAATCCCTGTTAGACACCACTTCGCGTGGTATACCATGTAGTCTGATGATGTTTTGCACATAGAGCTTGGCCAATCTGGATGGAGTGTAAGTCGTGTTGACAGGTATAAAATGTGCTGACTTTGTCAACCTATCAACAACGGCCCAAATGGAATCATGGCCTCCCGGTGTCTTCGGCAATCCTGTGACAAAATCCATAGAAATGCTCTCCTACTTCCACTCGGGAATGTGGAGAGACTGTAGTAATCCTGGTGGTCTCCTGTGCTCAGCCTTGACCATCTGACAGGTCATGCATCTGCTGGCATGTTGCGCCACATCGCGCTTCATCCCATTCCACCAGAAATGTCGATGCAGATCACGGTACATCTTCGTACTGCCTTGGATGGATAGATAACCGCGAACTGTGTGCCTCATCCAGAATGTCTCTGCGAAGCTGCTCGTCATTGGGTACAACGACCCGTCCTGCCTTCCATAAAATAGACTCCATCACAACAAAGTCATCAAATTCATCCTTGATGGCGCGCATGTATCTATCTCGGATATAAGGATCTGTCTTCTGGCCCTCTACAATACGATCCCAAAGGCTGCTGTATCGAGGAGGCACAACGGTAGAAATGGATGCGCTCTCCTGAGGATGCCAATCGCTCAAAGTTGCAAGCGTATCCCACGTGTATAGCCAGTTTGCCGTACCCTCTGCATGTGCTCTCCTGCTAAGTGCATCAGCCACCACGTTTCCCTTACCGGGATGGTAAGAGATTGTGCAATCATAATCCTTCAGCAGTTCGAGCCATCTGCGCTGTCTCATGTTCAACTCCTTTTGATCAAAGATGTACTTCAGACTCTTGTGATCCGTGAAGATATCAAAATTCACCCCATATAGATAGTGGCGCCAGATCTTCAAGGCGAAGACAACTGCCGCCAACTCTAAGTCATGTGTGGGGTAGTTCCGCTCGTGCGGCCTCAACTGCCGTGATGCGTAAGCAATCACCTGTCCTCTCTGCATCAACACTGCTCCTAGACCTTCTCCAGATGCATCTGTGTAGACTGCATAGTCCTGAGTGCCTGAAGGAAGATCGAGAATAGGTGCTGTAGTCAACCTTTCCTTCAGTGTCTGGAAGGTCTGCTCACATGAATCGTCCCAAATGAATGGAACTCCCTTCTGCGTCAGTCGTGTCAGAGGGCGAACAATGCGTGAAAATCCGCTGACAAAGCGTCTGTAATAGCCCGCTAATCCGAGGAAACTCCGAATCTGAGTGACAATCTTGGGATGCTCCCAAGATATAAGTGCATCTATCTTTGCTGGATCAACTGCGATGCCTGCTCCAGAAATGACATGCCCCAAAAATGAATACCTGAGATAACCAGAACTCAGATTTGCTCAACTTGGCATATAGCTTGTGCTCTCGCAATGTGTCCAAGACAATCCGTAGATCATTTGCATGATCCCATTCATTCCGTGAGTAAATGAGCACATCATCGATGAACACCACTACAAACTTGTCCAAGTATGGACGAAAGATACGGTTCATCATATCCATGAAAGCCACAGGTGCATTGGTGAGCTCAAACGACATCACCACAAACTCATAGTGTCCATAGCGAGTCCTGAAAGCTGTCTTCGGAATATCCGACTCGCGAATCCTCAGCTGATGGTAGCCTGAGCGAAGATCGATCTTCGAGAAAACCGAAGATCCCTGGAGCTGGTCGAACAAATCATCAATGCGCGGCAAAGGATAACGGTTTTTCACCGTTCTCTTGTTCAACTGCCTGTAATCGATGCACAGTCTCATGTATCCATCCTTCTTCTTGACAAATAGAATCGGAGCACCCCAAGGTGAAGTGCTCGGCCTCACGAATCCCAAATCAAGTAACTCCTGTAGTTGCACATTCAGCTCCCTCAGCTCGGTTGGTGCCATGCGATATGATGACATAGAGATCGGCTGTGTATCTGGCAGCAATATGATCTCGAACTCGATCTCTCTCTCAGGAGGTAATCATGATAGCTCATCAGGAAACACGTCAGGGTATTATGAGACTACTCGGATGTCCTGTGTCATCGGCTCATAGTCAGATACCTTCCGAATAAATGCAAGATATGTATCACAACCCTGATCAACAAGTCGCTGAGCCCGCAACACTGAAATATACTCCATGGTGGAGTCATGCAAAGTACCCTCAAAAGTGAACTCGGGTAGATCAGGAATTCTGAAGGTAACCGTCTTCCTAAAACAATCAACAAGTGCATGATGAGTGGATAACCAATCCATGCCCAAAATTAAGTCTAACTCATCAAGCCGCAGAAGTAGACAATCTGCGATCATCTCATGACCGCCAATCAGTACGGGCAAGTGCCTGACTATCAGTGGAATAATGAATAACTGGCCACCTGGCCCTCGGATATGATATGGAGAAGAGAGAGTCTCTGCGACTCTACCTAAAGAAGCAAGTAGCCTCGAAGCAAAAAAAGAGTGTGTCGCACCAGAATCAAATAAGATATGGAAAGGTCGGCCCAAGACTGAGACCATACCTTTCACCACGGTAGCGGCTGAACGTGCCTGCTCCTCAGTAACTGCGTGTATCTGCCCCTGCCTGGCTGGTGCGGCACTGGAACCTGCCACACTCTGCGTCTGTCTCTGCTGCGGTCGCCTAAAGTTGGAATTCCTGCCACGGAAACTCCCTGAACGCTGTGCCTGAGGCTGCGACTGTGAAGGCTGTGGCTGAGGCTCACCAGAAGCCTGTGGGCACTGTGATCGATAGTGTCCCCACTCGTGACATAGGTAACACTGGACTGGTCTGGTAGGTGGAGTAGCTGTGTCTGTGCTTCGAGCTGGTTCGGCTGGTGATCAGTCTACTCGCTGCGACCCAGATGGTCGAGCCGAATCTGAGCCACGTCCGGCAAGTGCTCCTCCTAAAGTAGTCGATGGAGAAGAGCGAGCACTGCCCGTGAAGGACGAACCTGTAGGTCGGAACCGTCTGTCTGACCTCTGCTGCTGAAATGGTCGACGTATTGGTCCAAAAGATCGCCGCGGTCTAGGCGCTGCTCCAGCCGAGCTCCCGAAACGTCTCCCTCTAATGTCCTCGAACTTCTCCGCAGCATCGGTAGCCTCGGAGATGGAAGTGATGTGTAGCCCTGCCAGCTTCTCCTGTACCTCCTCTCGCATGCCGCCAATGAACTTTTCCAGATTCTCCTCTGGAAATGCGCCAGCTGCTCGTGTATGTCGTGACAGCTCTGTGTATCGGATAAAGTAATCTCTGGCGGTCATCTGCCCCTGACGAAGCTCTGCAAAAAGTCGGCGCTGGGACTCCTTCCACTTTGCAGAAAAGAAGTGGGCTCTGAACTTCGTCTCGAAATCATCCCATGTAGGCTCTCGGCCTAGCTCAGACACTACCGCATCCCACCTTCTCTCGGCAAAATCTGTCAATGAATACTCCATGAAGGATAGCCACGTGTCTCGTGACGCGCGAATCATCCTGAGCACCTTCGTCACCCGCTTCAGCCACTGTTCAGCAACATCTGGTGTACCTGTACCCTCAAACAAGGGTATGTTAGCGCGCTGATAGGATGTGAAAATGGACTGGTGCCTGTGAATAGCTGAGTACTCATGCACACCCTCGTCTGCTAAGTCCACAGGGTCCTGATCCCTGTCAAAGTCTCCATCCTCCTGAGCTACATGCTCTGGTGCCTTCTCAAGTGGATCATCGTAATGAGGCTTCTCCACCTCAACGGACTGGTGCTGGTCCTGTCGTATCCTATCCTGGGATGGATGGTACGTGAAATCTGACAGGTCCTCAAACCTCATCTCTATATCTGTCTGCCTGTCGGCAATCTCAGTCTGCTGGTCCAAAATCTGCTCCTGCTGACCTCGCATGGCAGCCTGCTGCTGCTGGAGGTCAGTGAGGGCAGTCAGTATACGTGCCAACTGGTCAACCGTCTCCTGACCGGGTCGAGATGCCATGGCTCTGCATGAGAACCATAATTAGTCGTAAAAATGCCATAGACAGATACTTATCATAAATGCTTTTCTCTGAAATTTTATGAAATTGGTGACATCTGTGGTTATTGAATATAAATGTCATATTTCCCTTCTCGAACTCACGACAAGTCGGAAGACTGTCACTATTCGAGAACTTAATGCGATTGGAATTGAAATACTGCGAATGTGTGTATTGGGGTACCACTGCTCTGATACCAAAATTTTAAACCCCTTAGGATCCGGGTACCCACGCATTTCGCAATATTTCATTCACATTGATCGCAGAAGTTGTAGAAAAACAGGAACATTTTTTTTCGCGTAATTATGACATTCATTTCCAACACATAACCACAAAGTAAAGAGACAAATGGCACCAAAATTTCTTTTCATTAATTTCCATATAATTTTACATCATGTACAATGTCTGTCAGTATACACAATTTATATCCCAGAATGTAGTACATAAGAGAAAAGAAGGGGAAGCAAGTATATCATTAGCTGAACAAAAACTGAGACAAAGTAAATCATACCGTCTCGTATATACTCTATCTCCAGGAAGCATGTATAGCTACTGAGCTGCTACTAAACTGAAGGTTGTTTGCCTGCCAAACACGTTAGGAAAGAAGAGGCGTCAGCAATTGCTGGTACCTCCCAAAAACTTATAAAGATAAATAGACATTTAATATGTGCAAAAGCAAGCAAGTAGAAAGGTGGAATAAGTAAAGTTTACATCTACTTGTGTAAGTAAAAATATTTTCAGGCTATTTGTAAGCGCCTCAAATGTTTGTCCCATAACCCAACATTTCCCACATATGACATATTTACATAGTAGTTGAGCATTCATGAGTGTATGTGTGTAAGCATATATATCATTTTCTTCAGAGATCACGTTGGTGAGTGATAATGGAAAAGTTGAGATTGGAAAGATCTCTTAATTTATTTAAATTCTCAGATCTAGAGAATAGTCATTTCCTACTAATCCCAACTTTTGATCGTAACTTCTCCAATTCTTAACTTCAATTGTTTCAGATATAACTCCATATGATGTAGATATAGATATGGATGATCTAGATATAGAATCGCCAAGTCTGTTGGCGAAGTAAACTCAAGCGGTGAAGAAGCCTACAAATGGCTCTTCCGTCTCGCCCTCTAGTTGGAAGGACGGTCCAATAGAGGGATAGGTCTACTCCCAAACTACGCCACTGAGACGGGTGAGAGAGACTTCCTGGAAAAGTCGCTCTTAGAAAACAACCCGACTAGTACGGGCAATCTAGCTCGTACGTAAAACTGAAAAATCGAGGATCCTCGCCTGGGTATCCTAAAGCAAAAGGGTCAGCGGAATGGTCTAAAGTCGGGATCCCAACGAGGCGTAAAAACATTGCGAGCTCGCGTAAACACCGAAAAAGACTGGGATCCTAGACCCGCGCACTTGGCGTCCGCTGCCCGAACTGGGCTTCCTATCTCCCGCCCAGTTGAGGGTCACCGCGCCCTCGCACGGTCAGGTGTAAAAGTCACCATGACCGGCATAATAATTTATTTATCATCACTACTGATTTCCAAGATTTTCAATTGCTTGACTATTCAATCCCTTCAAAATCCCTTATGTGATCAACTTCACATACCTAGGTGTGGTGTCAACAACTTATCAACAGTGAACTATACCAAGGGATCAATGGTCATAATTATCTTAATTTTTTTTAATATTCTACCATGTATATTTCAAAACCCTCATGTAAGGTCATGATTCTTGATCTGAATATTGATATGTTTTAAGGTGATTTACAATCTAAATCCGGATGCTTCATCTTTTTAGATCAAGGATTATAGAACTAAATGGCAATCTGAGATTTAATTTGATTCCTTATCAAAACACCACAAATAATCTTACCAGGATCCCAACAAAAGCTTAAGCTAAGAGAACAGTTAGATGGGATGGATAATGTGGTGAGTATCTTTTTAATATCAAGGAAGGAAGTGAAACTATATTTTATTTAGAAGACGAAAAAAACAATAGGGATGACCAGATGTAAGATCGACCTCTCCCGAGTAATATATAATGCATGAAATTCCAGTTCTATTCTTCTAATCGTGATCATAATAAGCATCAATAGCAACTAGCAATCCATTCTGATTTTGACTGGAACAAAATTCAACCATATCCATTGACGGTTTTAACCAAATCGTGATCATAATAAGCATCAATAGCAACTAGCAATCCATTCTAACAAAATTCAACCATATCCATTGACGGTTTTAACCAAATGAGTTTTATATTGTTATTGTACTATGAATTACCAGGCATTGAACAGACACAGTACTGTCAATACATAGGAAGCTTAACAATTTTATAAACAGAAGCCAATCTTAATTCAGAAGCATATGAATGTACTGTTTACATTTTCCTACTTTTCAACAATCTGTGGCCTGTCTTTGAATGCAAACAACATATCTTCTCATATATTTTATATAAAACATCATTTGATATCTAAATCTTTAGTCACTGGCTCATGAATATAAATATCCATAGTGCCCATTTTTTTTAAAGCATAAAAACATGCAGTGTTTGTAAGTTAATAACAAAATTTAAAAAAAATCAATTCAAGTTCAGAAGTATGAGCTTTACTAATTACTGTTCAAAACACAATTATTACTAAGAAAATTTGGCAGAATCTTTGGTGGATTAATGCATTCCAAAATCTACCCTTAAATATCGTAGAAAGCAGATGGCTTAACATAGATTAAACTTTTCACAACCTTATGAAATAAAATAAGATGCTAAATATATGTTGCAGAAATATCCGAAGTACTGGTTGTTAAATGCAAGAAAGTTATTAGGGATGCTCTTAAGAAGTACAAACTCTTGTTTATTATCCCTCATCATATATTTTTTTTGCTTGGTTATATTAATGAAACTATCTTAGATAAAAAATCATGATCTGATTGAGAGGTTATCTTCATAGTACCCAGTTCTGTATGAAGAAAAAAAATGTGAAGAATACATAGAGAGCAACAATGGGTGTCTAGTTTGCTCATGCATGGCAGCAAAAGAAAGAGTAGGGATGATACACATGTATGGCAGCAAGAGAAAGGGGTAGGAAATGTACCAATTTAGGTTCTCTAATTTGGAGATGATTTCTCATGCAAGAAAGGCTTCAAAGGTAGCTCCATCTGAAGAAAAGATTGCTGTCCAGTAGTCTGAAATGGAGAAGAACTGTAAGAGGGCCTCTTACAACCTTGGGTATTGCTGTAGGGGCAGTAGAGATCCTCTAGAGTTTGCTGGAGAAGATTTCCAGCAACAAATATCAACTAAAATGGAAAGGAAACAGAGTTCTCAGCTTTCAAAAAAAAAGGAAACAGAGTTCTCGGCTGGAATTTGAGGGAAAATTGGGGGCTTTTGGTTGATATTTATAAGGGGAGGGTAGATTTGGTGTTGACAGGTGGGGGAGAAAATATGCCAAGTGAGGGAAACAAGAGCCAAGTGGAAATTGGAATAGATGGCCAAGTGGACGGCTATTTTGGACTTCAACAATTGATATATTTTTATATATAAATACTTGTAAACAGTAGCCGACTGTTTATCTAAATTTATTTTTTTTACATATTTAATTGTGGGAAAAGGCTTTGTTGTTGTTGTTACATATTTAAAATGGGTCGTACGCGCACCTCGAGCTTCCGTTTTTGACGCGAAATATCTCGATTTGATCATCTCGGGATGACGATCAATTTGAGTACAATATTGATATACTTTCGGTTGGGTTTTGAACCCCCGAAATTTTCGGATACGGTTTTTGTTTGGGTTTAAGTTTTGCAAACTAAAAATATCAAACGACCTCCGATTGACGAACGGTCGATTCCGTTGGTCTTATTTCGTCGAATCGGATCTAATGACGGTCTCGGTTCGTTTTGCGGTTACCGAATTTACGTCACGGCTTTTTCGCGGCGCGCATTACGGAGCGACCGATTTTTGGTCGATTTCACCCGAACGACTTTTGATTCTCGATCAATTGATCGTTTTAGGTTATCTAATATTGTTAGATAACTTAATTGGGTTAATTGGACCCAAATCGAGTCGAGTTCGGGTTTACGCGGATCCCGGATTTTACAATTGGCTTCTGGAAGGATGATTGGTTGGGGGTGGGTTCTCTTAGTGAGAAGTACCCCCATCTCTTCGCCATTGTGGGGAACATGAATGCTTTGGTACATCAATTTTGATTGGCGGGATCTTGGTTCCCGACCTTCACCACTGCTTTGTCGGTCCAACAGTGCAATGAGGTCGTGGCCCGCTTGGGGAATCTGGTGGATGTTGATGGCCCCGACGAGGGCATGGAGCATTTTGCTTGGAAGAAGGGAACATTTTTGGTAAAGAAGGCATATCGGTCTTTCACCAGGACGTGTGGGGCTATGCAGGAGGAGGATGCTTGGGAATACAAAGTTATTTGGGCTAGCAGGGTTTCTATGCGAATTATGGTCTTCATGTGGTTGGTGAGACGTGGGCGGCTGCTTACGAAGGCGCACAGACAAGGCTGCTGGGTACCGGGGAGATCCTTTGCGATAGATGCGGCCTTGAGCAAGAGGATTTCGATCATCTATTTTTTGACTGCTGTACCTCAGTTATTATTATTATTTTAATTCATTTTTATTAAAATAATAGAAATAACATAATCCACATATACTTCAGCGTATACTTCCGTCTACCAGCTTACTCGCTTCAGACCACCTGACCGAAAGAATACCACATACTGACTTTCGAAACCTTGATGACGACCTCTTTAGTACATTGTACTGGTGAAAACGATGTAGGTTGGGCTTTTTTCAACCACAATGGATGTTTGTCTGGGGTGCTCGTTGGTGTTGTTGGTGATTGTCCTCGTGTCAGATTCTTTTACGAGGATGGTCTTGAAAGGGGTTGGCGGAAACCTGTTCTTTGGGATTGGGATTGAAGGTATTTCTACATTGATATTACTGTATGCAGACACCACTATTTTCTTAGTGGAGGGTGATGCTAATGCGGTTGAGTGGTTAGCTCTTGTGCTTGAGTTGTTTGGATCGGTTTTGGTTTACAAATCAATTATGAGAAGTCGGCTTTTTTATTTCGTTTGGGATGGCAGAGATCGAGGTGGCAGGTTGTGTGGTCTCCATTCGGACGTAATGTGTTGTCTACCTTGGTATACCTTTGGTTGGTGGTAGGTTGGGGTGGACATATTGACTGCTTGTGGTGGAGAAGATGGCACTGAAGCTGGATGGCTAGAGAGTCGTGTGTTTATCTAGACGGTGGCTCCTAGCCCTCCTGATAGTGGTTCCATTTGCTATCTCAATTTTTTCATGTCTATGCATCTTCTCCTTGTTGGTGTGGGGGTGAGTTGAGCGTTGATGCGGAGATTTTTCTGGGATTCCTTAGGGGAAAGGAAGGGGGTCAATTTGTTAGTTGGGGGACCACTTTTACACATAGTGGATGATACAAGCATGGCATTTTTGAGCGTAGAGATGAATGATGCACTTTTGACGAAGTTGGTGATCTGCATATTGGGTGGTGGTTCTGATATGCTAGGAAGAATGGTATGTGCGATTTATGGGTTCAACATTTATCTTTCGCTTTAGGTTGGGGTCAGTGTGTTTTCAAACTTCTAGAGGGTCATTTGCTTTGGACTTCTTAGGGTTGCTCCTCTCATGAGACCTGTTTTGGGAGATGCCAACGAGTTCTGATTTTGGTAGGTGATTGGATCGGGCAAGCTGTGCTTGGCACCTGCTTCCCACGTTTGTTGGTAGTGGCGGTTGATGAGTCTTACTCAGTGAGGGACTTTAAAGAGTCGGATGGATGACTTACTTGTTTTCGTGTGATCTTGTCTGATTAGTAGTTTGTGGATATTCGATTATTACTGAACGACGGATGGTCACTTTATGGTGTGGAAGGCCTACTTGGCTTTCTATGCAAGGACAATTTTTTCGACACTGGCATCGTATTGGATCAATACACACACATATTGAGATGGAAGGTTCTGCTTCGGGTAAGGATTTTCTCCTGTCTGCTTAGGAGGGATATGCAATTGATTGGTCCACGGAGAGCCAAGATCTTTGTAGGTATAAAAGGCATGTGTCGGCACAATAATGTAATGGTGGACACAAAACACTTGTTCTTTGGGTGTGATGTGTCAAAGTAGGTCCGGGCGACGATACATATTGGCATGCTGATGGTGGAGAACGCTGCTGGCTTTTTGGAGTCGACAATATGCATCATGCGATGAAACCTACCTTGGTCTGGGTTGCGGTTATCCCCTGGTCCATGCTGTTGGCACAAAATCGTGTGATTTTCTGAGGAGATAGACTTTTTGTTGAGAATGTAGTTGAACGTTTCTGGGCTCTTGTAACCTTTCGGGTTTTCATGGTTAAATAGAAGTTTTTTGGGGTGGGCACCTCTTGGACGTAGCGCCCCTTTTTCCTTTCAAAGAAAATTTTATGTATGGGTGCCCATTGTATCTCAGATTGATTTGTACTTTGTCTTATTTGTTTTAATATGCTAAGTATTGATTTTTAGTGGTCACTACGCAAATTATTTAACTTTTGGAGTTTTAAATAAGACGACTCTTGTAATGTTTCTTTTGAATATTTGAAAAGTCAAATTTGATTAATGTCTTCTATTTTTCGAAGATGGGCGTTGAGCTATTTTTTCGGGGCCTCCCCACACATGCTTGTCACTAGGGATGAGCATCGGGTCGAGTCCCTTTGGGTCCAAGTGTCCCAGCCCCAGGCCTAATAAAATTATAAAAGAATATTGACCGTGAAAGACCATGAGCAGTTGGATGTTGAGGTTCGGAATTCAAAGTGAAATTTTTGATTTGCCTGCTCCTAGTTATCGTGGGTAAGAAAGAAAGAGGTGGCTGAAACCGAGGGTGCGAACCGAAGGGCTAAGCCTCAACTTGGATTATATATTAAGGGCTCATTCCTTAGCTGAGATCGACAGAGAAGGGATCGAGACGTTTTTTATGGGTCGTGGTGAGGAACAATTATTTTCTCTTGCTCAGCCTACGACCCATGCCTCGACCGAATTAATATTGGGTTCGGGTCAAGGAACAACTTTTTTCTCTTGCTCGGCCTAAGGCCACACTAATGTTTTTTGAGTGAGAGCATGAAGAAGGAAAATGGGTGATTTATGGTACCGTTACTACTCACGGAATAATTAAGATGAATTGGTATACAATGATTATTGATATATGAAGCATTAATTCAAAACTAACGATTCATAAATAATAGAGTGTATTATACGAGATACACATAGGAAGAAACAATGAGAGAAGTGATACTCGTAATGTATTGAGAAAAGTGATGTTATGATAAAGATTATGGGAAAATCTTCACCTTGAGTTTGTTCTCAGAGAAGAGAGTAGAAAAATATATGTATGTAGGTAGTAAAGATTAAAGAGAATATACAGAACCACACCATAATAATTTGGTATTATGGATATTGGTTCGTTATCGGGACGGTACAGTAATCAATGTTGGCCCAAGCCCGACCCATTTATTTGATGGATCAAATTTTCGGCCCGAGCCTTGCCTACAGGGAAGGCAATATCGGTTTCGGTATCGGTATGATGTCGATACGATATATCGACGCCATATCGCCGATATCGAACCGATATTGTGAAGAAAATGGCCTTGGAAGGTCCAATATCGGCCATATCTGCGATATATCGTCACCTGTCGATATCGATATATCGCCGATATATCGCATTACGACCATCCATGCTTGCCAATATAAATTATGCTGGGTTTCAGAATGGTCTCAGATTTCAACGAGTTTCGGTCAAATTTCTGTCGAATATCGATATCCAACTGAAATCAAAATTCAACCGAAAGGACTGAAATATGGGGGCCCTAGTACAAAAAATGATCAAAATTTCGATCGAACTTCGACCGAATTCCGTTTCGGTCAGTCACCGAAATGGTGACTGAAACCAACATTTAGGGCCTTGGGTTTCGGGCCAGGCTCCTGGGTCGGGTCCATGGCTGGGTTGGGTCGGCTCATCCCTACTTGTCACTGTAGTAGAGTTTCACCATCAAGTTTGGATGGATTGTTGTGTTTCCTCTTGGGTTTCGGGCCAGGCTCGTGGGTCGGGTCCATGGTTGGGTTGGGTCGGCTCATCCCTACTTGTCACTGTAGTAGAGTTTCACCATCAAGTTTGGATGGATTGTAGTGTTTCCTCTAGGCCTAGGACACTCGAATCTTGAACCTTGAACGAAGAAAGGCATGCTAGAAATATTATCCGAAGCTCCATTTCTTGACTGGAAGGGGTGTCAAAGGCCGTTGCCCACCCTCTCTATCATGGGTTGCTCACTACGTGGGCAGAGTCCTTTGGTTTTAATACTTGACGAGTCAAGGTCAAACTTTTATGAATTAAGTTTTAATTCAAATTGATGGTGAGAATCTGATTGAATTGATCCGGCGTGTCGTATATAGTTGTATAACACGGTTCAAATCTCTAGGTACGTTAGGATGCCTCAACGTAAACGACTACTGATTTTTATAATCTACCCCTTATTGAGAAAAAAAGATCGGGATTTCTCACATATTAACGCTACTCCTGTTGTGGAAGCACATTTTTATTGGTTTCCCATTGAGAGAGGAGTCTTGAACAAAATTTACTCTTTTTGCGAAGCACAATGAGTATAAGTTGAGTATTGGAGGGTACCTTTTACAAGGTCGAAATATCAAATTCATAACTAAGGCATTTAAAGATGATCTCAAGTCATCAAATAGTCATGTGGTCAATTAATATCAATCATAAAGCACAAAATAAAATCAAGATTTTCCCAAATTAAGTGGAGTCGATTCTATGGATTTATTGTCACCTGAGATATTTATCACATGCAATACAAGTCTAAGTTCGAAAAAATATAGTTGAAAGAACTGCGAGGAAACACCCAATTCTCGTAACATTCGTCTTAAAAGTACCATAGAGGTGCAACAGTCGATTAGTTTGGACTAGTTGATTAGGACTATGTCTAATAAATTAAATAGGATATAAACACAATTTTAAGTAAGCTTTGTTAAAATATAGAATACTGTCTTCTTATGTGTAAAAATCCTCAATAATAGTGTCCTATGAATTTCGTCTTTAAATAAGCCAGGTTCCTTTGAAAAGAAACTAGGGCGAATAACTCTCCTATTGAGGGTAGCCTGGCGTGTCTGGCAGAAAAAGTTAGAATTAGTGTTGTTACAGAGCTTTTTCTTAGAAGCCAAATGATGACTATCAGAGTTTAATTGTCATCATGGTTTCAGATTTCGCGAAATTTCATCGAAATTTCGGTTTCGACAAGGAACCGAAATCTCGAGCGAAATGGCGATATGAGGGCAGTTTTCGGTCATTTATTCACAAATGGTGGTCGATATGGGCGAAATGTCGACGAAATTTCGTTGAAATTTCGACGAAATTTCGTATCGACATGGTATCGATACGATATCCGAAACCGATATTTAAACCCTTGATTGTCATCCATCTACAACTCCTGAAGGAAAAGCTTTAGTGATGATGAATGGACCACTTTGTGTAGACTTTAGCATGGGAATCAAACGGTTGCAAGAGAGATATCATCAAATCTTTCATCCGATGTCAGGACCCACACACTATGAACACTCGAACAAGTGCAGAATGTTTTCTCGACATTTTTTTACACATTCCAAAAGTAATGGTCAATATGAAAACACCAGGCCACAGTCTATCTGCTTCCCACCTTTAGCTGCCAACACACAGCTGCCCCTTCCCTTTTGATGTCCATGACCCTTCTGTGGAGTAAGTAGTCCGACCACTGAGGGACACTGGAAGAAGAGATGATCGATGTCTCGTCCAGGACCATGTGTCCGACTTGTCAGGTCGCTGCTGTCTGCCCCTTTTTGTTGCCTTTTGTCACCCACATTTTCCTTTTCAACAACCATATGAAGATTTCACTTTTAGTGGTATCTTAATCTTCCAGAATATGCAACAATCACTTATTGATAGGAAGAAACCTTCCAAGACAAGCAGTGGTGTTGACAACTTGTATGCCTGAGCAATGATAGAAGACCTCACAGCCTCCTCCCACTTGTCAATAGTTGTACCATTTGGCCGGGACTGTTGGTACGTTCTGAAAAAGAACTCTCTTTTTCTCTTTCTAATTTAATTGAAGTGAAAAGTTCATTTCATGAAACAAGTAGTTTTATTGTATCCTCTTGAAGGATAGATGCTTTTCTGATAGGAAAAGATGTTTCTTGGTTTAATGCTTTGATAGGAAAAGATGTTTCTTGGTTTAATCTTTTGTCTAGATCTTTGGCATTTTTATTCTATAAATGAAAACTGGTTATTTACATTGGCAGACTTTCAGTAACTCCTTTTAAAATAAAATACCTCAATAGTTGATTATTCGAGATTTTTTTGAGAAATGTTGGAGATTTTTTTCCTGTTATGAAAACTGCTTAATCTTTCGTCTGCAAATATTAGATTTTCTACTCCCTTCTCTTACTTTGGTTTCTGATTTTCAGGATCCCGATTTTGCAGAATTCTTGAAGATGCATCAATATGCTAATGAAAAATTGAAAAATGAAGAACCAGTTAGGTGTTTTATTAAAATTGGAATTTGCAAATTTTACTATACTGTTTATTTGTAATGCATGTTCTGTTGCTTTGGCAATGGTGAACATATATTATTGATATCACGCAATGATTTGAATGTAAGTAGTACTGGTCGACTTAAGTTCAATTGACAATGACATGCAATTTGATATCTTATGATATTGAAAATTTGAAATCGATCAATGTTAGTTGAGTCATATATGCTAGAGTTCATGATAAGAAACCTGCATTTCTGACCATTGGGCTATGTAAAACAACCCTATTTTATTGGGTTTGCGAATGGTTACTAAAAGACAAAGATGTAGTTAAATTTATCTTTGCGTTATTTAGTTGTGCACACAATTCGTACATGCATCTTCCTTATTGAGAAATAATTCTGTCGCCCGGTTTGCGACTTTGTATTGTTGGTTAAAAAATGGATAATCTCTCATGAGGGGGTTAATCGTCAACTTGTCCTGTTGTACAAGAGATGGGTTCATGATCTAAATGAAATTTTGGGGTGTGAGGAGAAGAGAAAAAGGAGACAAGATTCTGTTAATAAAAGAAACATGGCCGCCATTGGAGGCAGGGGATGGAGGTCGAAATAAATAATAATGGCAAAGAACAACGATAACAAATGTTTAATATTTAATTTTGCGAAATTCTAAGTTCTGGATTTGCATCAGTTGGAGTGATTTATGCATCCTCCCAAACCCTTATCCATCCAATTAGCAAGTGATTTCTTTAAAACAACCAACTAATACATTTTCATTGAATAAAAAAACTAATATATTGCAGCTTACAACGACTTATCATGTTATAATTCAACCATTCATTTCCTTTTAAATGTTAATTGAAACGTTGTGCTGCAACTTATCCATTCCAACACCAAATTTTAAAATATCAAACAACGTCCACAGAAAATCCCAATCATTTTCCTCGTATCAATCTCCCATCAATATTTATCCCACGAGTATCCCGTGAATGAGATTTGTTTTTCTTAATTTTAACCCACCAAGCAAGAACAACCATTAACTCGTGGGTTGACATTATACTAAGGTGATCCATAGTTGTCATGAACTGTTTTTCTAGAATCTTATCATTAACATAAATGGAACATACTGGGTTATTTTCTACTCTATGGGAGAGAGATTCCTCTAATTCCATATTTCAATTATTCTTTTGGAATCAAAGTGACAAATTGTTATTAAGAATGATGCAAGACTAATGTCATATCTGGTGTCATGTTTATAAGGATCACACGAATGACTAACTTGTTAAATTCCAAGTTTCATCCCTATATTCCCTCTCAACTTGAAGCATGTTTTGCTCACAATGTCACATATGTTGAAAGAACTGAGTGTTCTTGGCATGCTCTTTACAATATCAAGCATTTTGTTTATCTTATACTGTATTCTGATAAAGATGATATGATGTGTCTGGATTCAATTGCTAATATCTAGTTTTTTGTTGATCTGCTATACAGTATTCTGATGAAGATGACTCTAGTGACAGGAGTCTGGATTCAAATGATGGCTTAATGCCTCAGAAAAGGAAAACCATTACAAAACACACAGTTGATGTCTGGTGTTGGTTAACAATGGAAGAAGAAAGTACCATTGCCTTTGCAAGCTTACTTAATGGATATAGAACTGCAAGTCATTATTGGGTAGATGGTGCAGATGGGAGTTTGGACTTGATGATTTTCAACAGAGAAGTTTTCTCTAAAATACTGATGTTTATGCTTTCAGAAGCTGATGGGATTTTCCTGAAGATTTTAGGTATTTCTAATTCTTTTTCGAAGGAACATATTCTGAAAGTAAAAGACAATCCAAAATGGAGAACTACCAAACCTCTGATCAAGTCTTATCTGAGGAGCACACTTTTTCTTCTGGATCAATTAACAGATGGCCAGATAATAGCATATGTTCTAAATAGACTTAGAGCGTCTATTATATTCTTTATGGCATTCCCATCATTGACTGCAAGACTCATCAAGGTACATCCATTAACCATTCTACGCAACATTCTGTTTTGTTTTTTTAACAATCCGCATCAGAATAATTTTCTGAGATAGATTTATTGTAGCAAACTTTTGAAATGGAGATAATGCTTGTATACAGTTCATATTATGTTGAAATCTTGACTTGACACATGGAAAGTTTCTGTTGCTAGTGTTTCTGTTTCTCCTAGGTGTAAGCTTTACCTGTTCTATGATGTTAACCACTTTCTGCTTTCGTGGAAATCTGATAAACATTGACTCGTAACTAGATGCCAAAAACTCTTGACATGAAATTTCTTGATGCCAAAAAATCCTAGATGCTTCAGAATGATTTAAATGAACGGCTTTAAATCTTTTGACCATCCCTGATTGCTTGCATAGTCTATCCATATTTCTACTCTATATATGGTGGATGAAACTGCTAGGTGTAAAGAACTGTATTTAGGTCAGTTACTCAGTAGCCAAAACCAGCTCATAACAAGTAGGGCAAGGACCTTCAGCGTCCCGCTTATGCTGGGAGTCCTCTGGCATTCTACTTGTTGCTTGACCGGAGATTTTACAGCTGTCTAGGAAGTGCTTTCGATGCAAAAGTGGGTGAGGCAAATCTGAGGTGGTTGCGATGCACTTTTTTTGTGTTGTTGATGAAGATGATGGCCCCTGAATTGTTCTTTCAGGGAGCTGTGCGATTTTCGTCTACTTTCGGGGAGGAAGTTTGATTTTTTTGCCTATTATCGGCACACTTTTGAGGCCTACGCTAGGAGATTGCGGTGGCTTCAGATTTTTGCTTATGCTTAATCTTGTGAATATACAAATACATACATACATATATACATATACATACATACATACATACATACATACATACATACATACATACATACATATATATATATATATATATATATTTGGGTGCCTTATCAGCGATCGCCCTTTTTCCTAAAAAAAGCTAGATGAGGACCAAAGTCCAGCCTTATTTTACCAACAATGATAATCGAATCCTTTAATGGGCCTCGGTGCACTAGAGAAAGTTTTCGGACACATGGATTGCTTAGATGAAGAGATGTGTTATGACTTTGTCCCTCACTATTTTAGTTAGGATTGGCCTAGAGGAGGTTTCTTCTTTCTTCAGAGAGGGGTCCGTCAGGGATGCCATCTAGCCTTGTTGCTCTTTATTTTTGTGGCAGACGCCTTATCGGTCATGGTGGATCGTGGAGTGATGGGTAGATTCTGTTGTGGTTAGTCAAAGAATGACACATCGTTGCCAATTCTCTAGTATGCAGATGCCACTATTTATTTTTACGGAAAGTGGCTCGGAAAGCTGTAAAGTAAAGTAATGTCAGTGGTCCTGTATCTATTTGTTATTATTTCAGGACTAAGACTAAATAGAGCTAAATCGAAGTTTGTACCCTTTGCTATGAATGAAGAGCCGATTTCATCATGTGCCAATTGGCTGAGATCCCCTCGTGCGCGCCCACCTTTGCGTTATTTGGGTCTTCCTTTGGTTGGTGGGAATGTGCACCAGACTGATTGGTTACCTCTTATTGAAAAAAATGGAAAAGCGGCTCACTGGTTGGAAATCGGCTTGTCTGTATAGGAGTGTATAGGAGTGATAGATTGGTGCTGTTGAAGTTGGTCTTGTCTGTTGTCCTCATCTTTGGCATGTCTTATGGGCTTCTCCCCACATTATTGGTGACCATCATGAGACATTTTTTTGATCCTCCTCTGGTCATTCAACATGTATTGCACTTGTGGACTAGAGGATTGTTACTATATCCAAGGATAATGATGGACTTGGTGTCCGTAGCCTGACGGAGAAGAATAAGGCCTTATTATGCAAGTGGATTACCCTCATCTGGGTTGAGGGTGACAATCTGGTTCGCTTGATGGTTCGGAAGACATAAGTGGCACACGTTCATTGTCGAGATCTGGGGAGCGTGGGGTTACGCTGTCTCATTTCTGGGGAAGGATCTGTTCGATGATGCATGAAGTTCGTCCTTTGCTGAGGCCGATGTTTGGTGATGGGATATGCTTTCGATTTTGGCTGGATGACTGGTCAGGAGCTGGTATACTTGGGGGAGAGATTCCCCCGCTTGATGGCGTTGGCGAGTTACCGGGATTGTATAGTAGACCCTGGAAATCGGGAGGTGCCCTCGCAGGAGCGTGGCTGTTTGGTCCAGGCAGTTGTGCTGCTGAGTGTTGGCTGTAAGAGATCATGGAAGTGGAAGGTGCCTCCAAGATTTAAATTTTTTCTCTGACTTTTATGGCATGGGAGTTTGATGCCGGGAGCTAGATTGGATGTGTTTTCCAGAGAGCAATTTCTATTTGTGCTCGGTGTTTAGTTGTCATTGAGGATATAAACACCTTTTTTTACTTGTGCAGGCTCTGTGGAAGTTTGGGATAACTTTGGGACCCCACTGATCAGAATGGTTAGTGCTACAAATTTATAGAATCTATTGGGTCCGATTTCGGGGCTGGGAGGAAAGGAGAACCAGGTTTGGGCTGTTATTTGGGCCGTGTGGCTTGTGAGAAATGGCATGGTTTTCTGCCAGGAAAGATTTTATGGTGAAAATGTAATTTCTCATGCTAAGGCTCTAGGTGAGAGCTGGTCAATATAATCATTTTTGGCTTTAATAACCCTGTACTTATAACCCAATGAATTAATGGTGAAGGTTATCACCCTTTTTCCTTTTAAGAAATAAGTTTCTTAAAGTTATGGACTCTTGTGTCGTGACTAGCCTAACTAATGTATGAGCACCTGTAAAATAATGATAAATATCATTTATGAGTTGATTCTTTAAATTAGTTCAGCTCGTAATTTTTCTAGTAATTACTACTAGTGTACAAATTCATAATTTCGATATCAATGGATGAATAATCATATTTCATATATTTAAATTTACAACACATAAATAAACACATCTAAGGCTAACTGGGGGAACATGCAATATAGAGTGGCATGTGGCACATACTTCTCATGTCTGATGGTATTCGTGATGATACTGGAAGCATTCAAACGACATTCCGTTTGAATTCCGTCAGCATTCTTGAGAAAGAACATCCCAAGTGTATCAATGCTGGACACGCTGAAGGCATGACACAAATATAGGGGCATGCAACTAACATGGCAGTGCTTCTGATTCTATGGTATCCAGTTAATGCTCTCAAATCTCTAATCGTCGAAGTCATCGTTGCCAATGAACAACCATTAAATGTGGTATGAAAGGTCCCACTGCGACCCTTGCATGCTTCTTCCATACATTGACCATCATTGCAAATGTATTAACCCAAAATTTTCATCGCCATTGTCCTAGCAGGGATTTTAGTAGCTCTAACTGATCATGTGAGCCTGCAATATTGTTTGTTCTCTCTGAACTCCCTCTATGAAAAAGAAGAAAAAATCGACATTTAGTAGGGCATGTGCAATGAGCAAAAGTTACTACCTGCTGACATAATTATTTGACTCCTATGTGTGGCTAGATTTGCTTCCTCATGTTTACCCCTTCCATGACTGAAATTGAAGCGGTAAAGATTTGTCTCATTCAATCCATTTTCTGGGGATCTCATATGGAAGACCTATCAATGGTGAAATCCGGATGTTTACTCATGCCAGAAAATCCACTTACATTTAAGAAATATCTTGCGTGGATCAATTTTCTCCCATTCTTAATTTTGACACCATTGAGAAGACAGTGAACTGCATATATGAATTATGTATTGCATTAATTATCTTTATTAGTTTTTGCACATTGATTGATCTAGCAAGATGATAGTTTGGGGATGTGACGAGACTTTTTCATGGTAGACGAATGCCTGCTTTCAGAAGCAGATCCGGATCCTGTATCTCTGTTGGTATATTAGATTGCATCAACTGCACTCTGAACCCCATGGGCAGCTGTGGTGGTAGCCCTATCCTAGTGAAAGAATAAGCTTATTTTTTACAAATAGCTTGCATATTTGTATTTCTGGTAGGCGGGCTTCACCTGCAATGCAGGCAACATTGTTCGCCCATATCTTATATACTACAATATTGGGGATTCATAACTGAAAATTGTCGGAACATGGTTTATCTGTGTAATATGTAGTGCTCAGATTGTCACAGGCTGGTTCCTGCCAAACTATACATTGCATTTTATTGTCAAACTGGAACACTCGTACTCAATTATTTCTTATCATGCTTTAATTTTGTTCTCACATTTGTGCAGGCTATAGTTCATTTATGGGCTACTGGCGATGAAACCTTGTCTTTGTTGTCATTTCTTGTTCTTAAAGATTTGTGCATGCAGCAAGTTTCTGAATGTTATGAGAGCTGCTTGACCAGAATGTATCGTTCATATATGGGATGCTGCAATTTTATTGAACTGACTAACATGACTCGTATAGGGTTTCTTAGAGATTCCCTTGTTCAACTGTATTCTTTGGAAGTCCAGAGATCATTTCTGAAGGTGCTTGGCTTCTTGCAGCAGTTGGCATCTATTCTGCAGCAGTCTCTTAAGACAATGCAAAAAGTAAGTGAATCCATTTATTACACTTCTGTTTGTGCATTGTAAACTCTACCGCCAACTATGAAGATGAATGAACATAAATCCAAAGAGAGAAAGTATATTGTGTTGAAAAAAGAATTTAGCTATGGTGATTGAAGATAATAGTCACCTCCAGATTCATATTATTTAGTTGAGTTTCATGGGTGGAAGTGTCAAAGAATGCCTACATAGTTCAATGGCTACAAGTTCATCCATTTTTTTAAAGTTTGTTCCAAGACTGCAAGATGCCTTGTAGTTTGAAAAGTCCACATGGTTCATATATTTTGAAGTGCAAGAGAAATGGAACTTTACAAGATATTGTAGATATTTTTATACTGTTCACGCCCAAAAACTTCACAATTAGTTCACAAGATTAAAATACCAGGTTTAAAAGCATACATTTACAAACACCTGTATCTGGCTTAAGATCTGGCATGTTTGATTACTCTTTCATCATGGTACCTAGACTGACAGAAAATCAACCCATTCCTGGCAAAAAAAAGTCCAAATTACTTCCACACTCCTGGTTCTAGACCCTAGAGCGGTGCCAACTAGGTCGAATCGAGTCCTATAAAATTTTAGCACACTCAGTAAGTATCTCTGAGGAACCAAAACTTTCCTATACTTCTTTCGGGCCTTCACCCCTGAAAAAAGATGATCAATATCTTCATCAGCCTCTAAGCAACGAATACAATTCGCATTGCCCATTGGGAGAGACGAGCACGTCTAGATCCGGTCATCATCCTACCACATCTCAGTAACTAGAGAAAAACCTTGATTTGAGGTAGGAGCGTCCAATCCCATTCCTTCTACAATCAGGGGCATAACCTCCATGATCGAAAGGCATTGTTCCTAGTAAAGCCTTGTAAGCTTTCTTAACAAAAAGTCTACCATCAAGTCCACACCAACGATCACATCCCCTCGAGGGGCCATTTGGACCACTCATCAAGTCCGCTAAATCTGCAAGCTCGACCAGCCTCTAGTCTGTCAGGTTTGAACTGAAAGTGGAAAAGAAAGAGACCCCGTTCCATACATCAACAACCGAATCATTGGGGTTGGAAGACAATGCATATAATGGGGGGAACTTTTCACACATGGCCTCGTCCTCTGTCCAATCATCATGGCAGAAGCAAAAGCCCTCACCATCCCCCAAGACAGGTCTCAAAAATTGCTGAACATCACCCTCCAAAACAAGGGACCATCGACACCCCTCGCAAGCTCCCGAAAGCGAGAAGAGACACCTTGTATCTTCCTCATGAACCTGCATAACAAATCATCCCCTTCACGCCATATACATGTGATCTACTTGGATATTAATGCCTCTTTCATCTCTTTGAGGCCTTGAATACCGAGTCTGCCATTCCACCAATTATACGCCAATAGTCGTCTAAGCCGGACCAAAAGAAATGTTTCATGATGACCTCCTATCTTCCCATAAACCCGTCTTGGAGCAACTTGATAGAGAGAGAAAATGGGAGTACTCGAAAGAATGAACTTGAATAATATGAGTCTGCCACCTCTAGATAAGCATGAAGATTCCAATCGACCAGCTTTTTTTCCAACTTCTTGATCACATGCATCCAGTTTGCGTGGCATAATCTGCCAGCAACCAAGGGAAGACCAAGATATGTAAGGGTAGAGAAGCTCTAGACGTTCTCAATGTAGCTACACAAGCTGAAATCTCCTCTCACTCAATCCACACGATACAAAAGTCAACTAGGTTATATTAATAATCAATCCTGAAGCCTCCCCAAATAGATTGAGAGCTACCGAGAGTCCACTGCAGCTTCCCACACCACATTTAGAAAAAAGAATGGTCATCCACGTACTACGGAATTGGAATAGAGATCTCATCCTTCAAATTGTAAGAATAAATCCCCCAGCAACAACCCTCTCTACTGTATCTGTCACCGTATCAGCTACTTAATGAACAGAAGTGGGTCTAAAGGCCAAACCTGTCGAACACCCCTCTAAGGCTGAAAGAAACCTTACTTAGGTAAACCATTGTCTGAAATCACACACGAAGAGGTTGTAACCAATTACATGTCTTTGAAATATCGACCTTCAGTAGTATGCCCGGAACACCATGCCTCTTCCAGTCAACAATAAATTCAGATGCAATCACCAAACTGTCCTCCATTTGTCTTCCAGGTAGGAATTCACAACTTCATCCCGGCACCCCTTGAAACCAATTAGCCATCAACTTCTCAACAATCAAGTAAACAATATTTGAGGGAGAGATGGCGACAATGTGAGGGAGTCTACAGGTCTTTCTTGAAGAAGAGAGCGTAGGTGCCAAAGGGAGAGAAATGTGAAGAGGGTCATCGTAGAATGTGACGAGGAGGCTGTAGGAGTCCTCGTGGTTGTTAGTCATTGGAAGCGAGTTTGTCTGGGGATTCAATGCTTTCATTATGGTGTGCATGGTTATCTTGCTATGTTTTACGCTGATACGATGTTTTTGCTTGCGGTTGTTCGGGCCATCGAAGAGATTCTTGCAAAGAAAGCGTGCCCATAGACAAGAGGAGAAGCGGTCTAATGAGTAAGTTCTCGTAAGGGATGCTTGCCAAATAGTTGTTTCCTTGAGTTCGTTTGTGGCAATTGTAACGACAGAATCTGCGTTTATCCCTGGTCGGCGTATGGCGGATGGGATCGTCGCTGCGTCGGAGGCTTGTCTTGAGTGGAAGAGGTCGGCAAAGAAAGGTGCCGTTTGGAAGATTGACTACGCCAAGGCATACGATTGTGTCACTTGGAAGTTTCTTTGGACATCGATGCAGAGAAGGGGTTTTCCACAGGAGTGAATTGGCTGGATCAAGAAATGTGTCACTACTTGTTCGTATGCAGTGTTGGTTAACGGAAGGCCGGAGGGAGATGGGGGTGCGTCAGGGTTGCCCACTAGCTCCCTTATTGTTTGTGCTTGTGGCGGACTGTTTGGCCGTCTTGTTTCAGCGGGCGGTTGAGGAGAGGTGGTGTGAGGGTTTCAGGTTTGGGGATATCTCCATTCCGGTTTTGCAGTATGCCGATGACACGCTGATCTTTCTGGGGAGGACGGAAGAGCAGAATCACAATGCGGTTACTTTGGTTGACTTGTTTGGGTGCTTGTCCGGTATGAAGATCAATAGGCAGAAGTCGGCGCTGGTTCGCTCGCGATGGATGAGGAGGAGAGTAGCAGGCTCACGGAGTGGGCGGGGTGTCCCCGAGGTCATTTGCCGATTAACTATCTGGGGCTACCTCTCGTTGCGGGCATATTGAGGAAGTCGGGTTGGGACTGTGTTGTGCGGAGGTTGGAGGAGCGGCTTGAGGGCTGGAAGTCTACCACTCTATCCAAGGGTGGGAAGCTTACCCTGCTGAAGCATGTTCTGTCTGCCATTCCGGTGTTTTTCTACTCCATGAGACCGATGCCAGTTGGGGTGAGAAGGAAGGTGGAGGCTCTGATTAAAGCTTTCTTCTAGTCGAATGGAAAGTAGACGGGAAAGGGGTTCCACCTGGTCGCTTGGAAGGATGTCGCGGTGCCAGTCTCGGAGAGGGGGCTTGGTATTCGAGATGTGGAGCTGATGAACAAAGCTTTGCTTGCGAAGTGGGCTGTGTGGATCTGGGGTACGGCCGACTCTTTGGTCTTACGTCTGCTGAGATCGATCTATGGTGTCGCTGGGGTTTTGGTGGCTCAGAGCATACGACATGAGTCTCCCTTATGGATGGGTATTCGTGCTGTGCTTCCTGGGCTCGTGCCCTTCCTCCGTCCGAGGTTGGGGATGGTCTCCGATTCCGTTTCTGGCTGGATGATTGGACTGGGGAGGGGGTGCTGGCCACCCGTTTCCCTAGGCTGGTGGCTTTAGCAGCAAACAGACGGGTGCATGTGGCAGAGGTGGCTGATTCGGGATCGTGGGCTCCGAGGTTCCACTCCGATCTCTCAGATCAGAGAATGGAGGGCTTTTTGCGGTTACTATCCGAGATTCCCTCTGTTGGGGAGATGTCTGGTGACCCAAACCACTTCGTCTGGGAAGATGGTAAGTTCTCGGTGAAGATGGCGTACCGGAAGTTGAGAGCTGGAACATTGGTAATTGATGAAGACCTTTGCACGGACATGAAAGTAATTTGGGCGGCCAAGATTCCTACTCGCGTCAAGGTCTTCCTTTGGTGCCTTAGGAGAAATCGTCTGTGTGATAAGGTGAGGAGGGGGAGGATTTTGGCTACAGTGGACCTGTAATGTGACAGATGTGAGGAGGAGGTGGAGGACGTGGACCACATCTTCTTCGATTGCAGGATATCGGCGTAGGTTTGGGATGCTGTGGGGATTTCTTGGGTCCAGACATCCAGCCTGGGTCCTTTCTGGAGGTCTATCCGTTCGGTGGGGCATGGGTCCTCTTGGGATGTGTCTAGGCCCTTCGCCGTTTTATGGGCTATCTGGCTTGGCAGGAATGACCGTACTTTCAAGGGGCAACGTTTCTACTGGGAAAATGTAATCGCCCATTGTAATGCTGTGTACAATTTCTGGATTTCTAACTGATGTACTCTTTTGCTACTTAATGAATATTTTGGTGTGGTGACTCCCGCCTTGGGAGGGCTCCCCCTTCTTTTCTAGTAAAAAAAATTGTAACGACAGAAACATTTGAAGAAATGTGAAAAAATCCTTGTGGGCTCGAGTATGGAGGGGTTATGGACCTTCGTTGTGCTAAGTATGACATCAGAAGCAAGATTGATCCCTTGTTTGCGGGGTATGTTTTCACGCTGGGGGGCATGGTTTATGTGCGAGTGCTGGAGAACATCGAAACATGCACGTTGCTATATGCGGCATTACAGGGAGAGAAGATCACCCGGAGAAGATATTGATGGAAAATTTCACTGAAGAGAAAGGTGCTTTGTCTGTTTGGTGTCCTTTCTCTCTTTAGAAACATCCATGCGAAGAAAGAAGCACTTCATACTTTGGGAGAAGTGCTTGATATACTCTCGGCTGGGAGAACAATGGGATCGGATGTAAGTTTGACAATCATGGTGCTTGAGGGAAAGGAGATGCAACACTATGATGTTGAAGGCTCTTTGAAGATCGGTCGGGCGATCTTCAAGTGTGGAGTTGAAGATATGTACCCACCATTACCGCTGGAGGCTTGTGAAATCGTTTTGAACTTATCAAATGCTTTGTCGGAGATGACACCGTTATTATAGGAGATCGTTGTTGCACTACGTTAGATGAGGATTGCGAAATTGCCGAAGCTTATAGAGGAAGCCTTAAATTTTGCAGAGAATCTTGATTGTGTGCCAAATCGAGATGGGGAGTGTGATTGTTTCTCTCTGGAGGCATTGTGGGAAACTTCTGCTATGCTGATATTTGTGGTTAGGGTTTCCTCAAACCATAACTCGAATGTGTTTTTGTTGAAAGACATTCGCGGAGCACTCGAAGATTCGACCTGATTACTTGAGATCTTCTGAGACGAGGCAAGGTTTGAGGAGCCGCTGCAGCTGCAGACACATGAGTTTGGAGGGTATTTTATTGGCCATGTTTGGATCTGATGGCTAAAGATCACATATGAGCATCACGGCTTTGGGATTGTCTTCAATAAGAGAAGAAAATGTGGACGGCAAGGGAGATAATGCTGCTCAACATGCTCCTTTCATCAAGAGGAAAGATGAAGTAGAAGCGAGCACAAAGGAAAGTAGAGTGGAGACCGCAATGGGCTCTGAAGATGGTCTCGGGCTACATAAAAAAAGGTGAAGAGATATAAAGTGAGGAAGAAAACAATCAGTTCCTAAATCATAAATGTCCCAGTGAAGGTCTACACCAGGAAAACACAACAAACAGGGGAATCATGGTTGATTTTACCCCAAACAATGACAACAAGAGAGTTGATGGCGGCTAACAAAAGGAAGGCATCGTTAAGAATACTATGGTGCGGAAGGTGGGGTGCGGTCTCCACTGCAGGGCTAGACATGGTTTCTGAATATATATATTCTCTTGGAATTAAAGGGGCTGGGGTGATCCGGAGAAAAGACGATCCTTGGGCTCTCTCCTAAGCAGATGGAATATGGATATGGATTTTGTCATTTGTGCCCCTCGTAGATGTTGCAATATCAGTGATACTCGTCCCTTTTTTGAAACATCACTTGTGTCCCTGACTTCTTCCACAATTATCACTTGTGCCCCTCAGGTTAGTTGCTGTCAATCTGCGTCCTAAATACATGTTAACTTTTGGAACACAAGGGTAATTAGATTGAAAAGCTCGGATAGATATGCATTTTTCTAAAGTTATTTTTTTTGACACAAGGGTTCTGGTCAAGATTGATCGCCAGTATATCATTGATGGGTTTTTCGAATAGGAGGCTACAGTAAGGAGGGGGCTGTTGTACATCAATGATGATCTAAAGACACTTGAGGTGTAGCCTGCTTGGAGGAGCCGAAGACCTAGGACAAAGCTTGGAGGTGATGGCGCTCGGAGCGTTGTGACAATGAGATAGAGGAGAGGAGGAGCTCGTGGCGATGAGTGAAGAAGGGGGTTGATTTAGTGCCTTGGAGTTCGAGCTCCAAGGATGGGTTCTGCTCTGAGCTCTCATCCTTCCTATGGGTTCCTCTCCGTCTACCCTTTATAGTTGATGGAGAAGGTGAGGAGGCATTGTGGTTTCGGGAGGAGCAATTATAGGGGCGACAATTGGTTAGAGACCAATCGTCCCCATGACGATTGTAGTCAAAAAAGCTGAAGGGAGGGGACAACCATTCCGTGGTAGGAGGGGGTTTTGCTCCTTGTGGGGAAGAAGGGGTGGTGACATGAGCTCATCGTTTGGACAATTATGCCTCTCTTAACTAAATCATGTTTTGAATAAAGCACGGTTTTGTTCAAGTCATTGACAGTCAAACTAACGGAATGGGCCCAAGTGATAACTGTGGAAGAAGTCAGGGCACACCTGATATTCCAAAAGAGCGGAGGGGCATAACTGATATTACAACATCTAAGAGGGGAACACATGATAAAAATCCGTAGGATATTATTATGTTAAAGGAAACTAAGTTGTAGGGCTAGACCTTTACGTATTAGACGTATGTCGGTGTGCCCACCCTATCTAGGTTTCATGTGATTGATGCAGTTGGTAGCATGGGACATACGATCATAGCTTGGAGGGATGCTCATTACTTAGTGGTTTTGGATTGCAGTTGCATGTTTGTGCAAACTGCCATGTTGCAGATGAGGATCCCACACTTTCCTATGGTTGTATCATGTGTGTATGGATGCCGGATATACACAAGGTTGCATAAAGCGGTAGTCGGTACTCGGTCGGTAGGGTCACTGACTAAGGATTAATCAACAGTCAAGCGACTAATGGGATTTAGTCGATCATTAGTCGGTTTTGGATTTTTTAATTATTTTAAATAAGTAAATCATTTTATAAATATATTCTTATATAGTTGCATAGGTTTGTGCATTTTCTTTATTATCATAATGAAACAAAAGAAGTAATTGACTTTAAATATAACATTAAGCATATTAGAATATGTTTGCCTTAAAAAAGCAAAAATTAATAAAAATAAAAAAGCTCTATGTAAAAGTTGGCTGATTAGTCGGCCGACTAGTCGAGTTGACTGACTAATGACCTACTAAGCCTAGTCAAGTCGGTTAACCCTGACTCGACTAGTCGAGACGGCTTCTACAAGCTTGGATATACATAGTGGTAGTGGTATGGACCAATAATGCTGGAAATTATTTTATTTTTGCCTTGTATGGTTGTATTTGATGCAGTTGGTAGCATGGGACAGACGATCATATCTTGGAGGGATGATCATTACTTAGTGGTTTTGGATTGCAGTTGCATGTTTGTGCAAACTATCATGTTGCAGATGAGGATCCAACACTTTCCTATGGTTGTATCATGTGTGTATGGATGTCGGATATACACAAGGTTGCATAAAGCGGTAGTTGGTACTCAGTCGGTAGGGTCATTGACTAAAGATTAATCAACAGTCAGACGGCTAATGGGATTTAATCGGCCATTAGTCGATTTTGAATTTTTTAATTATTTTAAATAAGTAAATCATTTTTATACATATATTCTTATATGGTTGCATAGGTTTGTGCATTTTCTTTATTATCATAATGAAACAAAAGAAGTAATTGACTTTAAATATAACATTAAGCATATTAGAATAGGTTTGCCTTAAAAAAGCAAAAATTAACAAAAATAAAAAAAGCTCTATGTAAAAGTTGGCTGATTAGTCGGCCGACTAGTCGGGTTGACTGACTAATGGCCTACTAAGCCTAGTCAAGTCGGCTACCCCCTGACTGGACTAGCCGAGATGACTTCTACAAGCTTGGATATACATAGTGGTAGTGGTATGGACCAATAATGCCGGAAAATATTTTATTTTTGCATTGTATGGTTGTATTTGATTAGAAATGGAAAGCAAGTACATATGCCTTTTGGAAAGGAATCTGCTTTGTGTTCCCCCGGCTATTATTACTCTTCCTTCTTGTTCTTGGAGATTGACTCTCCTTTCTATACTGATGGTTGGACTGATTGTAGGATCGTAGCTACATGCTTTACACACTTGTTTGCACTAATAGCAGAACAAATGTCGTGGTTTTTGATTATTGGGAATATTGTGTGTGGACGCTGATTATCGTTTCCCGTAGTTGGTCGAACTTTTGGAATCCATTAGCAGAACCAATGTGATGATGGACAGTGTAACCATTGGAAAGATTTGATTAAACATCCAGTGCCATCATATGATGTGATGATTACATGTTTATTTGGGAGATGAAAGTCTCTGTAGAGGGAAAATAATAAATTGCACTAATGAGAGGCCCTCGGGTTCTCTTATATAGGAGAGGAACCTATTGTGCAAATTACAAGGAGACAGAAGAAATAGAAAATAAGGAAAATACTAATAAATATAACAAATATCTCAACACTCCCCCTTAAGCTGGAGCGTAGATATCGATCAGACTCGTCTTGGAACAACATCTCTGATAAGGTCCTCTGGCTAGGACCTTAGTAATAACACATGCTGTCTGGTTTCCAGAGCTAACATGTGTAGTGGCGATAAGACCCTTCTGTATCATGTCACGAGTATAGTGACAATTCACCTCTATGTGCTTTGTCCTCTCATGGAAAGCTGGGTTGTTGGCAATAAAAAGAGCAACCTGATTGTCACATTGAAGGTGCATGGGAAGAGGCACCTCTATAGTCATGTCAGTAAGAATAGATCTGATCCACATTATCTCTGTGCTAGCTTGCGCCGTGACCTTGTATTCTGACTCAGCACTCGATCTTGCAACCATAATCTACTTCTTGCTCTTCCATGAAACATGGGAATTTACTCTGAATACAACAAAGCGTGATGTAGACTTCCTATCCTTTGCACCCAACATAATCTGCATCTGCACATTCTGTAACTGAAAGAGACGTGCCTCTGCTGAAAAGAAGTTCCGTACCAGGTGGAGTCTTCAGATATCTCAAAATCATATGGACTGGATCCATATGTGCCTGTCTAGGCTGCTCCATAAACCGACTTACTTTGCTCACAGCAAAGGATATGTCAGGCCTGATTGTAGTCACATATAGTAGCTTGCCAACAAGCTCCCCGTACCTTCTCTTGTCGACCTCCTTAGTATCATCATCATAAAGCTTCATACTTGGGTCAATAGGAGTAGTGGCATGTCTGCAATCTGCCATGTTTGCCTCTGAAAGAAGATCTGTAACGTACTTCCTCTGGGTCATCACAAGACCTCGCTGGTTCCTGGCAAACTCCAGTCCAAGGAAGTAACGTAAGTGCACAAGGTCCTTGGTCACATACTGCTGGTTTTGGAAGTCATTGGCATCGTGAATGCCCTGCTCATCACCCCATGTAACAATAATGTCATCAACATAAACAAGAACGACAATGGTACCTCTCTGGGTCCTCTGCACAAACAAGGAGTGATCAGCCGCCAATCGCACAAACCCCTGCTGCTGTATCAAGTGTGAGAGCTTTTGGAACCTTGCTCTTGGACTCTGCGTAAGGCCATAGATAGCCTTCTGTAGCATGCAAACCTTTTGACACTCCCTCTCAGCAGCAAACCCAGGTGGCTTCTGCTTGTAGGCCTCATGTAGATCACTATAGAGGAAGGCATTCTTCACATCAAGCTAGTAAAGTGGCCAATCTCGTGTCACAACAACAAAAAGTAGAATACACATAGTAGAATGTCTGGCAATTGGAGAGGAAGTATCATGATAGTCCAACCCACATGTCTGGCTGATCCCACATGCTACAAGACTCGCCTTATAACGATCCACACTGCCATATGCACGTTATTTCACAGTGAACACCCATTTGCATACCACAACAGATGCGTAAACTGGACCAGAAATAAGACTCCACGTACCACGTGACTGTAGCACAACCTTCTCCTCCATGGCTAACCTCTACTGATCGTCTTGAATAGCCTCTTGATATGTTCGTGGTATCTCCACGACTAATAGTGCCAAGGTCAATCTCCTGAAATCCTCTTACAATTGCTCAAGGACACTTGGGCTGCAAGTGGATAAGTAGCACACTTACGTTTCGATTTGAGCATTCAATACATCAAGATCATTTGTCAAGTCTGTGACCTGTGAGTTCCCCTCTTGAGAAGGCACCTGCTCATCCTGTATGGAATCCTACTGCAAAGACAACTTAGTAGTGCCGTCAGTAGAAACAATGTGCTCATTACATACCTAGGGCGTGCTGGATGACGGGCAAGACCTGTGAGCATGGGGGATTGAGTGAGATTTGCGAGTAAAAACACGTGGCAAAAATAGAGTCACAGTAGACGGTGGAGCCACAAGAGCTGGTGGTGGTAGTAGTGGTGGTGGTGGTGATGGTATGGCAGTAGAAGGTGGAGTTATGTAGATCTCATCGTCAGAGTTAGATGGGGCTAGTCTGTCACTTGTAGGAGAAAAATACATGACATACTCAAAGAAAGTGACGTCAGCACTAAGTACTTCCGCCTGAGCGGATCAAAGCACTGGTACCCTTTTTGGGTACGAGAGTAGTCGACAAAAGCATACTTGCCGGCTTTGGGAGAGAGCTTGTCACGGTCAGGAGAGACATCATGAACAAATGCAACAAAACAAAACATAAGAGGTGTAAGGGAGAAAAGATCATTCTCGGGAAACACAATCGAGAAAGGAATCTTCTCTCCCAACACAGACGAGGGCATGTGGTTCACTAAATAGCATGCAATGAGAGGACATCATCTCCCCAGTAAGCATGAGGAGCACGACTCTGTATCAGTAAGGTTCTGGTCACATCAAGTAAGTGACGATGTTTGGGCTCAACAACATCGTTCTGCTGGGAAGTATATGTACATGAGGTCTGATGAACAATGCCCATAGATCTGAGGAACTTAGAAAGCTGTAAAGTGCCTCTAGAGCATTATTATAACGAAGATATTTAACTTTTGCAGAAAAATATTCTTTATTCCTTAATAAAATATTTGATCACAGATCCAGCCTCAGACTTATTCTTTAATAAAAGAACATGGAAAGTCTAGAAAAATCATCGACAACAGCTAGATAAAAACAATGTTTGTGGTGTTCAGGAACACGACTCGGACCTCAAATGTCTAAATGTAGGAGCTCAAATAGCTGTGAACCACTCCGACTCTGACGAGATGGAAAGGAGGAACGGTGATGCTTCCCAAGTTGGCATGCCTCACACTTGAAAGAGAATCTCATAGAGATCTCGGGGAGAACATGACAACTTCTGCAGAAGGTGGCCAAAACGATGATGCCACAAATATGATGAGACTGGTCCAGTAGGTATAGTAGAAACACCCGCGTGGGGCGGTTGGACCAGTCTGTAAAGCCCCCACTGCTCACCACATCTAATCACACTGCCGGTGTGTATATCCTGAAACACAAGAGACGAAGGGTAAAAAATGCTACGACAATGCATATCTTTAGTAATCTGACTAATAGAACGTAAATTTGTCTGAAAATCAGGAGCATATAAAACATTCTGAAGGCGCATAGACGGCGTCAAATGCACCTCCCCTTGTCCTGTAACGGGTAAGTGGTTGCCATTAGCAATGACAACCCATCTGCCTGGTGGTATGGTCCTGTAGGACCTGAGTTGCGCTCTGTCTCTACACAGGTGATGTAACGCACCAGAGCCCAAAATCCACTTTGTTGTGTCTGCACCAATACTACCAGTAAATGCATATGCGATACCTAAGGATCTCGAAGAGGCTTTGGCCGCGGTATCTGTAGTGGTGGTGCTAGCAGTAGGAGTCGTGATCTCTCGATTATGAGAAACAATATCATCCATGCGAGGATCATCATGGAAATATGTAGTCTCTGAAGGCACAATCTGTTCTTCTACACGATCAGAAATATGATATCCATGCTTCTGGTAGCATGTATCCTCTGCATGTCCAGGCCTACAACAGTAAGTGCATGGGCCGTGCTGGCGTCCACCACCTCTACCATGAGGGGTGCATTCTCTGGATTGGATCGTCCCTCCTCGACCACGAGAAGCGATCATCGCTGAAGAGGATCGAGAAGTGGCTGTAAAAGGCATGATAATCCAGCTGAGACGGTTATAGGCCTCCTCTATGGGAGGTATGGTAGCTCCCGTAAGAAGGTGAGTACACACAGTATCATACTCTGTATCAAGTCCAACCATGAAGACTCCCAACCATCGTGGAGTTCGTATACATCTTTTGTTGCTCTGTAGATGTCGTAATAGGCATGCAACTATGAAGCTTCTCGAAAATGCCACGGAGCGAAGAGTAGTACATGTGCAGAGGACGACCATTCTGCTTGGCATTGTAGATATCGAATTGTAACTGAAGAATCTTGGCCTCATTCTTCGCTTGAGCATATGTGGATGCCAAAGTATCCCACATCGCCTTGGCGGTGGGTTGATTCAGAATATCATTGGCTATTTCTGTGGTGAGCATGGCCTCAAACTTCAGCGAAATTCAGTCGAATTTCTGTCGAAATCAGAATTCAATCGAAATTGTCGAAATGACCGAAATATGGGGGCCTTAGTACAAAAAATGACCGAAGTGAATGAAATTTCAGTCGAATTTCGACCGAAATTCCACCGAAATTCCTTTCGGCCGGTCACTGAAATGGTGATCGAAACCGATATTTAGGGCCTTGGTGGTGAGGTCTCACAAAGCCAAACACGCGCACACATGATCTTGCTTCCAAGAAGCATTTGGCCCAATCTTATCCATTGGCTCTGGATCTATTAAGATATGCTCTTTGTTGTTGCACTGCAAGAGGGTGAAGAACTGCATGGATCACACACCATAATTGGTCTCATCCATCTTAACGATGGGAACCGGGCCCTTGAAGGCTTCAGACCGAAAAAATATCACCCTTGTTCTCCGATATAACAAAATAACGTCTGGCCAATGGAACTCAACTGAGCAGTAGACTGATATGAATAAGTCTACACGATCATACGAAGGATTGATTGTATGTGTAGACTCATACAATCATCCTCGTAAATCTCCGTTGCTCGCAAGGGCTGGCGGTGACACAAGACGGCCGGGGGGTAGAAGCTGGCGACCTTGGGGGTCTGGGGAGGGTCGGTCGGCGGACCTGGGAGGCTTGGAATCGCAGCCTGGGGCTGGGCGGCCGGGGGGGGGGGGGTGAAGGCCCGGACGACCGAGCTGGAGCACCGACGGCCAAGGTTTAAAAAAACGTGAGGCGGTCCGAGGCGTTTTCCCAAAATGTGAGGCGAGGCGTAAGCCTCGAGGCGGTCGAGGCGTAAGCCTCAATTTTTTGGAAAGAAAAATTAAATTAAAGCAAAATAAATTAGAATAAATACTAACAACACAAAAAATTGCAATATATTGTCCTAAAGTTCAATACAAACTACAAACTACAACTATGATTGTCCAAAGTTCAAATACGATTGTGAAATTAGAAAAGAAAAAATAAAGTAGAAAATAAAGTTTCACACAAGCATGAAATTAATGCAACATATGTTCCATCACTATTATGTGATACATCAAAATCACAAATCATCAAAATTGATTTAACGAATCAACTTCAGTCTTCTCGCCCCTCAGCAGTGTTGTCGCCGCCATCGTCGTCGTCACTGCTACTCATTGGATCGTCATCGGAATCATCCATAAAATTCAAGTGCACATCATCTTCAGCTTCATCCTCGCTTCCATCCTCAGAATTGGAGTACTCCTCCTCGTCAACATTAATTGGAGTTTTTCCTTTACCTAATCAAGAAAGTAATATGCATAGTCAATCATTTGAAAGTTAATCACAATTCACAAAAAAAGTATCGAACATTCTTTTAATTTATAATATTGTATTGCACCTTTGTCATTTTCTTCTCCTTCTTTTTAGGCCGAGCGACTTGAGCTCCTCCACCTCTTTCACCTCCTTCCTCCTCAAGAGGATCATCGTCAAGGGGTATGTTTGCATCAAGATCCTGATACGCCTCGACATTTTGCGCTTCTGAAATCCATTCATCACCGGAGTCAATGTCTTCCAAACATAATGGATCTTCTATTGTTTTCTTCCTTAATTCTCTATGTTTCAATTTCAAATTGAACATGATGTAAACCAGATCGTTGAGCTTCGTTGTGATAAATGATTTCTTCTCTTAGTGTGGACCTATATAGACATACGTAAGATGTAAGTGATTAACATGAAACAAAAACACTATCATAAAATTAAATAATGCTTTAACCACTTACTTGATTAAAAGAGCTCCAATTACGCTCACACCCAGAAGCACTACAAGTCAAGCTCAACACCCTAATAGCAAATGCTGCCAATTTAGGTGTTTCATCACCAAACAACGTCCACCAATCCGCTGATAATGGTCAACCACACATTTTAGTAATTATGTAGTATATGGAAAACTCTTAAAATTTATTTACAATACTCACCAGGACTTCTTGTTTTCCTTGAATTAACAACATTTGCCCATCCAAAAAATCCTCTTGCATGCATGAAGGAATCAAGTTGTGAATCTGCTTTCATCCTCGCATCTGGATCAATGATCATTCTTTCCATGCATGAAAACAATCTCATTTTCACCTCTAAGTGATTGGAGAATGTCGGTTCATAATGAAAGTGGGGATTGAGGAAATAAGCAGCAGCATGTAAAGGCCTGTGAAGTTGACGATCCCAACGGCTATCCACAATATCCCAAATAATCTTATATTTGGTCTCATCATTTTCAAGATTTCTAGCTATCTCCTCCTTGGCCCTGTCCATGGCTTCATAAATAAATCCCATCGATGGAAAATTTTCAGAATCCACCAACCTCAAAACGGTGACCAAAGGCTTCGTGGTGTTGAGAACATATGCAACACCATGCCAAAAAGACTTGCTCTTCACCACAATGTTCACCACACTTTGACCCAATGGGCGATTCACATAAGAACTGTTCTTCCATGCTCTGGAAGTGAAGAAGGATTCAAGTCAATCCTTGGCTCTAATCAAGCTTTGCAATGTAAGAAATGCAGTGGCAAATCTTGTAACGGCAGGTTTCACCAAATCACAACCTGCAATTTTTCTCACCATTGCCAAAACCCAAGCATGAGCATACACAAAATTGATTATTTTTTTGCTTTTTTGAACACCGATGCATGAAGTGGCAATTTGAGGATATCCTCCAATATCAAATCTATACAATGCGCTGCACAAGGTGTCCAATAAAGATTCTTCCTTTTATCCATCAACATTTGTCCAGCAGCTTTGTAAGCGGATGCATTGTCCGTTATCACTTGGACAACATTCGTCTCTCCGACCTCCTCAACAACTTCATCCAACACTTTAAAAAGCATCCTAGCATCTTTAACTTGATCGGATGCATCAATCGACTTCAAGAAGTAAGTGTCTTTGAGATTATTCACCAAAAAATTAATCAATGTGCGTCCTTTCGTGTCGGTCCAACCGTCCGGCATGGTGCTACAACCCGTGGCAATCCAAGAAGCCTTCGCCTCATCAACAAGAGTGGTAATGGCTTGCTTCTCTTCTTTCAAAATCCAAGTTCGGAGTTCATGCATGGTTGGTGGCTTGAAACCCCTTCCATATCCACATACATCAGTCATCATCGCCATATAAGAAGGACTATTGGCTATATTGAATGCCAATGAATTCTCAAAAAAAAATCTCCCAATGCTCCTGCAAATCCTCCTTCTCTCATCTTTTTTCCAGCTTGCATTTAAAGTGAGTTGTTGAGAGGGAGGATCCGAACTACCTGCACCCCTATCTCCATGTGCAATAAAAAAATCCATCGGTCCTCGAGCTTGCTTGATACCACTAGAATCTGTCGGTGCTCTTTGTGCCGGTTCATTTTCATCACCTCCAGATGGCCCTTGCATCCCAACTCGGCAAACTTCTTCCATTTCTTCAAACCGTCTTCTCTTTTCATTACCCTTGCTGTCCATGAACATCTTCATCTCTTGTTGAACTTCAATAGGAACGCTTGGACACGCTCTCACATTCTTGCGTGTCTTTGCAAGATGGTCTTTTAGCCGCTTCACCCCACCGGTGATCTTCATCGAACAAAAATTGCATTCAACATATACATATCCGTTCCCTTTGTGATGCTCGTCCATTTCAAGTTCTCGACAGTATCTCCATCCGGGATCCGATCGCCCCCCACTTTGGCCTTTCCTTCCCATATCTACAAGTTATACAATAACATACACATATTGATATATACTAACAGTACAAGATGCACATACATGTAATCCTTCATCATAGTTACATCCTAGCCCTAGGTGAGATGTCAAAGAGAAAGCATATAATGTTGCAAAAAAATAGAGAACTCTCTAATGTCAAAGAGAACTCTCTAATGTCAAAGAATGTCATATAATGTTAAAGAGAACTCTCTAATGTCAAAGAGAAAGCATATAATGTTAGGAACTTAGGATCCATTTACACCCGAAACTACTGCAATATCTACTAATAACTCATAGCCATACGTAAGAATTTAACCCAACAATTGGAAAACACAAAAAAATTTGAAAAAAAATCAGAAAAAAAAACTCGGAGGTGGCGGTGGCGCAGACCTGCTCCGGCTGGGCGGCGAGAGGGTCGGTGATGGAGAGGGGGCTTGGGCGGCGACTCCGGAGGGCGGCGATGGCGGCGAGAAACGGGGCCGGGGCAAGGAGAGGCGGGGCTCAGGGGGAGGGGGAGGGTTTCGATTCTGTCGAACTGAACCTCCCCTTCCCCCCGACGGTTCGAATTTACTAAAAAAGGTCACATGCTTTGCACGTGACCCAGGAAATTAAAAAAAAAGCGATTTTTGAGGCTTACGCCTCAGCCTCGCCTCGAGCGCCTCACGCCTTGAGCGCCTCAGGCGAGGCTGAGACGTACTCCTCCTTGGAGGCACCTGAGGCGTGCGCCTCGGGGCGTTTTGGGCCCGCCTCGCCTTGAGGCGTACGCCTTTGCGCCTCGAGGCAACACCTTTTAAAACCATGCCGACGGCGCGGGGAGGAGGCGTGACGGGTAGAGTTAGGGTGGGATACAGGAACTCCGGTCTAGGACCATCGCTTCGATACCATGTAGAGGGAAAATAATGAATTGCACTAATGAAAGGTCCTCGGGTTCTCTTATATAGGAGAAGAACTTATTGGGTAAATTACAAGGACGGGACAAAAGAAATAGAAAATAAAGAAAACATTAATAAAAATAATAATTATCTCAACCGTCTCAACATTTTAAATTTTTTGATTGATGCGATGTGTAGAGTACTAAGGAAGTGTTGATGTGCTGGACTCTTATCAGACAATGATTAACGTGTGTTCTCTATACGAAGAGGAGGCAAAAACAATTGACCAACCTTTTTTCACCTGTGTGAAGGAGAAGGATACATGAATCGATTATAGCATTGGTTTGTTGGTCTCTAGTAACTTCATTGGTTGTCAGGAATCATTGTACAACTCCCACTTCCATCCCAATACAGATACGTAACTACCAGTAGAGAGAATCTGGGCACTTTGGCTTGCACGTCATGGAGTACCTTTTTGAGCATTGCACTTCTATAGAAAATGTAATTCGTTCAACGAGGTCTATATTCGAATCTCAACTCTTACTAGTTTTAACATGTTTTTATATACTTGCACGGACATCTTTGTACGTTTCCTCTTTTTTTGCATAAAATTATTTGATAAAACTATGAGACGTAAGTTCTCCACTTTGCAACCTCCATAGACAGTAGAAAAATAAATAGTTTATTGATATAATCAAAGCTTGAATTCTCCTTAGCGTTCTTAGATATCATAGCACTTAATCCTCAACCACTATTTACCCAAACTCCCTGAAAAAGAAGACCAAATCTGTCAGGTTTAGGGCACCCGTCTGCTTTGAGATCAAAGATCGCTCTATGAATCTCAATGTGGTCAGGTCTACTGCCTCCTTAATTAAAGATCTGCGAAACCTCCAAGCCTAACCAGATGGATTTGCTGTGGGTCACATGTCTACTCACACATATGTAGTGCTTTGTAACTATTCCAACCATCGTCGACTCATCACGAAAACCCTTACCTCCAACAACCACATAATGGATGCGATTCTAAAGTTGCCGACCACTAGCTACATTATGAAAGAATCTCATGTTGGCATCTCCGCCCTTCAACCACGTCTACCGAGATATTTACCTTCACTCTACCTCGTTTTTCCAATCCTTTTTTTGGGTTATCCACCTCTTTTACGAAGGGATCTTAGTTTTTTGGATCTAAGCTCGAGAATGGCCCAAGATAGATCTGAATGTGGGCAAAGAATCCATGTAGCCGGTCCTACCTAATGTGGGAAAAGACTTTGTTGTTTTTGTTTTTCTATTTATTCTCTGTTATTAATCTTAAGTCAGCCATGCCCGGTCTCAAGATCGGATAAATGAGGAGGGTTGTGTTAGCTAGCTAACAACCAACATAAAACAGTCAGAGACAAATTCCTAAATAGTGTTTTTTTTTACTATTTAGGACTTTACGTTAAGGCAGTTGGATCTTTTCAATATAGATTTAATCAAATATTTAGATTTTGTCGGGGCATTCATTACTAGCGACTCGTTGCATCACCTAAATGCTTGGCAAGGGCCACTACATCGCTGCTTGCATATACAAAATTTGCAAGGGTTCATGTATGTGGAATGCATGCGAGTAAATAGGCTTGTTTCACTGCATCACTACCTGAATGCAGTTTAAAATTTGCAAGGATTCTCGCAGGATAGACACATGCGAGTAAAAAAGTTAGTTTAAAAGAGGTTCTAAGGAAGTTGAGGATATGTAGTTGAAATATTGGTACTTTGACTGGCAAATCGATTGAGATAGTAGATACGGTGGAAAGAAGGAAGATTCATGTACTATGTCTCTAAGAGATAAATTGGGTAGGAGAGAAAGTAAGGGAGATCGAGAAGACATGCTTTAAATTATGGTATTCAGGTAAAGAGAGGGGTAGAAATGGCGTTGCAGTATTTGTCCATAAGGATTTGAAGGATAGTGTGGTTGAGGTGCAAAGATTAGGGGATCGGATTATTTTTCTAAAATTGATGCTGGAAGAAGTTATGAATATAATATCAGTTTATGCGTCATAAGTTGGTTTAGAGGAAATGATTAAACATTCTTTTTTGGGAGTATTTGGATAAGATTACGCACCGAATTCCACAAAAGGGACGATTTTGCTAGCTGGACATCTTAATGGATACGTGGGAAAGGGTGCTTTTTAGTGTATGTTAGTGTTCATGGAGACCATGGCTTCAGGGATAGAAATGACGAAGGAAAAATCGTTTTGGATTTTGTAATGGCTTCAGGGATAGAAATGACGAAGGAAAAATCGTTTTGGATTTTGTAATGGCTTATGACCTTTTTATAACAAACACTATCTCCAAGAAGAGGCAGGAACATTTAATTACTTATAAGAAAGGTTCGAAATCTCGATTTCGATTTCGTTTCGGTCTCCTCCAAAACTGAAATTTCGGTGAAATTTCGGGAAATTTCCGCCGTTTCGGTGGAGATGTCGAAAATGACTCAAAAAAACCATTTTTCGACCATTTTTTTCGCAAATTAAGATCTTTCAAGTTATTACAACAATAAATAACTTACAAATACACACTTATATCACACATATTGCTCATATATGCCCCTTATATCGCACATATCGGTCATATCGACCAAATCGATGTTAATGTTGATTCTTGGCTGATACATACTGGAAATTGATATCATCCAATCCAAGATCTTAAAACAAAAATAGCTTAAAAATGCACACTTATTTCACACACATCTCTCATCCGTACGCCTTATATCACACCATATCGGTCATATTAGACATATTGTTGAGTTGACAAATAGATACTGGAAATGAAAATCAAAATAACTAAGTTAACAACACGTAGAAGACGTCTTTTGTTCAGAAAATAGACGAGCATTTTCTATTCTAAAATATAGATAATGATAAATTAAACAATGTCTTGTTCATAGAAATAATTATCACAGACAAAGTTCGAATGAATTATAGAATTAATTATAGTCTTACAATAAAAATACATCTATTTGCGAAGATAAACGACAACGAATGAAACGAACAAGCTATATCAGATATATGGAAGCTATGGAGTTGTTTCATCTCCATAGCTTAAACCCAAAGGGGAGGAAGCTCCCCAAGTTGAATACTCGACGTATGTCCCCTCTTATCGCACCATGCCCTACCAGACGGGGATCTCGCTGAAACCCATGAATTTCAACTGAAATGGGTCGAAATGGGACGATATGTCGAAATATCATCTAAAGTTTGGTCGAAATCCAGGAAATTTTGTACTGAAATCCATGAATTTGAACCGAAATGGGTCGATATGTCGAAATATCACCGAAATTTCGGTCGAAATCCAAGAAATTTTGTACTGAAACCCATGAATTTCAATCAAAATGGGTCAAAATGGGTCGATATGTCGAAATATCACCGAAATTTCGGTCGAAATCCGGGAAATCAACATATATATGAGTTTCGATGCCCATGACCTCTCGAAATCGAAATCTCGGCGAAATTTCACCGAAATTTTGCGAAATTGAAATTACTGCTTATAATTGTACACTATATTACTTTGCGATGATGAGAAGAGATCGGTTGTGTTGCAGTGACTGTAAAGTAATCCCAGGAGAGATCTTGACATCTCAACTCGATGTTGCAAAATTCGGTATTCAGTCGGATGGGTCACTGAATAGAGAATAATTGGTATTCGGGCGACTATTCAAAATTATTCAGTTTTATTTTTTTTAAAATTATTTTCAATATAAAAATGATTTTTAATACATATAATCTTATATATTTATACATATATTGTCATCAATCAACAAGTATCCAACACAAAAGTATCCATTAACAACATACATATACAGAGCCTTGACATTTTTGGTAATATCATGATAAATGGTAACTCTTGAGAATTTAAAAAACATAAAAAATGCTCAGCATTTAACTACCAATCGATCGAATAGTCGGCCAGCCGGCTGAATAATCGGGACGACTATTAGGTTAGGCCGACTATTGGATGACCGGAGGTTATCCAGTCAGGGACCCGCTACACCTCATAGTTGGACCGGATAGTCAGTCTAGTCAACCGACTATTGCATCACTGTCTCAACTCGCTTGCTAGTCATGGATGTGCAAATAAAAGGGTTAGTAAGATGGTTCCCAAGATCATTATAACTAAATGGTTAAATCTTCAATTGAAATAATCGAGCTTCACCGAGAAGGTTTCAGAAGGTTTATCTTTTTATTGTAATGGAAATGCAAGCGAGATTGGGAGGCGGTAGCATCTTGTATCCGAAGGGTAGCCAAAGAGATGGTAAGCGAATCTAAGGGAGGAGTTACTTGATAAAAGGAGGCTTGGTGGTGGAGTAAAGGGGTATAGAAGACGGTTAAAATAAAAAGAGCTTGCTTTAAAGCTATGTGTAAGGATAAAACTAAGGAAATTGTCACGAACTACAAAATAGCGAAGAAGGAAGCAAAGAAGGCTGCAAGTGAAGCTAAGTCGAAAGCTTATGACGTTTTGTACAAAAAGCTTGACTCGAGGGAGGGTCAGAAGGATATATTTAGATCGACCAAAGTAAGTGAAAGAAAGATCAAAAATCTTTCTCAAGTGAGGTGCATAACGATGTGAAAAGACATATGCTTGTTACTCAAAATGATATAGAGACTGTTGAGAAGAGGAACGAATGGATGTGATGTTTATTCCATAGAGGTAAGGTCTCTTATATAGAGAGAAAACCCTAAAGAGTACAAAGGTTACGGAACCCGAAGGGTCACTGGAGGTTACGGAACTTGAAGGGCCACAGAAGGTTACGGAAGCCGAAGGGTCATCGGGGGTTACAGAACCCGAAGGGTTACAAATATAGATGTAAATATAATAACTCTAACACTCCCCTTCAAGCTGGAGCTGAGAAAGCTGCAGCTTGTAACTAAAAGAAAAAGTATGCACCACATCTTCACACGATGCACCATAAGAATATATGTCCGCTGCTGGTAGAAGACCTCGCTCGAGGACGGGTCTGTGGCTTTCAGGTCACCGGAACGTATCTCTGTCATGCCTGTAGAGTCACTGCAATATCAGGTCACCGGAACGTATCTCTGTCGTGCCTGCAGGTCACCGGAACATATCTCTGTCGTGCCTGGAGAATAATCACTGTAGAAGAAGTCCAGCGCGGAGTAGTATTCGGGTCGTAAAAGAAGAATTATACGCCCTGACGAAGAAGTCGATGCTCGGTGAAGACGGATAATATTGGGAGAAATAAGTCGTGGCGAAGTAAGGGTTGTTGGAGAGGAGGGGCTCCAAGTGGTGCCGACGACTGGGAGATGTGGCTGGAGCTGCTGGAGCCTCGGGCAGCGCTTTAGGTGTTGCCGGTGATGCTGGGGACTTGGACTGCCTTGCGTGAGACTATGGAATACACGGGCGATGCAGGAGGTCCAGCCCTCTCTCCTTGCCGGCAGAGAGAAGGCTGGTGGTGGCAGCGGATTCAAGGTATTAGCCTTCGGTCTAGGACCGTTGCTCTGATACCATGTTGAGAAGAGGAACGAATGGATGTGATGTTTATTCCATAGAGGTAGGGTCTCTTATATAGAGAGAAAACCCTAAAGAGTACAAAGGTTACGGAACCCGAAGGGTCACTGGAGGTTACGGAACTTGAAGGGCCACAGAAGGTTACGGAAGCCGAAGGGTCATCGGGGGTTACAGAACCCGAAGGGTTACAAATATAGATGTAAATATAATAAGTCTAACAGAGACTAAATAGAAGCAGTATTTCCTTAGCTTTTCATTGGGGAAGGGAATAAAGAGATTGCTTTGGGAGAGCTTGCTGGTAGTGAATGTTACATGAATCGTGCAAGCTATAAACATATACAAAGAATGGAAATAGAGGAGGCTTTAACGATTATGAAACCTGGGAAAGGGGTAGGACCTGATGACATTCATATAGAAGTTTGGAGAGTTCAAGGTCAAGGGATTTTAACTTGGCTCACAAATTTATTCAATGTTATTTGGCAAAGTAAGGAAATGCTTGAAGAATGGAGGAGAAGCATTGCTGTGAAGAATGTAGTCTTAGAGAAAAAACAATTACATGTCATATACATTAATCTTATAAAGGATATGTATGATGGGCTTCATCTTGTGTAAGGATTCAATCTGGAAAGACCAACTTTTTAAACATTAGCTTTAGTCTGGATCAAGGTTCTGCTTTGAGTCCATTCCTTTTTGCTTTGATTATGGACGAGTTGATTAGTCACATTCAGGATGATATGTCTTGGTGTATGTTGTTCATCGATGATATTGTGTTGATTTATGAGACGAGATGGAGTAAATGTGGAGCTGGGAGTTTGGAGACATGCCTTAGAGACTAAAAGATTTCGTATAAGTAGGGCTAAGATTGAATATATGAAGTACGCCATTTGATGGAAACAATGGTCAAGGACACTAAGTGAAGATTGGAGACGATAACATTCAGAAAAGAGATTGATTGTTTTGGATACTTGGGATCTATTTTGCAACAAGATGTGGATTTTGATGGGGATGTTACTCATAGAATAAATGCAGGTTGGATAAAGTGGAGAGGAGCCTCTAGTGTTCTTTGTGATTAGAAAATCCCTTTGAAAGTCGAAGGAAAGTATTACAAAGCAACTGTGAGACCTGCCATGCCTTATGGATCAGAATGTTAGCATGCGAACCATAGATATGTGTAGCATGGAAGGACATATCGATATCGGTATCGATATCGTTATCGATATCGGTACCATGTCGATACCGATATATCGCCGACATATCGGCGATATCTCGACGCCATATCGCCGACATCAGGATTCAGCTTGCCTTTTTGCCTGTCGATACCCGATATCGGACATATCGATGATATATCGGTAACCTGTCGATACCGATATATTGCCGATATATCGGGATACGGCCTTCCATGATGTGTAGAGAATGATAGTAGCATAACTGAAAATGCTACACGAAAAAATTGGATTCGAAATGTTGCGATCAGAAAGAAAATTGGTGTAGCTCTGATAGTGGATAAGATGAGAGAAAACCACCTATAAGATGGTTTGGCCATTTGCAAAGAAGGTCGGTTGATGCACCAATTACAAGATGCAGGATTTGAGATGTTACGTCGCTTAAGAGAGGGTGAGGAAGGCCCACGATGTGTTTGACTCCTTGCCGCAAAAACAACCCGCAATTTGACTGCACGACTAGTCACTTCCACATCAATCTATACTAGACATGAGTCTTCCGAAATCGTGGTTGTAACAAGAGGGTACACCACATTAGCCTCCAAGCTCATCTCATTCTCGACACCTTTTCGGTGTTGGTCCTGCCACATTTCCCAACTGAAGTTGTTACCTCTACGCCTTTTCCTGAGTAGACCACCATGCCATGCTGTGACATGTGTTTTTCCTTTGGGCGTCGTACGATCATCATTGTCTGTTGTTTTTCGCCTGGTTGATGGGCTATGCGAGTGGACCGGAGTAAAAGATTTGATCGTTGCAAACTCAATCTCAAAACAACCACAACATTACACAACACTTTTAATCATATGATAAACAAACAAACCAGAAGTGTATATGTATTCAACGTGAAAACCTTTCTAGGTAAAAACTAAGACAAGAGTCTCCCGACTTGGACTTTCAGCCTGATCCACACGGGTCTTTCCACTAACCTGAGTTGCTTATGCATGCAACCCAATTATATTGCAACACGTTGTTTACGCGAACATCTTTCAACTTTATTACAATTAAGTAAAAACCTAACAACCTCAATATCAAAAATAAATATGGAATAATGAACATGAGGCAAAACTAGAATGATCTTACAGAACGCTTATCGTGCTCGCAAGATGACCACGAGTTTCAGAGCTATATGTGCGAGTCACATATCGACAAATAGCTCTTAGAACTTTATCTCATGCCCTGTTCGTTTGCAGAATTAGCAATAAGGGGTCAATTCCCCACCCGATGTGGTTTCCAAGAGTACGACTATTCTCATCCACATCCCATTATTTCACATTATTCAACCCTTATTCCCATCTTTATTCCACCTTACTTACCCTATTCCACCTTATTCTCCTTATTACTATCTTTCCAGCCGAACAGAAAATAGACCATTCTTATCCTTATTTTCCATCCTTATTTCTGCTTATTCTTGAACCGAACGGCCCCTCTGAGAATAAAGTGCAAAGTGAAAGAAGAGACTTGTTCTTGGTTGTGTGTTGAACAAGTGAGGTTTAGGGTCCTATTTAGATTTTTCATAGCCGTTGGAGGCAAAAATGACAATGAAAAACTTCTCGAAATGTCATATGATCGATCATGCTCAAATTATGATCGACCGGTCTGATATGATTGATCATGTAAAAAGGGTTGATTGTCATAATCAAAAAATGACCGATCAAGGAAATAAGATGATCGATCATTTAGTGATCGTTAGATGAGCGTTGGAATTTGAACATTGATCGATGAATCAAGAAATCTGGTCAATCAGAGGTGATCGATTAGGCAAGAATGTTGATCGATCAACTTGACACTTTGACTTGAAAGTCAAAGTCAAAGGTCTGAAATATAAGATGCATGATACTCTATGGTTCTGTACAAAACATGATAATTATGATATGCATGTCTCAATAAAGGAAAATGCTTCGTCTTCTTCTTGAACTTGAGTTCCTTTCTTGAGCTTGAACTATAATTCCTTAGCCTTGAACTCCATCGAGCTTCTTCTTCCATTACGCTCGAGCTTCTCATGTTTGCGTTTCTTCTTGGTCCATTAGCTTCCTTGCTTTCGACCTAACTTATCTTCAAAATATGCATGCTCATGCATGAATTAACAATCTCCCCTTTTTCGGTTATGACACAATAATTTGAAGTGTTTGCAAAAACATGTGCATGTGAAATCAATTTGAAAATATTTTCTCCCCCCAAAGCAATTTTTATAAACAATCTCTCCTTTTCGACATAATAAAAAAAGATACCAATTGGTAACTAATGTCAATTGTTGGTTAAAGAATTGACTAAAATATCTTTCATCCTTTTTGTTTGAAAACATTCTTTTTAATCCAAGCTCCCTAAAGCTTTGTATAGGGAGACAGAGAAGATCAAATGATTACTGGAATGAAGTTAATACGAAGTATATGCTAATTTCAGATTCAAGGCAGGTTTAATCCAAATTAGACCTGTTCGGAGGCAAATATATCATTTAGCTGAAGCCCACTTGAAAGGGGAAAAAGGCTTTGTGGTCGCTCACATAATGATAACGAACATATAAATTGAGTAGTCTATAGCACCATTACCTACACGTTCATTTGAATGTGTACTATATTGTCAACTCCATTTACGCTTTCTCCTTTCCTGATACCATGACTTAAACTCAGTCTTTATTATTTCATTAGCCTTTTCTCTAATCCATTGTTTCTGCAGGAATAAAGTTTTATACCGAGTACTCCATAGCCCCATTACCTATGTGTCCATTTAAATAGTATCCAAACCATTTCTTTCTTTCTGGTATTCTTTTCTCGAAAATTACCTTTGTACTGTCGGCTTGATCAACATAAGTTGCGTTCCTAAACCATATTCATGATTCTTTCACGAACACCAGTTTAGTAATGGAAATCGATCTCAAAGTACATATATCTATATCACGCTCCATTTTAAATGCTTATGCACCATAATGCTAACTCCATTTATGCTTACTTCTTTCCTGTTACCACAACTTAAAATCAGTCTTCCTGATCTCTGCTCTTTCTCCATTCCATGTCTCTGCAAGAATAAAGTACTATTCGTCCACCTAAGCATCATGTCAACCGTCTGAGTTTTTTGGTGAGCATTCCAATATTGACATTCCTATTTGCAATGTGTTTTCATGGGCTAGATTCCTTGCCTCCCTGCACTCTTCCTCCAAGATGCGACATTCTCTTATTTGAGCTAGATTTTATGCTGTGGGAGTTGCTCTTTACTCTCATGTGTTCCCCATGAGAGAATCCTGACATTTGTACTTCATCTGGATTACAGTATAGTAACTATTTACCAACTATTCACTGCATTTGCATTATGGAACACATTGTATTTCTCAACACGGACTTCAAGACCATATTAAAAAAGATCAAATATTTTCAAGTGGCTGCTGGTTACTTAATCAGGAACCTCATTTTTGGGGTTGAGAATTGTCAGTAAAAAGGAAAACCTTATTACAGAAATTACTACCATCTCATGAATTGTAAAAGATATAATTTTCTTAGACAATGTGTATGTATGGATTTATCTGATGCAGTACTGCACCGGAAGACCAATTACTTTCTCCGGAATTTTAAGGATATGCTACAATCCCATGAGTTTTATGACATGCATTTGTGTTGCAACAAGTTCTGTGACTTGTTATGTGTTGAAGGGTCACCCTTGGTATGCATTGAGTGGATGTCAAATTTAGCGGCATTTTTTGGTCACCCTTGGTATGCATTGAGTAGATATCAAATTTAGCGGCATATTTTGATGCAATGTTGTGATCACCTTTTATGTGGACAAGAGTGTATTTTTGTTTGGTTATAGAATATGATGCCATAGTTATGCACCTTTTCATACATGAGATCCATGTATCCGGGAACCTCTTTATGCAAGTGCATACCATAGGAATCTCCAATCCATAGTATCACAGGCCTTGGAAAAACCAACCTTCGAAAGAAGGGCGCTGGTGCGGCGTCTCTTCCAATATGCAATTATTTCAGTTGCCATAGTCAGACTGTCCGCAATGTGCCTTCTCGGGATGAAAGCAGACTGTATCGGAGAAACAACAGTGCCCAGCACTAGACCTAATCTGTTTGCAAGACCTTTGCCACAAAATTATGTTAGACAATGCAATAGGTCTCTACTCTTCCACTCATTCCGACCCTTCCTCAACAAGAGGAAAAGCAAAGCCCTATTCAACCTGTTAAACCAAGAATTACCCATGGCAAAATCATCTAGCACTACCATCACATCAGACTCAACCACGTCTCAGAACTCCCTGTAGAAACACAAAAGAAAACCATCTGATCCAGGAGCTCCATCTGCATCCAGGTTCCACACGACCACTTTTACCTTGATTGGAGAGAAACTATGGTTGAGCATGTTAGCATGTTCCACACAAATGTTAGGGGAGTCACTCCTCAGCCATCTTCAACGACGATTAGCCGATCTATGAGGCAAACCATGAAAAAGAGGGGGTAGTTCTCTGCCCATCTCTCTGTCTCCGTCGATTCTTCTATCATCTACAACCACAACCTCTAGTAGGTTATGCTTGCGTCTTCCACTAGCCACCCTATGAAAGAACTTAGAATTAGCATCACCTCCCTTGAGCCACTTCACCCTCGATCTCTGTTTCCATTCTGTTACAATTTTTTTGTCCTCTTTTGCAGTGATATTAAAATCCATATATCTGCCTCAATTTATTCTTTGCCAAGTCCCTGTCATCCTCTTTCCTATCAAAACTCAACACTTCCATTTCCACAGTCGTACAACATAGCCTTCGAGACTCCCTTAGATCTTTTTTGAGTTGGCATAATTTCTTCTGCAATGAGTTCAATTTTTGAATTAATCTCACAGCTTTAGAGCCTGCAGCAACATGCGTGGTCCAATGTTCAATGACTAACTCCCTGAAGCCATCTTCCAAAAGTCATGATTTCTCAATCTGAAAAAGTTCGAGGTATTGTACCTTCCCCCGTCTCCTAGATAAGGGGTGTATGATCTGATCTAGACCGAGCCCGATATGAGACCTTTGATAGGGTGTAAGCTTCCATCAGCTCCGTTGAGCCAAGAAAATGATCTATTCTTGAGCGAGATCCATCACTTCTCCATGTAAATCTCGTATCGCACACATCAAGCACTTTCATTTGGAGCTCGCCAACAAGTTCGGCAAAACCTTTAGACCCATTGTCTTGGCCACCTCGAGATCTAGGGTGGTCAGAGGATAACAAAGAGATATTAATGTCTCCGCCTATAAGCCGTAAAGCATCCAGATGCAATTCCCTTACTTCTCGAAGTTCTGACCAGAGACTCTCTCATAAAGAGGCATCCATGGGTTCATAGATACACGAAAACAAAGTGTAAACACTGGTGCGAATGTCTTAGAGAAGAACGAAAAGGATTGCAGTTCTTTTCACTTCTGCCAACAAGTTGAAAAAATCACTCTTCCATGTGACGAGCATGCCTCCAACGCTGCCCACAATCTCCATTGATCTGAAATCCATGTTGGTTGTAAGACCTAGAGACTCCCATAAACCAGTTTCCCGGTCACATATCTTTGTCTCATGCAACATGACTGTATTGACTAGCCAACCTGATAAAAGTGAACACACTGGCATTCTTTTCTCCGGATTCCCAAGCCCTCTTACATTCCTAGTGGGCATCTTCATTGAGAAACATCTTTCACACCCAACACATGGACCACCCCTGCCAACACATGGTCCCGCTGCAAACACTTCTCCAAGGAATCTGAGGTGAGGTTCGCTGTTGATCGATGTTTTCCTCTCCTGCAGGGTCACCACGCGCAACTTTGACTTTGCTTGACTTCTTCTCCATCACCATGTATCTCTTTCCCTTTTTCCATCACAGGTTGTCTTCCAACTCAGAACCCAACAAAGAGGAGAGTAGGGCCGAACCCTGGAGATGCGAGACGAAGGCTGGGTGGAGGTCACTTTCTTCTTGAACTCCAAGGGACACCTCCAGAAGATCACCCTACTCTGCTAGCAACGCCACAACGCCTCGCCCATCCCTTCTTAGCAGTTGAGGCAGATCCTCGCCGCACTCGAGGCCTTTTCCCCCATCGTTTACACCTTTCATGTATCCAATCCAAGCTCCAGACCCGATTGAAGACTCATTGTATAAAGGGTCCTCTAAACGAGCCCTCAAAGTATCCGCCGATGCCTCTGTTTTCTCATAAATAAAAGTGTCTTCGAGTAAAGATACTCGGGTCAGATACACCATGGTATGAGAGCTATACAAGAGCCTCATTACAAGAGTGAAAAGAGCCCTAAAACTCGAAATGACCAAGTCGAGAAGCTCTGTCATCATCTCTCGAAACTGCCGCCCTCTTCAAAACCGAAAGGCGAAAGGGTTGAATTTCGAATCATGTATTTTTCACCTTTGAAACCACCTCGAAGAAGCCGACGATTGCTCCTCCTCTGCCACCGGCGAGCTTTTCGTTGTACTAGTTGCTTTGTCAGGCCTTGATCATAGATCAATCGCGTTATTACCAAGAAGCGAAGATGGCGGAGGATGGACGACCACCGCCGGGCATCAGAAACTCTCGATTCCGACCTTTCGGCTACAAGAGAACTCTGGGGGCAACGATCTGGTACAGAGGAAAGAGGGCAAAGTGGCGTCGGGATCCGTTCCCGTCTGACAATCGTTTGAAAGGACTTCCACCACCTTCCCCCACTCTCGGAGTAGCAACTGCATGCCTTCTATTGTTCTACAAATGAACGAGACTCTCGTAATTCGGAGAAAAAAGGGCACAAGCGATCTCTGGTCCCCATCCGTGAATCTGATTCTTCTCTAAAGCACCTTCTTCGTCGGTCCTTTAAGAGAAAGGAGGGTCTCCGATTTCAAGGGTGTAAGCTCTCTCACACAAAGAAGATCCTCTCCCAGCTGAACAACATCACCCTTGAAGGTCGAGCCCTTGAACTTCACCACCATTGACGACTCCTTGGAGAACACCCACCAACAGTTTCGATGTCGGAGAACAATTGGCTTCAAAACCTTTGCAATGGTTGCGCACTTTTGGATTCTAAACGATGAGGCTCTCGCCTTCCGCTCAGAAAGACCCTCCAGAAGCTTCCTCACAAACTTCCCCGAAGTCACAGCCGAGCGTTGATGGCCCGGCAAGATACTGCAGGACATCAACCTGTGACCTTCCCTTCCACACCCGAAACACCTCGGTGACATGGAGCAAAACGATGCATGATGGCTGGATTTGTTGCAACGAAAACACCTAAGCCCCGACTTCCGATGAGATATCACCTTTCGCCCTCTTTCTTCCTTCTTGGTCCCCAATCTCTTCATCGTTAAGCCTCCTCTCCCTCCAGACCTCCTCTCCAACTGGATGACCCCTCTGGCCTCTTCCAAGGACCGCAACCCGGTTCTCCCTTGGTCCCACCCCACCCTGTTGGCGCCCTCTCACCTCTCTATCACCCTCTCCCTCGCCACCATCCCTCCAGTCTTCATAGCATAACTTGCCAGGACTTCCCATTAAAATCCTAAATGACATAGCAGTGATATGTCATGATGACAAGGCAATGCTGAATGCATTAGTCTTTACGTCATGAAAATATAGGGTGATGTTAAATGTATTAGTTCTTATTTGTCTCCTAATTTGGAAGTTTAATGGATTTTTTATATTAGTAGATTGCTTATCCACAGTTTATGCTGTTAAATCTGCTCCTTCTCTTTATGTTAGTACTAATAAAGCTTTCGGGGTAGCTGTTATTTTTTCATTCGAGTCTCATCATACTTTGCTGGGCTATGTTGCTTGATTCACTTTAATTTATTGTGTTTAAGCTAGCAATTCTTTGTTTCATATGATTATATAGGAGGAGCTGAAGAAAATATGCAGTTGGCAATATGCAAAAAGTTTAGAGATATGGGTACAATATATAACAGACAATATAAAGGAGCATGATATGCAGCCTTTGCTACACTTGGTTATTCAGATTATAGGAACAGTGACCTACCTGTTGCCTGGTCCACGCTATTTACCTTTAAGGCTTAGGTACATTCGACTGCTCAATCGGCTTTCATCTTCCAGTGGAGTTTTTATTCCAATCACATATTTGCTGCTTGACATTTTTCATACAAAGGGAAGTGGTAATAGCGACAAAAGACCAGAGAAAAACATAATCCTATTTTCAACATTAAAGGTAATGACTGAAATACCTGTCATTCACTTAGCGTTTTGTTGTATTTGCCTAGCATTTTGTTGTATTTGTCACTAAGAAGTCTTGTTGTGAGAAATGTCAAGTGGTAAATTGGCATTGTTCTCTTGCATATCATGTAAAGAAAATTTTACAACTATCTCAAAAAATCGACAAATGAGTATCACAAATACTAATTTTTGGATTAGTTTTTTTGCATGCTTTTAGAATGGAGAATAGCTTCATACAAAGTGCTGTAGGCATTGAATGTATCTGTTTCCTTGTAGATCCGAGTGCTGTAAACACATTTTAATGCATCAGATCCCGATATATAATCATATTTAGTGTTAAGTGTTCTTTCCAAGTCAAAGAAAATCCATCTCAATGCCTTCTTTTCTCACATCTCGTCAAATGGTGTATAGGAAAAAATGTTCATTCATGCATCTTTGAACAAAACATGTACATAATAAACAAATGGCATGTCGTTATTTTTACCTTTAAATATATATTCCATACATTTCATTCATATTTGACCTATTATCTTTTATGTTTCGTATCATTCTTAGTATATAACGTGTTTTGAGGTCCATACTTAACGACAAGGCTTGCGAGTAGTGGTTTATGATTAATTGTTGGGCCTTTTTTAGTACTATGCTATGGTGCGGCATAAATTTTTTTAGGATTGGATTTTCTCAATATTCACATCAAGGTATGCAAATGATTTTTGTTTGACATTCTTGAAGTTGATTCCCTACGTAATGTGAGAAAAAGACTTTGTTCTTATTGTATTCTTGTAGTTGATAATAGACGAGTTGACTAGTCACATCCAGTCTGAGATACCTTGGTGTATGTTGTTTGCCGATGATATTGTGTTGGTTGATGAGACTAGAGATTGATTAAATGAGAAGTTTGAGGTTTGGAGACATGCCTTAGAGACTAAGAATTTTGTATAAGTAGGGTTAAGACTGAATACATGAAGTGGACATTTGTTGGAAGCAATGGTGAATGAATTGAGGCGAAGATTGAAGAAGATGACATTTAGAAGAAAGATTCTTTTAGATACTTGGGATCAATTTTGCAATATGATGGAGAAATCGATTAAGATACTACTCATAGAATAAATGCATGTTGCTGAAGGTGGAGAGGGGCATCTACTTTCCTATGCGATAAGAAAATTCCTTTGAAAATCAAAGGAAAGTGTTAGAAAGCAGCCATAAAAACCTGCTATGCGTATGGATATGAATACTGGCATGTGAACTATAGACCATGGAAGGAAATGTCACGATATATCGGTGATATATCGAGACGAGACCGATATGGGTACCGATATGGCGAAATATCCTTCTTTTCATGCATTTCCTTCACAAAAGTGCGTCGATATGGGCGATATTTTGACGCTATATTGCCGAAATAGTCGAAATATCGTATCGATATGATATCGAAATTGATATGGTCTTCCATGCTATAAACATGTGTAGAGAATGTCTGTGGCATAAATAAAATTGCTAAGGTAGATGTGTAGTCATATAGGAAAAGATGGGATTTGAAACGATGTGATCAGAATGAAAGTTGGTGTAGTTCCGATAGCAGTTACAGATGCGAGAGAACCACTTAAGGTGGTTTGACAAAAAGGTCTGCTGATGCACCCGTTATATGTGAAATTTTGGATATTGAGCCGGCTATATGTTGTCAGGAGACTATCCGAATGAATCTTACTTTTCAGTATCTAAAGTCGAGAATGATCCAAAATAGATCTGAATGGAGGCAAAGAATCCATGTAGCCGACCTCGCTTAATGTGGTAGAAGGCTTTATTGTTGTATTCTTAAATTTATATGTTTAGTATGGTGATGGTCAAGCTTATAAAAGTCGGTCGACGAGTCGGGGGGGGGGGGGTAGCCGACTCGACTAGGCCTAATCGGTCATTACTCATTAGTCGGTCAATCCAACTAATCGGGCCGGCTAGTCGATCGACTTTTACATCAAACTTTTTTATTTTTAAAGTTTTTTTTTGTTTTTTTAAGCAAACTTTTACTAAATTACTAATACGCTTAATGTTATATCTAAAGTCATTTACTTCTTTTATTTCATTATGATAGTATAGAAACTGTACAAATCTATGTTAATATGTAATAATACATGTATAAAAAATGAATTATATATTTAAAATAATTTAAAATTAGAAAACCTACTATTGGCCAACTAAATCCGTTTGGTCGCTCGACTGCAGATTAATCCTTAGTGGCCTCGCCGACCGAGTACCGACTACCGCATTCTGCAATTCTCAGACTAGGGGTTTGATGTTATGTGTAGAATCACATTACGATTTTAGATCCTACATTCATTAATTGCTCTGTTATTGTTGACTTTTGATTGTCCAAGTTGAATCATGTTTGCAATGGATCTTAGAAATTGTTGAAATCGATGTTAGAGAGCACCATTCTATCAGTGGTGAAATTACCAGGTCATGTTCTTTCTTGGCCACTTTAAGTTTGATGCCAGAGTATCAAGGATTGCATGTACGGAGGGTTGGAGGTGCTGCATGTGAAATTATGGAGTGGCAGGATGCACATGAACCAATTTATGGTAGGGTGTATCCAAGTTGTTTATTGTTGGATGCATAATCGTGCATATTTAATGTAATCAAGAGCGTAAAAAGGGGTGCATGAATGGCCCTTTTAAAGGAAAAATGGTTGTCTCCATTAAGACACCCACCCAAAAACTACATACAATTACACATTTTAAAACATGTTTTCAAAGACCATGGTTCCTTGGTGATTTTAGTATGATCTAGCACATTCTCTAAGTGAATTCTTTCTTGACGAAAAATAACGCCTTTCCTAGCGAGTTGAATCGCCTAAACTATGGATAATATCCGCCACATGTTTTTTGAGCTATGCTTGTTGGCTATTGGATCTCGAAACGTAGACACCAAAACCTGGATAGAAATTGATTTCCAAATTTCCCTGGAAATAGCACATGATAAGAAAATGTGATCCACATCCTCATACTCACATAGCGTGCCCCTTGGATGATCCAACTCCTCTTGGTCCAATTATCATCCGACTTTGTGTTTATAACAAGAGCAATATCTTGAGTAGTACAATCCATTTCCAAACCTGTTTATGATTTCGAATATACATCGATGGTTGCAAACCACTATGACATGTGATATTTTATATGCCTTTTTGACCATGAATCTTCCTTCCCACAAAGTGCAACGGTCAGAATTAGATGTCATATCCTCAATAGTTGTTGGAAGCTCATCTAACATCATGAACTATGTCACGCGCTTGTTTGATAGATGGTTTGAGAGACTAGACCGAAAAATGGTAAAACCATCCTTCAACATCCGCTACATGAATCTCTTGATTTTTTTACTAGAGTAAGCAAGAGCGGGATTCGACCACATTGAGTCCCTTCTTTCGTCCAATCATCCTTCCAAAAATTGAATTCTCTACAATCTGCTAACACTGAACTCATGAACTTGTAGCCTCAAGCACAATTGCAAAGATTCCCTTTCAGAAAGTAGACTACGATCCTGTTATACACGATGACAGATATACATGAGGTGATCCCATGCACATTTTGCATAAGCCTACAAAGGAAATCTGAACCATCTCCTCGTATACACATGATCAATTTTGCAAGTAGTGCCTTGTTTACATCCTTTAGGCTAGAGGCCACCCAAGCCTCCCTCCTTAATATTGCAGGTCATCGCCTGCCAATCCACGAGAGGGATCTCTGACATATCCCTTGAGAATTGCCAAAAAGATCTTCTCATCAATGATCGTTTGTTGACCCCAACAATAAGTGAACGGGAAGAGAGGAAGAAACCCAAGATAACATATCGAATTGACTCGAGGAACACAAGAACCGCTCCTAGATAAGCATAAGGCCATCTATCTAGCAAGCTTCTTCTCTAAATTCTCCTTTATAGGCAACTAGTCAACATGATGAAATCCGCCACATATTAAAGGAAGTCCTATGTATGTGAGTGGTAATTTCGTTTTCAAAATCTATAAAGTTGCTTCGTGCCATTACCTCCTCGGAGGTCATGTCAAAGGGCGGAAAACAAGATTAAGCTTGATTTATACTGAGGCCTAAAACATAACCAAAAAGCTCCATAAAAATGAAAATCCCCTGGCTTTGGGTATACCTCCCTCCATGAAGAAAATCGTATCCTCTACGTATTGCACTCCTTGTATCTGATTAACTAACACCTTCATCATTATAATGTGAATAATGTTTGACGGAGCCATTGGACGTAATTCCTCAATCCTTGTGGCAACCACTCTCTTGGTTAGTAAAAAGATAAGAATGGTTTAATATCTAAAAACCATGATTTTTATGTTGAACTCTTCAGTATCTGTCATCATCCAAAATCTCCAAAATCTCTAAAAAAAAGAATAGCAGAAAACTCTAAAAAATACTCTAAAAAAAGAATATGCAAGGTGTATCGAGGTTTTTTTCCCAATGTCGCCTTGAGACGTGTTGGAGTATAAGTTGTATGCGCCCATTGTGTTGTAGCAGGGTAAATGGATCCTGAAGGAGATCCATTTACCCCATCTAGTGTTTAGTCCCACATCGTCCAGTGGTGGGACTTGGAGGCTCTGGAGAGGCTATATAAGGAGCCCCTGACCTCATGTATCCATTGAGAAAGTCAATAGACAAACACGCCCCGTAGAGGGCTTCTCCCGTGGTTTCATCCCGCTCCTCACGGAGTAGGGTTCCACGTAAAACCCACTGTTTTTTATATTATTTATCTTTTCCATGTTACGCTTCCACTTCCGATTTTCTAACATGGTATCAGAGCGGGTTCGATTCTTGAGGATTTGTTCTTGAGATTTTTTTTCTTCGAGATTCGATTCAGGTTTCCGATTATTTGATTAAAGTTAAGAGGAGTATTGTTCAGTTCTTTCAAGTTCCATATTGTCATGTTCTAGGGTTTCAACTGAAACCCTAATTTCTTGTTTTGCTCGACAACAATAAAAGTTTTTTTTTACAATGCGTCATGCGAATGAATCAGCCGCATCAAGCCCCCAGATCTCCTCTCGCGCAGCCACGCGCACCTCCCTCCAGGCGGTATGCCCTTCATGCGAAGGAACCAGCCGCATCAAGCCCTTTCACCTTCATCCCTAGCAGGAGGCAGCGTGTGTTCAGAGCCCCGGCAACATCCTCGCCAGTCCATGGCCTCCAAGGCGACGCGGCGGCTTCCTCAAACCGTGCGACAACAAATGGAGGCGCGTCAACTCCTCTCCGCCGATCCTCTTCCATCTTGGTGACATCAAGCCTAGGCGGCAAAAACACTCCCCCTTTCTCCCATACTTGTCGGAAAACATGGTCGTCAACCAAGTTGGGAGAAGACAATAATGATAGGGATAAAACAAAAACCACTTAGCCGATTACACATTTGTCGGCTTTCAAAACATTCATTTTTTTTTCGAAACACAAATTTTTTTTAAGCCGTTGTTTTTTTCCGGCTTTTCATCAATTTTTTTTCCGGCTTTTGCATTTTTTTTAAGCCTCCATTTTTTTTTCTTTGCGTACGGCCTTTTTTTTCCGGCTTTGCTTTTTTCTTTTGCATTTGTGGTATCATAGGTACACCAGAGTAGTGCACCATTCTCTGAGCCAGATTGGAGAGACCCAGTTCTCCGACGAGGAGACTTCAGGCGCAATTCAGACTCGATGGTCAGGTTACGAGTCTTCAGTTGACTCACACTCCAGCCCGTTCGTCCTCCTCACCTGCACTGCATGAGAAGCAACGTCCTCGACTGCAGCAATGTGCGCGTTGGGTTGATATTGTCCGTAGTGTCCTGTAGCGTTGAGTTGAGTTTCTTTCTGTTTGTCCAAGCTGAGCATTGCATGCTCCAGCTTGAGGGGGAATGTTGGAGTATAAGTTGTATGCGCCCATTGTGTTGTAGCATGGTAAATGGATCCTGAAGGAGATCCATTTACCCCATCTAGTGTTTAGTCCCACATCGTCCAGTGGTGGGACTTGGAGGCTCTGGAGAGGCTATATAAGGAGCCCCTGACCTCATGTATCCATTGAGAAAGTCAATAGACAAACACGCCCCGTAGAGGGCTTCTCCCGTGGTTTCATCCCGCTCCTCACGGAGTAGGGTTCCACGTAAAACCCACTGTTTTTTATATTATTTATCTTTTCCATGTTACGCTTCCGCTTTCGATTTTCTAACAAGACGTAAGCCTCGAGGCGTAATCCTCACTCCATAAAGGAAAAAATCTAAGCCTCACTCCGTAAAGAAAAGTTTCATAAAGTATGATAATTAATCATAGTTATATTTTACAAGTCCTAGAATATTAAATATTTGTGATAAAAAATAACTCGATGACATTGCAAGGCTAATTCCATGTTTCAAACACCAAGTTTGCACGATAAAAGTTCTAAAGACAGACAAGTTCAAAATCCCCAACAACAACGACAACGATAAAAGTTCAAACCATACATATTGACCAGCAAAATACATAAAAAGGATAACAAAGCAAGTTCTAAACATAAACAATCATTGCATTTTTAACCATGGATATCATTACCACTTTCATTGCTATTAATCGGATCCTCCAATGAATCATCCATATAGTTGATGTGTGCCTCGTCGTCATCGTCATCAGTGAGCTCGTCATTAGCTTGGATGTCATCTTCTTCAATATCAATACCTTTTCCTACATAAAACAAAGGTTTCATAGATTTCGAGTGTTATATATTTCGATATAATCCAAGCGATGATATATGTCTTAGTCCTACCTTTACCCTTATACTGCTTCCTCTTCATTGGTCGTTCTCCACCTTGTTCCTCAATATCCACTATTTCATCCTCAAGAGCAAGATTTGCATCGAGCTCGTGAAAAGCCTCAACTTCACTTATGCCTAGGTGAAACTTATATATCCATTCATCATCTGAGTCCATATCTCCCTAACAAAGGAGATCCTCTAATGTCTTTTTTCTTACTTCCCGGTGCTTCAACCTCAAATTAAACATACAAAATATTAAGACATTGAGCTTCTCTTGCTTCAATTTATTTCTTCATTTAGTATGCACCTATGCATTAAAAGTTCATTATATTCATGTTCTTGAATTATGGTTGTTCGCCGATCTCTATCAGGTTAAAAATAAATTCTCAATTGATTGAATAAACTCCAATTTCGTTCACATTCCGATGCATTGCAAGTTAAACTCTGTATGGCAAACCTTATCAGCTCAGGTGTCTTAGCTTCAAATGTCTGCCACCAATCCAATGTAATTTGTTAATATGTGATGACATAACATATTTAGAAAAGAAATATAATTAAAGCTAAATGAAAATCTAAATTAAAATTGATTTCATAGCAGTGTCAATAGCATTTGCCCAACCAAAAAAGCCTTTTGCATTAACAAACATCGGACCGCAAGTCAATTTTCTCTCCCTTCCGTTTCTCGGATCATCCTTTGTAGGCAAGAGTACCATCCAACTTTGACCTCATAATCATTGTTGTATGTTGGCTCCAAGGTTCGAAATCTCGATTTCGATCTCGTTTCAGTGACCTGTAATACTGAAATTTCGCCGAAATTTCGGGAATTTTCGACGATTTCGGTGGAAAAGTCGGAAAAGGCTCAAAAATCCGATTTTTTTCGCAACTTTATTGAAAATTTCAATTTTCCAAGTTATTAAAACAATAAATAACATACAAATACACAATTATTTCACACATATTGGTCATCTATACCCTTTATATAGACATATCGATCATATCGGCCATATCGGTCATATTGGCGATATTATTGTAACATTGTAAATACATAATAAAACAGAGTAATAGTCTAGTCTTACAAATACAATACAAGTTACAACAAGTGAAAATTATTAAGAACATGCATATTTATGATCAATGCAATAAAAGATTAAAGATAAAATATAGTAGCTGGTGACATGTTTTGTTCAGAACCAAGAGTTCCGTGGTGGATCTGAATGCCCCCCCTTTCTTGTTGTCTCTCATAACGCATCGCAGATTCAATGAACTCGCAGTAGTTCTCCCATGTCATGTACGAGTACATGGCCTTGTAATCCATCACATACTGCCTGTATTGGTGGTCATCGATGCCTATGAGTATCCCGAGACGAGGATAAGCAACACTGGATTCGGTATCACGAGTGGCACGACGAGGCTGCGAAGTGCGAACTACTGCCCTGAGATCCTCGAGACGACGACGACGGAGTAGGAGAAGATCTCTGCGGAGGAGGAGGAGGAACTGGCGTGTACTTAGGGAAGAAACCGTAGCTGTCACCCCCCAAAGAAGCTGCCCTGGCTCTGCTCAGGTTGGCTACCTTGGTAGTTGTCTCCGCTACTGTATCCCCCATACCCACGGTAACCATATGAATATGATGGAGGTGCATACTGAGGAGGAGGAGGAGGTCCTGGAGGAGGAGCTTGAAAGTATTTCGGGAAGACGCCAAATGATCTCTCATCGTGCGACGATCCATATCCACCTAAAGGACTTAGTGCTCCTCCGCGATATGGGCTGTCAATGTCCATGAAGCTCAAAGAACCTACAGATGATGTCAAATCTTCCATATAGCTGTCGGTTGGACGATGGCCTCGACCGTACTCGTAATCCGTAGGCCCTGGACTCGGACTTGGAACAAATTGTCCGTGTGTGTTCCGCTGTCTCTCCATATATTCACGTCCTGCTTGTAGGCCTTCATCAACTCTGGTATCTTGTGGTCCACGACCACTCCCCCCGACCCACCTGAGTTTGACTCCCCACCACCACCAGGTCCACCACGACCAACATCGTCGTCATCATCATCTCCACTGTCATCCTTTGACTTTGACTTGGATTTGGAGCTACTCGAGAGAATTTCATCAACAGCCGCATCAATCTCGCCCTCCAACCCTCCAACAGGGTGTGTAATCCGCCCGGATCTTGCCAAAAAGTCACCAACATCTGCTCCCATTTGTTGGCTTATGTTCTCATTTGGTCTTCCACCTGGCTGATCGAGAACTGGGGCACCATTGGAATCCATCCACCTCTGGAGAACGTCCTCATCAGCATCGTCATCGTGCATCTTGAAAATGTATGCAAGATCAATAGGGTCCGTGTAGTCATCTTTGTCATATCCCTCCCTTGCATGCTTCAATTTCATCCTCAAGTTGTAATGCACGAAGACAAGATCATTGAGCTTCTTTTCTCCCAACCTGTTCCGTCTCTTGGAATGGATCAAATTGAATGTGCTCTAGTTCCTCTCACAACCGTCAGCAGATGCGGTTTGAGACAACACTTTCACTGCCACACTTCGAAGGTTGGGAGCTTCCATCCCGTATAACAACCACCATTCGGCTGCAAAAAAAAGAAAAAGAGAGAAATCAAAAGTAGGAATGAATGAACACACAAGTAATGGTTTTATTTGCCTTTGTCCCTACCAGGAAGAGTATTGCCTCGTCCGTTGACCGCAGTAATCCGACCGAAGGAACCCAACGCATCTTGGAAATACTTAACCTGCACAGTGCACACATAGGTTTAAGTCGTAGAGTCGTACTACATCTTTACGAAATTTCTTGTGACCCCAAATTTAGGTAGAAATTGAGGATTACCTCGTTCATGCACATGATCTGTAACTTCTCGTCCTTGACGAGCTTCTCCACCACAATCTGTACGGCTGCTAGAAGGTCAGCATTTGTACCAAGTCCATTCTTGCACTGGTACTTAGGATAGAAGTAATAAGCTGCACACAAAGTCACGAACAAGCTCATTTATGATGTCCAACTATATAAATTTAAAAAATTGAAAAAAAATCCATTTTTACATAATACATACCGGCCTTGTGTAGAGGATGTGAGAGCATCTTGGACCATCGCTCGTCTATGATGTCCAACCATGCTTTCGATCTCTTTCCAACCGCTTCTCTGACCTTCTCTCTCGTGCAACGCATTGCCTCGTAGATGACTCCCATGGTGGGCTTCTTGTCGCCATCCACGATCCGCAATGCGGAAACAACTGGATCCATGATCCTCGTGATCCGAGTCACGTCATCCCAAAAGGAGATATCATTGATCAACATCTCCACCTTCCGTCCTCCTTCAGTCCGAGCTTCAGGTATCTCGAACCACTCACCTTGGAAACACATGGTTTTCAAACCCGTCTTATGTTGCTTGAGGCTTTGCAACGCTATAAAATTGGTTGCAAAGCGTGTGATGCCAGGCCTCACCAACTCCCCATTGCACATCCGCCTCATCACTTCCAACACTTTGCCGTGGTTGTAGATGAATGTGGTGATCATTCGTGCTTTCTCCACCACCCTTGAGACGAGCTTCCTCTTGCTGAAATCCTTAAGGATCAAATCAATGCAATGCGCAGCACACGGTGTCCAAAAAATTCCGTAGCTGCTGGACTTCATTATTGTTTCACCAGCCTTCTTGAAGTTGCTGCCGTTATCCGTCACAATTTGCATAATGTGCTCTTTCCCAACCTCCTTTATAACGTCCTTCATCAACTTCAGAAGGTACCTGTGGTCCTTCACATGCTCAGGTGCATCAACAGATTTCAAGAAGATTGTCTTCCCATCGCAGTAGACAAGGAAGTTGATGATCTGCTTTCTTGTGTAGCTCGCCCACCCATCGCACATCAATGTCACCCCGTACTCTGGCCATGTCCTCCTCAACTCGGCGATGTACTCATTCATCTCCTCTTTCTCCTTCCCGAGATATTTGTTCATGATCTCGTATGATGTAGGAGCCTTCACTCCCGTTCCCGCTGCAGCGATCTCATCAATGGCATGCTGCAAGAATGGCCCGCCTGCAATGTTGGCAGGAATGCTCTCCCCAAAGAAGAGCTTGCTGATGGCTTTTCCCACCCTTTCTCGTGCATTGGTGAACATTCCCTTCACCGTTTTCTGCCTCGGATCCTTGCTTGCCTTGTATTGCATGGATCCGCTCCTCGTCAAGAAGGGCTCAATTCCCTTCCCCTTGTGTTTCTTGGTGGGTGGTGGTACTGGTGCACCTCCAGAACCACTCCTACTCCCACCTGCACCATAGAAGCCGTCCCGTGCACCACCGAGTTCTCTCCTCTCGAACTCGCTCCTCAGTCCTCAATGATTCTTGTGTAGCCCTTCTGTATGCCCTCCTCTCTGCTGCAGTCTGAATGTCGGCGGGGTATACAAAATCATCGTCGTCTGAATCAGAAATGACGTTGAATTCTTTCTCTAACATGAACTCCTTCATTTGTTCTTCCCTTCTTACTCTCTCCGTCTCCTTTTCCTTTTTTCCGTCCAAGCTCGCCCTGACCTTGTCCCTCACATCTTTGGGACAACGCGTGCACTTGGCAACATTCTTGTTATTGCCAACAAGATGCTGCTTCATCCTTGTGATCCCGCCTCCTCCCAACTTCTTCCCACAGAAATTGCATTGCGGCTTCGCCTTATTTCCATCAGGAGCAGAGGCATACCTCCAGCCAATGTCCCCACTGAATTCGCCCCTCTGATCATCAGAACTGTCAGATCCAGAACCGGAACCAGAATGTGCCATGGTGATGAACGTCGAAATCTGCGAGGAAATTCAAGAACAAATATTAAGTTGGCATACAATGCAACTGCTTATGAATATGCAAATTATTTTATGTTTTTAATTTCGGAATTATTATATATTTAATTTTTCTAACACCTACTTTTCCGATTTACAGAAAAAGGACCTTAGATCTATACATTAGGATCTTAGATCTACAAATTAGGGGACCATTTTCAAGAAAGACTACCTAAGTGGCACAAAATATGAACAAAAACGTAAATATTTAACAAATGATTTTCGGATTTTCTATATTTTTAAATTTTATTAATCTAAAAAAATTTCCTGATTATGATTTCTACTTCCAAAACTCAAGATCCGAATATATAATACACCAACTCAGTATCGTTCCACATTAAACCTCAAAAGCCCCAATTTCCTCTAACATAGATCCAACAAAATGTTCTCCAACTATGTTTTACTTCACGTTAACTTCAGATCTGAGATACAATGATCATAGCTAGCACTATTGTGCAAAAAAACACAAAAGCCCCAATTTTCTTCTCCAAATTTATACCTGTTTTTGAGGAAATCTCTCAAATTAAACACCATGGCAAGCTATATCAACATCCTAACAGTGAAACCCCTAAAAAAATTTATGAATTTGAAGAAGATTTAGCCTAATTTGGCTTACCTCGAAGGAAGAAGACCTTGGAAGAGGAAGGAGCTGGTTCTGCACGAAGTCGGTCGAAATGGGGAAGTTTCGGTCGAAATTTCGGCATATCTCGACATATCCGTGTATTTTTTATTGAAAGATTCCATATGTCGGTCGAGATATCGAGTCGAGCCGAAATATCGCCGATATCTCGCGATATTTCGCCCGAAACCCTGGAAATCGATATATACAGTAGTTTCGAAAGCCTGGACCCGTCGAAACCGAAATTTCGTTGAAATTTCGCGAAATTTCATTCCATGGTTGGCTCATACTGGCGTTGTGGATTATGGAAGTAAGCAACAACATGCAAATGTATATGAAGTTGTTTATTCTATCTCTTATCAACAATGTCCCAGAGTTGCTTGTATTTTTCTTCATTATTGCGTAAATTTCGAGCGATTTCCTCCTTTGCCCTATCCATGGCTTCATAAATGAATCCATTTTGGAGGATATTTTTCAGAATTAACCATTCTCAACACCATCACCAATGCTTCGTCGTTCGGATCACATAAGCAACACCTGGCCAAAAAGATGTGCTCTTCAAAATAATATTTTAGAAACTCTTGCCATTATCCTTGGATGAGTAAGAACTACATTTCCTCCTTTTTGAAGCAAAAAATGGCTCAAGATGATCCGTTGCCATGAGTAATCTTTGCAAGGTGAGGAATGCAGAAGCAAAACAAGTGACGATGAGTCGTATTAAATCTCTGCCTACATGATTCCTTACCATAGCCAGCACCTATGCATGGTTGTAGATTAAGTTGATGATTTGCTTTGCCTTCGTAAATATAGTGTCGTGCAAAGGCATTTCAAGATGCCCTCTAAAATAAGATCAATACAATGAGCTGCAAATGTAGTCCAATACAAGTGTTCCCTCTTCTTCATCAACATCTCCCTGCTGCTGCTTTATATGCTGCTGCATTGTCAGTGATTACTTGTAGCATTTTTTAGTTGTTCAGATGCACCTGTAGATTTTAGGAACCAAGTTCCCCTTGGGTTGTTTACCAAAAAATTAATCAATGTACAACCTTTGGTATCCGTCCTATCATCAGACATTATACTGTATTCTATCTCTGATCAATATACCTTGACATCATCCATCATCGCCTTTACGGTCTCCACTTCTTCCCTCAATATCCAAGTGCACAACTCATGCATGCTTGGGGGTTTAAATCCTTTCTCGAAGCTTCCAACTTCTTGAAACATTGCCCAATATGAAGGGCTATTGGCCACATTGAAATGCAATGTATTTTCAATAAAGAATCTCCCAATGATTTTGCAAACTCTCCTATCTTTTTTTTCCACGAAGTTTTCAAAGTTACTTGTTTGGAAGGACCTTGGGCATTCCCACACCCAATCCCTGGCATGCCACTTCCACCTTCACATGCACCTTTACTCAAACAGATCCATAAAACCTCTAACTTGTTGCACACTACTTGATCTCGTGGGCACATGCTCATCAAATCCAAATGATCAATGATTTGTATATGCTCCCACTCGATGAACCTCTTCCATCTCTTCATATAATCTCCTTCTTGCTAGATCCTTCTTGGATAAGAAATCCTTCATCCCATTCTCGACTTCAGTCGACACACTTGGACAACTTTTTAACATTCTTGTGGCTCTTGACCAAATTCTCTTTAAATCTAACGTCACCTGTGATGCTCTGTCCACAAAATTTGAACTTCAGATACTTGTATCCTCTCAATTTTTATCTCCTAGCTTAATCTCTATGCCATATTTCCATGCAGGATCAGATCTTTCCTTCCATAGGCTCCCTCCATCTCTCCTAGTTTTCGGTGGCATTTCTAAAATGTTAATCACAAATCATAAACAGTTGGTTTCAAAAGAAATGACTTGAATGGAAATTGCAAGCATCTCAATTCCCAACAGTGACTTAACTTCATAAAAAATTCAGCAGAGGCATTTATCTAAGCTCTAAGAACATTAAATATGCTTAAACATGCTCTGTTTCCATATTCTACATGCATGTGCATATTCACCATGTTAAACATGCTCATGGAAATACTGTAAGTTTGTAACTAAGGACATCAGACAAGCTATCAATGTTAACGACACATATTTCATAATAGACCATCTCCTTGTACAATTCTCACTTATTACTAATCAGTAGCATCTTTAATTTCAACAAACATTTCCAATAAAGTTAAAAAATGTGAGTATGTAACTAAAGGTATTATTGAGTTATTTTCTTGTTCTATTATAGGGTAGTGCATAAAAAATTGTAGGAATAACCGAATAAGCACTGACAGGATTGGAAAATCGAGGATACTAGGTGATGAAGTAAAAGGCGATGAAGCAAAATCTCCCCTCTCTATTTAGGGCTTGCATATTCTCCGCTCAAGGCAGCAGCTGGGCTGGGTGTTGAAAAGGCGATAGAGCAGGAACAACAAGCGATGGAGCATGCAATGGAGCACCATGCAGAGGTCCAAGAAGAGGCGATGATGCACCAGGACATGCGATGGAGCAGGATCATCAACAGTTGGTGGTGGCGTACCATCACTCGAGGGCATGAAATGTAAGCACTAGGAGACGAACAATCTGAACATGATAATTAAATGTCATGTGCATGGCACATGGCATTTCGATTCATGAGGCAGCGCCTCACTTGCGCCTCAACGCCTTGACGAGTGCCTCGTGATATTTGATGCACATGCCTCACTAAGGCTGCTTGAGGCGTGCGCCTAGAGGTTTTTTTTCTTGAAAAAAACACCTCGAGGCGGACACCTCAACACCTCGAGGCATGTTTTTAAAACCATGGTAGCCATCAACATTCAGATCAAAGATTGTAATACGAACTCTTGTTGAGTCATTGGATGAACTCACAAACCCCTCATTGTGCTCCTAGGATACTTGATCCACTACTTTTCCTAACTATCTCAACGATTTGGGTTATGATCCACTTCTTTTCCTAACTATCTCAACGATTTGGGTTGTTCTGTGATTGGTGGCTTTGAAATGGTCCACCATAGCCATACCAATTTTTCGATCCCAATGAAACGACTCTTGACCTACTGCAAGGGAGTGAATCTAGTTCCTCATGTGCCTCCTTTCCATAACTTTAAAGAACCTCATATTTGCATCTCCCTAGGCGAACACATACATGGGGCTATCTTATAAAAAAGAGAATAGTTTGAAGCATTTTCCTCACTCTGGTTTTTCTTCTTCCCCATTAAACGAAGAGAAGCTTTAGTAAACAATGAGACGAAGCTATCGACATTATCATTGGCAGGGAGAGAAGGTTGGCAAATGTATGGATGGCACTACTACATGAATACTTCGTTGAGCTGATGTATGTATGCCGTCTATACAAGACCATCTATGGCCTAAAATATAGTTCACGAGCTTGGTTTAACAGACTCTCCGAGGTCGTCTCTACTCGATTTCCAAAAGACTACATTATATTACTTTGTTCATTCAACGACTTGCCTCAGGTACGATGATGCTTGCAGTACACGTTAATGACATGGTCATTATTGATAACAACACTGCATGCATTCTTGAGATGAAGACCTTCCTTCAGAATGTGTTTGTCACTAAAGACCTTGGTCATGTTCTATACTTTCTTGGGTGATTTTCATGACAAAACCATCCTCCATTCTGGTAGAATCATGGAAGACATGCCACTTCCAGTAGATCTCGTGTTTGGAGAAGTCACGCAATACATAAAACTAGTGGACAAATTGTTATATTTTATCGTGATTATGCCTGATATCTTTTATGTTCAGAGCAGAGCTGTTCAATACATGGAGAGATGACATTATAGTCATTGACACGATGTTCTCCAATTCTTCGCTATCTGAAAGAGGCTTTTCTACATTGCCGATGGGCGCACATACATTACATCTAACACAGATGCTAACTACAGAAATTCCCCAGAGGACAAGGAAATCCACATCTGGTTTTTCTATGTTGGTGGAAATCTTGTCCCATGGTGCAATAAGAAACATACTGTAGTCTCTGGATTAAGTGCAAAAGCTGAATACAAAGCCATGGTTCAAGCCATGCTTGAGATTACTTGCTTGTCTCTTTTGTAAAAGAGCATGAGTTGCCTGCCAAAACCCCAATTTCTCTCTAATGCATCAAGAACTCCGCTACTTATATCTTTACCAACTCGATTTTTCGTGAGCCGGCTAAACATGTCGAGGTGAAATGCCTTTTGATACATGATGCCATACAAAAAGGGAAGGTCACCACTCACATTTCTACAGAACACCAACTTGCAAAAATATATTCACAAAAATGCTCTACGAAAGCATATTTTATTATTGATTTTGAATTTGTGCATGATTGTTAGATGTGCTCTAATTTGAGGGGTAGTGTTGGTGTTATAGATATTATTTGTGTATTTTCTATTTTTAGTCCTTTCCATTTATATCCCTTCTACATTTAGCAGTCTTGTTGAGGACCTTTGTGTATTTTTCTTAATTATGTTTTCGTATTTCATGCTATATAAGAAACCCTACCTCATGAAGAAAATCATCCCATTTTCCACACCAATCTTTACCTCTATCACATCTCTAACTTAACTTATATTGCACATGCCTTGTTTCGATCCTATTTAGTTGGAAATCCTTACTCTTTGAAGGCTCCCTGCCATGCTCAAGTTTTATGTTGATTACATTTCTTGTCTCATCACTATAACACTAGCATTTAGGAACATGCACCTAGGTACGTTCGTCTATGTGCTTTCTTAATTCATCAAGGGATATTTACACCCATAACCCTGAGTAGTTTCGTAATTACCCCAGAAAACCCTTTATAATCACAAATTACTCCCAAGACCCTGAATAATGCTTAACCTTTACATGGCATAACCCTGTGTCAAGTTCCGTCTTGATTATCCGTTAACTTTGACGGAAAAGTTTTTTTGTTGACCATTTTACCCTTCGAAACACACCATATTTATAATATGATGCCATCCTCCTCCTTCCCCTTCATCCAAGCAACGCCCCCGAACTGCCGCCCCACCTCCCCCTGCCCGCCTGCCGCCCCGCCTCCCCCCGCTCGCCCCCAAAACCGCAACACCCTCCCCGCCCGCGCCTCCGCCTGCAGGTCGTGCACCCCCCCTCCCGGCGCCCGCAAGTCCGGCTCAGGTCAGAGCCCCGCCCGCGCCTCCACCCTGCGAACCCCCACCCGCTGGCAGCAAGTCCGGCTCAGGTCGGAGCCCCTGCCTGCGCCTGCAAGGTCGAGCCGCCACCCCGCAACAACCCCCACGCCTGCGCCTCGGCTTGCAGGTCTGCCCCCCCCCCCCCCCCCCCCCCCCCCGCGCCACGAGAGCGCCTGGTTGAGCTCGTGCACCCAACCCCCCGTGCCACGCATCTCCAAGCATCCGACACCTTTTCTGCCGCTCTGCGTCATTCTTTGTCTAGCTAGCCTTCGATTTGATCATATCAATCTGTACATAAGATGTATCCAGAAGCTCTGTATGTGGCTCAGGGGACGATACACTCTCGTCGTCGGCATAATTCACAAGGGCGATAGTGGCCCATACTCCCTTTTCGAGAGCCCAGGTTGAACACTGCGATGAGGAAGGCACAGTGGTTGGCGGTGGCTGCGGACGCACAGGGGAGGGGGGAAGCTTGAGATCGGGGCTGGTGTCACGTTTAGAGTTCCTGTCAGCGTAAAGGGGCGTCCTGGAAGAAGCGCCTCCTAATCGAAACATCTTGGATGTGTTGGTGGGGCGTCACCTGTGAGGGAAAGAGAAGGAAGGATTATTCGACCGTCGTTGTTCGTGGCGCAGCGCGGCGCTGCGGGGAGAAGAGAAAGATGATTCGAACGCCCCCCTCCCCCCCGCGCGTCCGCCTGAAAGCCTAGGTCGAGCCGCCGCCCCGCATGTTTGCCTGAAGGCTTAGGTCGAGCTGCCGCTCCGCATCCTCCCTCCCCGGTCTTCACCTGCAAGCCTAGTACCCCACCTTCCTCGTCCAGCTCGAACCCAACATCCTCTCTCCTTTCTTTCTTTTTTTATTAATATCAACCGTTAGATTACCGATTGGGTTAGATTAACTCAACTATCTGGTTGAGTTAATGTACTAAACTAACAGAAGGTTATGAGTGTAAAACGGAGCGGTTATTCAAGGTCTTAAGTGTAATTCATGATTATCGAAGGTTTCTGGGGTAATTACGAAACTACTCAGGGTTATGGGTGTAAATATCCCATTCATCAATAACCACGGTGAAAAGATAAGGACTCAATGTTGATAATTGATGCATACGAGGACTCACATATGTTGCTGCAGGGTCATGCATATCTTGTATTAGCTTGAGATACAAAGTAGGTACTCCTTTCTCCAGAAATTTCACTTGATTTCTCTTGGTATAATATTCTAAGTTTTCTCTGTATCAATAATATAAATATGCGATGCGACCTTTTTATTGTAAAAACTTCTATCAAACGTCTGAATAGGTGAACAACATTAGTTGTAGACCTATAAGGCATGAAACCAGTCTCACTTTCTTTCAATTGTCCTATCCAATAACTTCATTGTATGACTCATCAATTTGTTAGCCATATAGTTTAAACAATTTAAAGAAAATGCACAAACTTACGACACTTTAATGAGAATTTTGAAGTATAAATGCTATATTATATTTCCTTGCATGAAATACTGTTGAGAGGCACGGAAGTGGAACACAGACAAATGATCAATCACGCAAGCAAACATATGCATAACTTTACAAGGTTCACCCTTAACTGGGCTACGTCCTTGGACGACAGCGATCGAATCCCATTATGTGGAGAAAGAACAAAGTACAGAGGAGACAGATACCCTTAACCTAGGGAGCTTATATGCTACTCCGGTATAAAATGGATCCCGAATTTAGACGGATCCGAATACCCATATAAAAAAAATTTCGGGATGGGGGTGCTTCCTACCCCGTAGGGGGTATGCACCTGCTCCCACCTAGTCCCCATTAAGGTAGGTATGACCATGATCAGATCCGAATATGAATATAGGTTATTATCATATCCTTATCCATTTTATTAAAAGAATGCGAATGTGGATCGAATATTGACAAATATGAAAAATATGTTACCATATGCGTAGAAACGAATACGAATATAAAATGAATACGAGTCGGATACGAATAGTAACAGAGACATTTAATAGATTAATTGAAATATACATATTCCGGATGTTTTACACATAAAATAGATGTGCCAAATACAGTCATTTCATAACCATTATACCGACAATGGTGAATGCAATCATAAAATTTTGTTACATACAGTTATAGATAAATCTACGACTGTGTTTATGTACTAAAATGGATATAAGAATACGAGTGTGCATATTGGCGAATGTCAGACTGATATTCATATTTGCATCCACTTTAAAACGAATGCAAATACGAATGTCGAAATATGTGTATAAAACAAATATATTAGTGAATCAGATACGAATATATTCATTTCGCTTTCATCCCTACCCCAGGATCGTTGACCGTGCAGCAAGACCCTCATACTGGTAGGATATGGTTGCACACGGTTCTTCAACCTGGATCATATAGCTATGATTTTCAAGGCACATCTACAAATGCGAAATCGCCTTTAAATCATAATTTAAAATTGTGAATAATAAGGGCACACGGAAATAAATATGCTTGTATGTTGTCTTCAAGTATAGAATACACAACATTTCTTTCCACATTGAATGCATGTGGAGATTATCACAAGTACAAACGGTTGAATTTAAGTTGATAATTTTGCAATATGGATAGATTACACCTATTAGTTGGTATAACTCTTATTCTGTTCGGGGAATCATGGATTAAATAATGGTCAACTTGTAGTTTGCTAACCATTAGTTGGCCATTCTGATTTGTCGGGTCTACTATTTGGTTATTCCGAGTTTATGATAAATTGATGTGACTGGTCATTTTACTTTGCATTTTCTAAAAGAGAAAAGGGTCTTTCTTTGCATATTAATTTATCTCCATCTTATATTACTCGACCATTTTCATTGACTGGTCGGAAAAAAGAGCCGGGTTCACGTAATCGATGTCATTTGACATTAAGTGAATCTTAATTCAATCCACGATATATTGCTATTTATGAATCTTGTTATCTTATCCTGAATGAGTAACTTTTTCTTATGGATGTCTAATTTTCATAATGTTCTTAGGTAGTTATGAATTGGTTGTGTTGTGATTCGCTTTTGCAATGACTTGATCTTTATTCCAATTTGAATATGGGTAAAATGGGGCTGCCCCCTGGGGGAGCTAACTTGGCTCCTTCACCCCATTTTTACCATTTTTTATTTTTTTGAAAAATACTTCCGTGGATTTTCATAACTATATCCCTATATTATGTCATTCAAACTTCTTGCAAAACAGAGACTCCTACGGCCTCCATCTAGAGGGGGTTGATTTCAACAATTCTGCGACCGTTTAAAATGACTGTCTAGATGGAGGCCGTAGGAGTCTCTATTTCGCACGAAACATGAATGACATAATATGGGGATATAGTGATGAATTTCCACGGATTCATTTTCCAAAAAAAGAAATAAAATAAAAAATGGGAAAAATGGGGTGGGGGGAATCAAATTAGCTCCCAAGGGGGCGCCCATTTTCCCGTTTGAATATATATATATATATATATATTTGTGTATATCTATCAATTTATTTATGTTTATAGTAATAACAAAATCTCTTAGTTTTTTTGGATATAAGCCCGAGATTGACCTAAGATAAATCTGAATGGAGGCAAAGAATCCATGTAGCCGATCCTACTTAATTGTAGGAAAAGACTTTGTTGTTGTTGATAGTAATAAAAAAATCTGAACAAAATTCTGATGAGTCTCTTGATAATTGTTAAGCATTTATTCAATGACCTATCCGTCTGAAACCGAGTACCGATTCTCGCAACTGTGTAAGTTGCTTCTCACATGTAGTTGGATGGCTTAATGCCATCATTCACAAATGGTTGCTTTTATTGGTTCTGAAATCATTTTATTTTAATATGTCAATGCCACACCAGGACAATAATTGAAACTGAACCGTGCATTGCCCATTAATTTGTTATAGGACTGCTTGCTAGGGGCTTGTTGAGAAGCTAATCCTATACCTGTTGATGTGAAAAATGAGCAGTTGTTATATCTACCAGTATTCAAGTCCGTAGATTTTGTTGCATTATTATATTTAGCCGAAATTTAGCTCCGGGGTTGCATTGCACCTTCTATTTTGATGCTGAACGTTTTTATTCCTTCTTTGCAATTGTCGGATTCTGTACTGATGCTGAACTTTTCTGCTTCGGTCGAATATAGTTAGGACTGTTAGCTCTTTTGCATCTAACCATATTTATGTACGCTGCATTTTACCTATATCAAGTAGTCTTTGTTCCACCGCAGTGAAGTAAGCCTGACTTTTGGACTGTATCTAGCAAGCTTTGAAGTCATTTGGAATATATTTTATATGTTGAAGCCCTAGGCCATCATTTAGGTAGAGGTTTTACTTTTGTTTGTTAAACTTAATTAAGATATAGAATCAAAATTTTCACAAATGCATGCTAGCTTATAAGACCTAAGAATATACAGGCACTGTTACTGATATACAGTTTTCTAAAAGTTTCTAGCGAAGTATTGAACATCTAAAAAGTTTGAAAGAGTTTTGTATCTTTCAGGCTCCAAAGCAGTGGCTAAAGTCTCGCAATTTTCAAGAGGAATGCATTGTTTGTGCTTTAGAGTTGCTTTCAGAGCATTTTTCTCAGTGGAGCTATCACGTGTCCTTCCCTGATCTTGCTGCTATTCCTCTCATTATCTTGAAGAGATATCACGATAACATAGCCACAGAAAGCATTCGCCGCCCACTGAAACGGTTCATAGATCAGGTAAATCAAGTGCTTTTATAGGCTAGTTGCTTTTTGATTTGAGAGCATTTATAAGTATATGCAAGGTTGTAAATGGTGGCCAACTATCCTTACTGGTTGGATGGTAAATAAGTTGGGTGGCCATGTTGTTTTCCTGTACATCTACATTAGGTTAAAATCAATTTGAAAACGTTAGGCATCCGGCCAAATAATCGGCCATCTAGCGTGACTCCTGTAGGTCCATTTAATGGAACATGCCCCCTATGTAACATGCATAGGATAATGAGTTTATTAGTAGTCAATTATTGTTGCACCTTTTGGGGGCCTGTTTGCCTTATTTTCTATATTTCTGTCAGACAGACCTTTCCAATTGACTAGTGGATGCTGATTTTCACAGTTTTCGTAAGCACCATAAGCATCCACTATTCTTAGGGAATTCAAATGTTTTGCCTGGAGGAAAATGGACACGGGCATGCATCAAAGGCCTTTTTTTGCATTGACGGCCAATCAGATGTCCTCAACCTTTGTAGTTGGATCTCACAACATCATCTAATTCGTTAAATATGATTACCTTGGATAGTTTAGATGAGCACATGACAAAGGACTAAAAATTGTATCTTGGGATCCGTTTTTTCTGTCTAGATTGAGGATACAGTGATAATTATCGATGACATATTGATTTTTGTTGACTATTGCACAAAAAAGCAAGAAGTGAAGAGCATGCTGCCCCTGGATTTCAACTAATATCTCATTGATCAGATATTATTTATCCAATGTCAGCATGATGCTTCTATCTTGCTATGAATAATGACTTGGATATTTTTGGAATTTATTTTGTTCTTACTCTTTTAAAGTTGTTTTACTAGGGATTTTCCCTATTTATTATTAATATAATTCATTTGTTGTCTTTCGAGTATTCATGGTGTTCTTTTATATATTTGGTGCTTGTTTCAGATTAGATTTGGTTTTAATATTATTCTATTCTTTTGAATATAATATGTATTTTTTTTAAAGCTCGGATATGAATATTGTGTCCTAACACCCGGGCTTTATACATTATTTTTTAGTCTAATGTATTCAATCTGAACTTCATAAGTCAATTTTGGTTAATCCACTTGTTATTAATATCAATCATAAGTTTAAATTTAAGATGTGATTTTTGCATAAATAATCAAGGTTTATTAATGTAAACAATAATGCATTCTTTCATGCCTAACAAGATTGTACTTCTATCTTGTTTATGATCTAAGAACTCGGTTTCCTCGACATGTTTATCCCTAAACTTGATTTCGATGTCTATTGCAGTTGGATGCGTTAGGTAAGGTTTGAAAAATTGAAAAGCGGAACAAGTCTTTTTCCTCGAAATCGAGGCGAGGTCATGGCGTAAGCGTTAGTATTCCCACCAAAAGTATGTAATTTAATAAAGGAATATTGGAGTAATATTAGGATGACAATATTATCTAATAAATTTACAATGTTCTATAGCATTTAAAGCATTTTTCAAGCAACTTTTCAATGTGAAGAGTGACAAACATCACATGCCAGCCTGCTATAGTGCTTGTGAAAAGTCTAAAACTCAAGACAAATGATTACACTGGTTACAAAACATAATATAAGTTCGAAGGTTCTACTTCTAAGTTCTATTCCATGTCCAAAAAATCAAAGAAACATTGAACAAGGTAGCTTCTCCATATCCTAAGTTTTGCACATCGACATTGCCTCCATCATGAAGCTCCTCCTCAGTCCTCATCAGCATCCACCACTACTTTATCTAACTTAGATATAACCTATGTTACTTTTATTGTGTTTAAATAACCAAATAAGTTCATAACAATAAGATTACCTTTGTCCTTCCTCCTCTTCCGCCGCGAATTTTCCTTTTTTTCATCGACTTCTACAACATCATCATCGATGGGATTGTTTGCATCAAGTTCATGATAAGCTTCGAAGTCACAACTTCTGATCCGTGGCACCTATTCATCACTAGAATCCACTTCATCCAAGCATAAAGGATCCTCCATGGTCTTTTTCCTTCTCTATGTTTCAACTTTAGGTTAAACAATGCATAAACCAAATCATTCACTTTTGCTTGTGTGAGTCGATTCCTTCTCTTCGTATGGACCTAATATCGGCTTCGCAATATCATCAAATATGTTTATTATATATCTTGGTAGAATGTAATTTTTACTATGATTGAAATATTGCTTGATTAAAAGAACTCCAATTGCGCAAGCACCTTGATGTAGTACCAGTCGAACTCAAAATTTGGATGGCAAAGTTTGCTTACTCAGGAGTTTCATCCACAAAAGCACTCCACCAATCCGCTGAAAATTGTTATAATTTTAAAATTTAGTTGAAAAGTAGAAATTATATAATAATATAATTTAATATCTACTAGGACTCTTGCGTTTACTTAATGTGTCCGACCATCCAAACATTCCACGAGCATGCTAAACACATCCATATGTAGATCGGCGTTTTCCCTTTCCATTGGATCGTTGATTAACCTCTCCATGCAAGAATACAAGCCTTTTTATGTCAAAATGTCTGGAGAATGACGGCTCATATTAACATTGTGGAATGAGATAGTGTGCTGCCGCTTGCAAGTGAGTATGGAGCTGGCAATCCCATATGTTATCCATTATATCCGCAATGCTTTATATCATCATTGCATAATGCTTTTGCTATTTCTTCCTTAACTTTGTCCGTAGTCTCGTAAATGAAGCCTATTTGTTGATATTTTTCAGAATCCGCCATCAGCAAAACCAATGTTGCTTAAGTGGGTATTCGATATTCAGCTGGAGGGGTCACTGAATAGATAATAGTCGGTATTCTGACGACTATTCAGAATTATTTGATTTTGTATATTTTGTTATTTTAAATATAAGATTTAATTCTAATACATGTATTCTTATACATTTATACATATATGACCATCAATTAACATGAATCCAAGATAAAAGTACCAATTGGTTAGATACATATATAAATCTTTGACATTTCTAGTAATATTGTTATAAATGGTAACAATAAATAAAAAATATATAAATTCAGCCGAATAGTCTGACCGACTATTCGATCAGGCCGACGATTGGCCGACTATTTATTGTTCAATCGGCAACCCCTCACAACGCATAGTTGGATCAAGAAGTTCTATATCCGGGGAGAGCAGACCTGTTTGAATGTGTGACATCCATGGCAACTTGGGCGTAATTGGACTGTTCAGAAGTGGCTTCCAACTGTTCCTCCCGCTTTTGGGAATCTTCGGGATCTAGATGGTAGGGCTTTAAGGGTAGGATTAGGGCCGTGGCTGTAATATGGGTATTTGGTTAGCAATGAATGGGGTTATCTTCAAACAAGAGAGGATTTATGCTTGAGAATGTCGTAAAGCATGCAAAATCTCTAGCTAATTCTTGGTCCTTGTAAATATCTAAATCACCGTGTATTTGTAATCATGTGCATTAATGAATTTTTTTTGGACATCCACCTTATCGATGCCTCGCTCTTTTCCGTTAAAAAAGGACAGACTTTTCATTTTACAAGAAAATCGATCTTTTGAACCATTTCCATGATTTCCACTGATATTTTGCAATATAGCCCGATCTATCCATTTCGAGACTTGTCAATATAGATCGATATTGATATTTAAAATCTTTCTGAAGATATGGTTGATGTCTTGTCAAATAGGCAATGTGAGATATTATGTTTTGCTATCTGGTTGGAAGACTTACTACAACATGTTTGACATTCTGTGCATGTTTCTCATCTGGAGTGTAGGCACATGCCAATTGTGAACTTGTGCAGCGGAAAAGGGATGAAGTCTCTTTTTCTCCAAATGATCAAGCTTCCGTCGATGCATTTTTAATGGTATGTAGTTATTTTATTCAATGACTTCATGTTAGTTTCTCCTTTTTGTCTTTATTGGGAAACTTGTCTACAGATGAATACCAATGGAAATGCCCCTTTCACCATGTACTACAACACCGTTCGTGAAAAATCTGCTTCGCGAGTGGAATGGGCCTCTTAAATATATTAATTATATAAAAAGGAATCAGCATCATTTCTTTGAAATCTGGTCTGACTTCTGTGCATTTATGTGGTAAGGTTTGATACACTGATTAGTTAATACCTAAAACCTTACTGCTCTTACGTATTATCATGGGAAAATTCTTTTAATATTTTCTAATTTCAGGACAGGAGACTGCATTTGAGATGCGAGCTTCATATACTGTTGCAAATATATTCTTGTCACAGAAAATGAATGATCAACGTGAGGAGGACTTCTGTCTCTGAAGTTAGGCATTGCAGGCCCTGGTTGCGGGGCTTGCGTAATGAAGAACTCTGCACATGTTTTGTTATTTCAGTATCTATTCCATCCCATGCCCATTTTTTGGTCTAAAGATGAGATCCTTAATGTTGTATTTGCTCATTTTCTCAACAACGACAACTTTCACTGCAGGTTATTTGTTTCCATTATCTTTTTTATTACAATCTTTCTCAATTTTGTAAAATGTTGTCCAGCATATTTATGGTATGCAATATTAGTTCATCTTCAAATGAATTTAACTTCTGATCTGTTTTAGCTGTTTAGCTAATGAAGTTTTTATTTTAACTTCTTAATAATGCATTTATTGCGGCCTGCATGTTTCTATTCCAATTCATTTGCGGCATAGTGGCTGGTCTTAGTGACCCCCTTGTTGGGGGGTGACAGAATTTGTTGTGAATTTCATGAGTCCTTTATAGCCCCTCACCGATTACCTTGAGCTGAAGCTTTCCACCACCCACCCTCTTTTGCTTCCTACATCGCATCCATCTCGTTGTTGCCTCTCCTTCCTCTCTGCCTCCTGCAAACAGCCAGAGCATTAAAATCCTTCTCCATTTATCGCTGAAATCGAAAAACTGCTTTCCTTGCCCGAGCTCAACCCCATGTAGTACCTCCGATGCTTGAGTTTGGTGGCATCATGTGGTTCGCCAACTTGTGCCAAATTTCTGCTACCTCTGCGGTGATGGATCTATTGCTTATTAACATAGCTTTGAGGGGATGTTTCCTCTCCGTTGGGGGTTTGTCTGGACCTCTGCGGACGTGCTCTCGTATGGATTTGAGGGGTATGCTTTTGTTTCGTAGAGGTTATTTCTGAGTGGACCTTTAATTTTGAGGATGGAGTATTGAATTGACATGTTTCATATTTCAGGATCTGTATAATCATGCTCCCAAATATGGATACTTAAATTGTAATTCACTCTAATTTTAATGCTTGTGCTGGTCAACAACTGAAAAGTCAATGGATTTCGAGGGTTCTCACAGCAGGAATGCAGGCTAACTGTGTAACTGCTGATTGATTACGCAGGGTCCAAACTATTGTCTAATTACATGTTGAAAGTCATATTTAAATGTTCAATTAGTGAGTCACGATATGGTATGTGATTTTTCAAAAGATAACGGACCCCAATGAAATTAAATGTCGACAGGGAATTTATCCTCTTGCATAACAAATCAAAGTCTTAAATGGATCAAATCATTTATCACAAAGATGACAATGGTGAGAAAGTAACAAAGCCCATATTGTTTGGGTGACCGTGACCGTATCGTGTGTTCTAACATTCTTTTTACGCTTTCCTTTTACATGGCAATGGCAATCCATGTTTGTCGGTAATTTTTTTAGGATCTTGCTTGTAAAATTACACGCGGGTATTAGACGTTAATATAATGGGCTTCCGTTGTGTTCTTGAATGACAAGGCGTGCTTGGTGTCAGTTTTTTTTCAAAATGTTTGGTTATTGACGTGGCCATAATGTACATAATGTTGTGGTTCATGAATTGATGATGGACATGTATTATTAATTAATTAACTTACGTGCAAGATATTTTCATCGTCTGCAAGGAAGATGGTATGTCATATCACCTTAACACCCACACTTTGAGGGGCCCTTAGGTTGCAGGATACGGGATAAGGAGGGATTTCACTGTTGTATCCCTAAATTTTCTTCATTGCAGGGATTGATTAGTGTGAGAAAATGAGGGATAAGTGGTAGTTATATGCCATTCTTTGTTTCGTTGGATAAGAAGGGATACTTGATAGAAGTCATATTAGGTGAAATTGTTAGATAAGTTGTAGTTATTTATAATTTTATGACGGGAGAAGTTGATGATGAAAGGATAGGTGATTAAATCCTATCCCTCATGTTGAGTCCAGGACCTAGCATTGACCGTATTCATAGGGATATATTAATGTTTGGTCAATGTCAATATAATATAATTATTGCATTATCATGTCCCTTTCATAATATAACCTTTTCATACTTAAGGACAAAGCACAGTTGATAGGGTAAGAACTTTGCCTTCTCCATTTGACTAATTAAGCCTGCTACCTATCTAGGGATGTAAACGAACGGATACATATATAGGTATTACCGTATCCTTATCCATTTTTGAATACGAATACAGATGCGATATGGATATTGACAGATATTAGAACTATCTTACCATGTCCTAAAAAATGGATACATATGTAAAACGAACATTGATCGCATACGAGTAATGCTAGAAATACTCTATAGAATCCACTTAGATATATACGAATTGGATGGAAGACAGACGTTATAATTGACTAAATGTATTTGTATTACAAAATTATACTAATATGGTAAAAGAAGGTATAGAATTATGTTATATATGGATTAAAATTAATCAATGACTATATTTATATATGAAAATGGATGTATGGATAAGGATACATATGTTTGTGGATATAAAAATGATACCATATCTGTATCCATTTTAAAACGGATACATATGTCAAAATCTGTATAAAACGGATACGATGACGGATTATCCATAATCGTTTGCATCCCTATACCTATCTGTCTACCTAATACAATCAGGATATCTAGCCAGCATCTAGATATCCTTTAAAATTAACCTTAGGTTGTTTAAATAGATATTTTGTGAGTGTTTGTCAACCGTCTCTACTATTTATGCGTTCGTTACTCTTCCATAACATTTATATGATTTTGCTCAGTCGAAGGGGATGTATTTGGCTTGCGTTGGTTGAGTTTGGCAAGGGTTTGAATGCACCATTACTTCTAACGTGCAAGTGATTGATGATTTCCGTATTATTCTTCGTGCATGCACTAATTAAATGGGGGAATATAAATGTGATGTTGATTTTATGTGTACTGCTGAATGGGCTTCTCTTTTGTCCTCACTTTGAATAGTCAAATCTCTCGAGACTGATGAATTGCATACCAAAAATAAAAGTCAACCAATTGTAGGCTCCTTAAATGCACCTGAAATTCAAAATTATTGACTATTAGTCACTCATAAATGCGCATAAACGCTTCTACTTCTAATTTGGCAAGAAAGGATCCAATAATTAATAAATTAATCAAGAGCAGCAGCTCGAGTCCTTAATTACCATGCGATTCGTTCATGTTAAGGGAATGAGTTGTTACATCTTGGTTGGTGTTAGCGATGAAAACTGATCGATGCGGATTGGATATTTTTATATCCATATTCGTTTCATCTCTATTGAATATGGATACGGATATGATTCATATACACATTAAGGATACCGTATCCTTAAAAATATTGATACGAATCTGGATCAGATATTTATCTAATCTGAATATGGATCGAAGAAAGATCGGACCCGAATACAAATCGAATAAAGAACTAATCCAAATATGAATAGAATAAAGGGTGAAATCCAAATATGGATTCAATAAACATGGAATCCGAATACAAATAGAATAAAGACTAAATACGTATATGAGTTGAACTTTTATCAAATTTCATAATGATTTTTAAAATGGTAATGTAAAATAAGTTGCATCGTGACAAAAGGGAGCTCCAAGATGACTTGCGTTCTTGACCGGAATCAAAAAAGGGGAATAAGGTTTCGTAAATTTTGTTCGTGCCAGTTTATTAATATTATTAATATATTGTGTTTTATAAGGGTTAAATGAGACTACACCCTATGTGTAGCCAATTGGCTACTTCCACCCCTATTTTCCCTTATTTTTTATTTTTAGAAAAATAAAAATATGTATATTCATCACTATATCCCCGTAACATGTCATTCCAATTTCATTAGAAACAGAGACTCCTATGCTCTCCATCTGAAGGGGGTCAATTTCAGCAATTCTGAGACCGTTAAAATTCGACAATCTTGATGGAGGGGATAGAAGTCTCGAATTAAGTTGAATTTTTAAAGATACCATGGCGAATATGTTTCATTTCAGAAAAATAAAAAAATACAGGAGAAAAGGGGTGGGAGCATGTACGTTAGATACACCCAGGGAGCATATTCCTTTTCCATTTTATAATGTATAATACTAATATAATAACACTGGTTGTAGCTTATATTATATTAACTATTATATAAAATAATATTAAATATTGTATTCGGATATCCGATTTCGGATATTCATGCCATTACCATATCCGTATCTGTATCCGGAAATTTTTTACAACTCATATCTATATTCGATCCGTATTCGAGTAATATTTGGATATGAATATCCATATATGATAATTTCTCAAATAAGATAAGTTGATATTTAGATATATCCTTATCCGTTTGTGGTTAAAGTTAAAAAAGATAAATTTTGTATTTCAAGTTAGTTTGCGAGTTATTCAAGAGTTTAAATCTATAATGTGGTTTTATGATAGTGGAATTCCATTATTTGAAAACGATGTAATACTTGATAAATAGAAATCATGACTAGGAAATAATTTAAAAGTGGTTGGTAAGTTAAGGTCTAATGACTATATAATAGTTGCTGGAAGTGATTGATCTTTAAAACAGTAATGTAGCATCTAATAGATTGGAAGTGATTGGAATAATAATGAAAGAATCAGACGGAATCGAGTAATTGGTGATTAATACCTATTTATTGACTTATGACTTTTTTATGAGTATTCTTGTATTATAACTTTCCAAAGAAAATAAAGGAACGTAGGTACAGGGGGCTTGCTCCAACACAAGCAGAAATTGTGTAACCAAAAAAATTATATCAGTCAGCCTCTGAGGAGTCGGTAGCAGAATTGGTTACCAAAAAAATTGAGCAACCAACAAATTAAGTCTCTGAGAAGCTGTTTAAAGGATCAGTAGATCAGTCAGCCAATAGCAGCATTGACGATGGCGATAATTCTTCTAGCCGTTTCAGTGGTCGAGGAGATCTTCGTGGAGGTCCAACGAGCATTGCGCTCAGTCCAAATTACCCAAGTGGATGCGGCGAGTGTGCATGGGGCGGTTACCCGACCCATTCAACCATGATCCGCTCCGATCCGTCATTACCGGATCAACGGGTCGGTTCGACCCATTCCAATGGGTACCCGTTCTAATGGGTATCCAAATTATTTGAATGAGTAATGGATACCCGCGGATCATCACTACCACAAAAAATTGCACTCTTAAAATCAACATCAAAATAAAATACATTACCTACAAGCTGTATATATTCTTGAAATTTAAATTAATTAGATATCCACCAAGTAACAAATTAATTGGGAACTAAGATTGTTCTTAGAATGTATATAAATCTAACATCGGCCTATTATATCATCGTGGAGGATTCTGCAAGCCAACTCTTGAGCATCGTTAGAACATGGAACATAAATACCTTTCCGACAGATCGGTAGAACTGTACAAACACACATATAATGCGGCTTTGACGAACTCCCGATAAATTCGACAACTGCAAGATGATCATCTATTGATTCCTAATGCATTGCCTGTGAAATTAATGACTATGCAAAAGACGATCAACTGCATTACAAGCAAACAGAAGTGAATCTCTCTTTCATGTGCTTATATCAGTACACACACTGTGAATATAATCATCATGTTCCAATATATAAAGAAGAAAAACTTCCGAAGAATCGCCGCAGATGTGATATAGTTGAATATGTCATAAATATGTCTTTGTGCCCAGAATAAAAGAGCGAAATTTCTGCAGTAGCTCACACTCATGAAGAGGTCCAGAGTTTATCTAGTTATTTCAAAAGTCCCATTGTTATTAATTTTAAAAAAATCATATTTTCTAAGTGTCCCCAACTTCACAGCTTTGTATGACTCGTAAAAACTCTGAAAAGATACACAATTCATCAACCGGAGATTTTCCCATTTTAGTTCTTTCTAGATCATCTCACAAACTTTCGAGAAAATGCTACCAATGTGTTGTTCTTTCAATTACGTTTGAGTAAGAAACTTTATCATTACCTATTCAGTAAAAGAATAGGTATATAAAAAACAAGGTGCTTAATCATAGAAAAAGAAAGGATAAAAAGTAATTATTATTATTATCAAATTATATCAAAAAATATAAGGAGAAAAACAATCTTAATCCACTATTCAAACTCTAGTTAATCTTCCTGAAATTTGTTACAGCCTAATTCGATACAACCGTGTTGGTCAAACAAACACACATCTAAAAATTGAGAAGATTATCTATGCAAATTGGGAGGATTATCTATGAAAATTGATTATAGAACAATAAACACACAAGCCACTTGGAATTTATTTCTCAAATTACTGATTTAAAAAAATCTCAATTTAATATCTCGTTGCAGCATGTCTATCATTAGCAAATAAAATCCTGACCAAAATATTATAGAACAAGGCAGAAACTGGACTATATTGCTCATCTTCAAGATAAATAAAGATAAATAAATGGAACCACACCCATAATTATCTTTGACTTCACTTTACAGTAACGATGGCGGTGGAGACAATTGATTCCTCTACCTGATGGCATCGGGCATGATCGATGATACAAATGACCTCGGACACAATCAAGGAGACGGTGGAGGATGCATCGAGGAAATGTAGGAGCAGCGGCGAGGGTTCGGTGGTGGTGGTGGTGGAGGCAGCGAGGGGATGGAGGAGCAGGGAAGGCGGCAACGAGGGTTTGGTGGTGCTTGATGCAGCGGAGAGGGTTCGATGGTGCTTGACTTGCTGGTGGCGGCGATGGCGGTGAGTCATCAGCTAGGCTTTCGACGGTCGAAGACTCGGGGTAGCCGAATAGGGGCATCACCGTTATTCGGGCAGCGATGGCGGGGAGACAACCGCGTCTCATTTTGACTGGAGTGTGGGAAGGGTAGCGTATTCACGGGTTGGCATGGGTTGCCCCATGTGTATTCGAACTCAATCGGATCGGTGCCTCGGATTTAATGGGTTAGTTCACACTAGTTACCCGACCCATGAGGTTATGTTGGATACCAACGGTTTTAGGATCAATTTTTATGGATCGGAGCGGGTACCCGTTCAACCCGAAAACCGTGCACACCCCTAGCGGCGAGGGCGACCATGGCCATCAGCTTTGTGTTGCCACAAGAGATCCTGGCACAACAATTCATTAAAGTATTCAGGTCAACCTCCAAACAAGTATGCAGGTTTAGGTCATGATCCACCTTAGCCCATACACCAACAGAGTAGGGGCATCTGTAAAAGAGATGGTCCCGGGTCTCAGGCTGCTGCGCACACAAGTAGCACACTTCAGAGGTAGCAGTCCCATGCTTTGAGAGTCTATCAAGCGTTGGAAGTCGGTTCAGGAGCGCACGGTAAAGAACACAAGCGTGCTTCGGCACTACTTTGCTGTTCCAAAGAAGTTTGGCCCAGAAAACAGGTTCCGCCCTTGTTCTGACCCTCTCAAAAGTCCCTTTGAAGGAGAATGGTCTAATGGAGGTCATCAATGATTGTCCAGCAACAATGGGGGAAGTAGCTAGCGCAAGCCTCGGACGAGCATCAAGGATCGCGCGCCAAATGAGCGAGTCCCCAGCCTTCTTAGTGCACTGGAAAAGATCACATCACTGTAAGTATCGGTTCTGCATGTACACAACCCAGATAGATTCTTTAGCATTCAATACATTCCAGCTTCAGATCAGTACCATAGCCTCACGAATGGAGGTGAGGGAGCGCAGACCAAGGCCACCTTCATCCTTGGGTAAGCACACCATACTCCATTTGACATGATGCGGTCCGAATGCCCAAAGGAAGTCAGCACATAGAGCATCAACTTTCCTAAGCGTCCCAATTGGTATGAGAATTCCCGAGGTCCAGAAAATGCCCACTCCCATGATTACTGATTTAAGTAATCGTAGTCGGCCAACTAGGGATAAGGACCTTGCTTTCCAGCCGCCAAGCAAGGTCCTGACCCGATCAGTGAGCAAACGAGCGGCATCCATCCTACCCTTGGCGGGAGAGAGGGGTATGCCAAGGTACTTCGCTGGTAGAGGTTGTTGGAGGAGTCCTACCTCCAAGAAGAGGCGGAAATCTGAGGGGTATGACTTATGACTTTGATTTAGTAAGAAATTGACCTCTTTTCACAATTTACTAAGGTATTAACACTAAACCAAACAATACCCAAGAGTCCGCTCCTTTTTGTCAATGGTTGATTCCAATGGCATTTAGTGTGAAGGATCATCCGAACACCAACTATATTAGGAGAAAATCCTGGAAGTTCAGTAATTAAGTTGATTTATGGTATTGATGTTTCCCATCCGTAGAATTTTCTGAACCATAAAGAGAAATTCTGGATACGCCCACTGTTTATATTATGCTCCTAATGGAGTTTTCACATATCTATACCTTGATGGTGGCATAGGTGTCCATGGGGCGGGTACTTGTCTCATTTGATCATGACCTGTCCCGCTCCACCCCATTGTTATTGGATCAGGGGTTGACCCACCTCATTCCAACGGGTACGCAATTGTAACGGGTACCTGGTTAATGTCAATGGATGCTGGGAACTATTGAAGGAGGTTTAGCGAGGGTCTAAAAATTATACTCATTGAGAAGCGAAGGCAAAAATATCATTGAGGCGATTGCTCACTAAACGTCAATTAAATCAATAATTAACCTACAATTGATATAACAATAAAAGCAAAAATAATTGTGGAGTTAAAATTTATTATAACTCTACAAATATGTATATAGGTGTAAGTATGTGTAGAGTGTCGAACACAAGGAGCAAACTAGATATATCAAGAAATGGAATCCAAAATTTGTGTTCCGCTTGTCTTTGTATTTTTGTGTGGGTTTTTAATTTTCTATTTTTATTACATTTTAAATTTTTTAAATTTTTTAATTTTTTAAATTTCTAAATTTTTTATTTTCTTTTTTATTTTCTGATTTTTATTTCTTTTTTAATTAAGTAATATAAGAATATATAAGGCTATATATATAATATATGCTAATATAATTATAAATATTAATAAAATAAAAAAATACAAGATATAAAATGTTTTGAGCTTTAAATAATTTTTTAACTATTTTTTTTATTTTTTCGATAAGTTTTATATATTTTAAAGTCAAAAATATCCCAAATCAATGATTAAATAAATAGGCCAAATTGTTTTAGAAATTTAAAATAAAAATAAATTCAAAATTTGCTAAAAATATTTTTAATTAGTATATAAAAAAAATAAAACTACAGAATAGAAAATGGTATCTTTGGAATTTTTGCGAATTTTTTAGATTTTTATAAAGGCTTTTAGAGCTTTTAAATTTTTATGAATTTTCTTTTCTATTTTTAGAGATTTTTGATCTGAAGTTTTAAAATAATAAATAAACAAAATATAGTTTTTTTGGGATTTTTTCAAAATGTTTTTATATTTTTTTTGGAATTTTTAAGTTTAACAAGGCCAAAATGTATTCTTTTTGATTTTTAATAATACAAAAAATGCCTAAAATTAAAATCCAAAAATATGTCATGAATGTACACACTAGCAGGCTCCTATCCCTATTTTTGAGAAATTTTGGAGAATGGATGATATTTATAATAAATAGAAATAACACACACAAAATGTTTAACCAGCAAGGATATAAATGCAAATAAAAGTAAAGGCAAGGGCTAATATGCAAATATACCAAAATATTATAAATACTGATAAAAGTTTTAATATTAAAATGGAACACATAAACATACACGAGCCTAAGTGCAAAATGTCACCTTACGTGGGACGACACGTGAGGTGATGTGGCCAGGACCAAAGTGCAAATATAATGAAGTACATGGTCTAACTTGCAAATTTTACAAAATATTAAACGTTAAAAATAAAATACAAGACTAATTAAAAATGCACAAAAATTAGGGGATTGAGTGTGCAATTTACCCCCAATGTGCGCACGGGCGAACGACTATGATTACTTCACTAGACACGCACTGCCACCATGGTGCACAATACTACTTCGACGCTCTACAGCTCGGATCAGATCATCCTTCAGATCAAACGGTTGCGGAGAGGGTCGATCCAAGGGGCTCAGATCAAAACTAGGGGAGGACGACGATCCAACGGTGGCTGCTCTTCTTGAAGAACAAGGAAGAACAGACTGGACGCGAACTTCAATCAACGTTCCACTTAGACTCTGTGCAGCTCTGGCGCTTCTCAAATGCTCAACATGTTCGCCTTGCCGATCCTCATCAGCAGGAGACCTCAAAATGCCTTGGGGATGCTCGGAGGAGTCCCATGAGGTTGGAGAAGCTTAGGTGACCTGGGACCCTCTGACGAACCCAAAACCGTCTCCTTCGGGCTCATCAGCTCAAAGTACCTGCATAGAAATAGTCGCGTCGAGGGTAAACTACCTCGAACCATTAGGGGGTAGAATGACATCAGAATGCAGCGAAGCGGTGGCTGTTCCAACGGAGGGAGGAGGGGGAGCATCGAGATCCTGCTACAGGAAGGGGCATGTTAAACAGAATGGTTGAGGGCGTAGAGAAGCATTGGGGTAGGAGATGGTTGCGGTTGACAGGTTGAAAACAAGGCAGAGCATAGTGGGATGGTTCGTCGGAGCTAAGGTCCGGCGTATTATGAATGAGGATTTTTACGCTAAATCACACTGTAAAAAGGAAAAATAAAGTGCGGGAATTAAAGGCCTAAACTAAATCTATTTAAATGAAATAAAAATAACCTCAAGAGGCGCTGGGTTGTGAGATGGGAACCTCACGATAGTGCTTCGTCGGAGATGGTGGAACCGCCCTCTACTCCACTCCTTTGATCTGCCTAATCGTTGGGCGAGCGACCTGTCACGTTGCTCGAGCCCTAGGATGCAAGAAGGGGAAATGGGGTAAATGGGATTCAAAAAATGGAAGAAGGGGTAGATCTTGGTTATGTATAGGTGGCGAAGTAGGGTCAAAGATTGAGGCGAGCAGCTCGACGCAACGATGCAATCCTTGAGGATTTGATTAGGCATGATAGAGCATAGATCGAGGACAAAAAGCGAAGAAGGAGTTTCTCCTAACTAGTGCAAGGCACGAGCTGCAAAAATCGATGACGAATGGGGTCAACCAAGGTTTGACAAACCTTCTCGCCTGGGGAGAAGAGTTGTTCGGGGTCAACTCTTGACTCCCACTGGTTGGTCCACGTGAATCAACAAGAAAAAGATGAGTCAAAATTATTTAAAAATCATTGATAAATAATAAAAGATTTTATTAAATTAAAATTATGAAATGAAAAATGTTATTTTTTTCTTTAGTATTTTAATATGATTTTTATTTATTTTTAGAAGTTAATTTATTGCAAGTTCATTTTAGGGTTTTATTTTCTTATTTTATAAAATTATAACTTAATTTTATATACATAAATATATTATTATTATATTTTTCTGATATATTATGACACTTAAATAGATAGGGATATTAAATATACATGTATAAGTATAGGTCTTTTATTTATGTATTTTTGTATATTATTTTATTTACTATTTCATTTATGGTTTTATTATATTCTAAATATGTATATATATTATAATAATATTTACAAAATTACAAAAATATAAAATTATAAGAAATAATCAAGAATAAATAAAATAAATATTTTATTCAGGCATACTATACAATAGGTGGTCCAAAACTTAACTATTACATCTTCTTTCCAAAATAAATGAAACAACCTTCATTAAATAGCTTATTAAAAGTTATATAAAATAAAAGGTGATTTTGATACCTTTTAAGTTTTTATTCAGGAAATGTGGGTCTAGGAAGTTTGAATTTTGACTTTTTATTTAGAGTATAAAAAGTACATTGTATATTATTTTTATGTAATAATATATTATTCTATATATTATTATCTACAACTTTCACGTACAAAGTTTCTTTATTTGAGGTATAAAAAATAGAAAATAATATAGGTCCCAAAAATGCAATATTGATGAATAAAAGAATGAGATTTTTATTAATTTATGGCCCTTATCTCCCCCTACTTTATTCCTTGTCGACCCAATCATCAAGATGCCTAGGTCTCGGGGTTTAAGGTCGTAAAATACCTTTGACATTTTATTCTTTTTCTTTTATTTTCTTTGTTTTATAATTTTAACATTAAAATATGTATTTTATACACAATAAATGGAATAAATAATAAATGTTAATTGTACAAAATAATGCTATTTACATTCATTAGTTAGTGTTTTTAAGGCCAAAATGATAGAATAAAGGTGATGAGATGGAGATTTATCAGGTTCCACCGTTACTAAAAGGTAATCTCATAGAAAAATATCATTAAAGGGACAAAGATAAATAATTATATTCATAAACTTTATATATCAACTTTGAAATTCCCAGAATTTTTGTCATCAGCTCATTCATTATTTGATTTGTTTGGACATTAGATTTGATATGAAATTGAAAGGAATGCAATTAGATACAGATCCAATAATGACACATTCATGTAGGTTCATCCTCATAATGAATCAAATACGAATAAAAGAGATGTATATATATATATATATAAAATCGGAGGACACCATGACAAATGATATATAAGTATATATTCCTATTTGTAAATGGTTGTATTAATTATTACCACATTTGATTATTGTGATTAATATATCTATATATGCATGATATAATTTGTATTCAATTATATTCATTATCATCATGTTTGAATGCCAGGATGTATGTATACCCATTTGGACCGTATCCAATTCATTATCATATATGTTAATTCACATTTTGACATCCATATATATTTTGATTTCATAAGGATACATATACAAATATCATCGTGTGCGAGCCCTCCCATACATATAAATTTAATCTAATCTATACAATTTTGATTCTATTAATTTTCCTATCTAATTTGCGTCCATTTCATCTCGGTATCCATTTTTAACGATCCGGTAATACATTTTCATATTCATCAATATTTGTATCCACATCCATATCTATATTTTTAAAATAGATAAGAATAATGTAAATCTATATTGGTATTTGTATCTAATCATTTGCATCTTTGCAAATTGTTGAGATTATTATTATCTTTTAGTGTTCTTTCTGTATTTTCATTTCTTCATGTATCTATCTTGTAATTTACCCAAGGGCTTTTCTCCTTTATAAGAGAGCCCAGGGGTTCTATGAATGTCAAGTCATTTGATTTTATCAACATGGTACCGGAGCAATGATCATAGACCGAGGTTATTGCATCCCACCTAACTCTAACCCCTAACCCTACGCTGCCCTCCCTGTACCCACCCCCCTACGCGCTGCCACCCCTCCTCTGCATGTGCACCCTCCCTCCCCATCATGCTTTGCATCGAGCCCTCGACCTCATGTCCTGCATCGCCTCGCGCCCTGCCTCACGCATCACTCTCCATCCTCCATCACGCTCCATCCTGCGCCTTGCCTCGAGCCCTTCCTGCATCATGCATCACGCATCACCTCGAGCCTTGTACCGTGCGCACATCCAGTGCACTGTGCACCCATCCAGTGCACATCCAGTGCACCGTACGTCCATCTAGTGCATCCTACGCACATCTAGTGCACCTTGCATGCATCCTACGCGCATCTACATATCCTGCGCGTATCTGCGTGCATCCTACACGCATCTGCGTGCATCATACGTACATCCATATGCATCTTTAGTGCATCTACATGCATCTATGTACGTCACTACCCTTTGTGTCTGCACGACCTAGCCTACAACGTCATGAGATGATTATGGTTGTATGAGTCTACTAATACAACCAATCCCATATATGTGATTGTGTAGACTCATTTATAATCCTTAGTTTTGTTCCGAATTTTGGCATACTTACTACCATGTCAGAGAACAAAGGTGATGTTTTTACGACTGGTGCCTTCAAAGGCCCTTCTCCCATCGTGAAGATGGATGTGAACACTATGAGTTGTGGTCCATGTAGTTTCGCACCATGATGCAATGCCTTAATAAGGAGAACATTCTGATGGATCCAGAGCCGGAGGACAAGACTGGGGGAAATGCTTCTTGGAAGAAAGATGATGCTTATGCTCGTATTTGTCTCTCCGGGACACTTACCACGGATATTGCCCATGATATTATCAATCAACCTACAACAAAGTCTATGTGAGATATCCTAGCAGCTATGTATGGACATGCGAAAAATGAGAGAAAAACTTTACAGTTAAAATTTAATATTTTTTCGACCAAGCAGAGTGGTCAACCCCTTCATGCACACATCTCACATCTTAGAGGCATGTTTGAGAGTATGCATAGCTTCAGGCCTATTACTGTGAGCACTGAGAAACAACAATCATATCGGAATGCAATTATGACTGGCGTATTTTTGTCATCTCTAGACTCTGAGTACGATGCATCACGTACTCAACTTTTTACTGGAGAGATGATACCTCCGATGGAGGAGGTTTAGAAGAGGCTGAGCATAATTACTACATCCTCTACTACTGTGGCTCAGACTCCTTTTGCTATGGTAACCTCTCGTGGTAGAGGGAATACTTCACAGTTCCGTGGTCGAGGACCATGTGGTCGAGGAGCAGGTCGTCAGCGAGGCCCATGTTCACATTTCTACCGTCCTGGTCATTCTGAGGAGACACCTGCTCCGACTCATGATGCATGCTTTGATGACATTCATGCCACGAGAGATGATGACTACTCCGACTACTTCACCTGCAGGTTCTTCAGATGTCACACATATTGCTAGAGCCTCTTCGAGCTCGTCAAGTATTGCTTATGCCCTTACTAGTAGCAACAGTTCGGATTTGTCTGACTGGATCATGGGCTCTGGAGCATCTCATCATATGTGTGACGATCGAGCACAATTTACTTCTCATAGGTTTATCCCTCTAGGTAGATCAGTGGTGATTGCCAATGCGGTTCATCTCCCATTGTTGGACTGGGGGAGATTGTTCTAGCTCCCTCGATGCATCTGCAAAATGTCTTACATGCTCCAGTATTTTAGATAAATCTTTTGTCTATTAGCTAGATTACAAAAGATTTACATTGTCGTGACATAATTGATCCTTCTTCTCTTGTGTTTCAAGACATACTCACAGGCAGGGTGATTGGATGTGACCATGAACAGAGAGGACTTTACAAACTTGTACAACCTCCTTGTGTAGGGGCTGCTACTATCCCTTCTCGACATATCTCCCTGTTCTGTGGCATCTTCGCATTGGACACCTTCATCTACAGAAGCTGTGTCATATCCCCCCGCAGATCTCTACTCGCACTAGTCTGGAGTGTGAGGTGTGTCAGCTTGGGAAGCGCTATCGTTCCTCTTTTCCAATTGTCAAAGACGTCACAATGGTTAGTTGCTTGAGTTGGTGCACTTTGATATCTGAGGTCCTAGTCGCGTTCCTGGTCATCAGGGACTTCGATTTTATATGATCGCTGTAGATGATTATACTAGATTATCTTGGGTATTTTTGATGAAGAATAAGTCTGAAGCTAGTCTTGCTATCAAATCTTTCCTTATTGAGATTAATAATATTTTTCTGCTAATGTAAAATTTATTCACACTAACAATGTCTTGGAGTTTTCTACTTTATAGTTATCTGGTTTCCTCAGATCTTTTGGTATTGTTCATCAAACTTTGTGTACTTACACTTCACAACAGAACTGTATTGTTGAACGCAAACATCATCATCTTTTGGATGTCACAAGGACTCTTTTAATTCAGAGATGGGCTCCTCATTCTTTATGGGGTGATGTGGTTCTTACTACATGTTACTTGGTGAACCACATGCCGTCCATTATGCGTGGAGAAAAAGTTCCTTTCTTGATTGCGTTTCCCAAGAAGCACTTATTTTCTCTTACCCCTAGAGTCTTTGGATATGTGGCTTTTGTCCGCAATTTTACTCCAGGTCATGATATGCTCTCTCCTAGAGCTGTCAAATGTGTGTTTATTGGCTATTCTTGTACCCAAAAGGATATCACTGTTTTGATCCTGTTGGAATAAAATGTTATGTGAGTGCAGATGTCACATTTTTTGAGTCTATTATGTATTTTTCTCCTACAGGTGACAGGTTGTCTAATGCTGACACTGATGAGGATATCTTTGTTACTCCACCTCTGATATCGCCACCAACAAATCCTCATGATGACTCTCAGTTACTTCCACCTCCTCAATCACCTCTTCCTTCACCTCCTCCACCTTTGTCTACCATGACTTAATTCGTACCTCATTTTTACATTCGCACGTCCTCTACTCGCCCCTCTGCTCCTGCACATTCCTAGTCACCCAACACGCCCCAAGTATGTAGTGAACACATTGTTCTACTGATGGCACGAGTGCTATACTTGATCCACAGGATACTACACAAGAGAATATGATAGTAGAGAATAGAGAGGCTGATGACCTCGATGTACCTATTGCCTTGAGGAAGCCCCGTCGCAACTGTGCTACGTACCCTCTAGCTGCGCATGTTTCCTTGGATTATCTTTCAGTGGAATACAAGAAGTTTGTTATGAGCCTCTCAACCATTACTATACCATGAACATATCAGGAGGCTATACAGGATAACAGTTGGCGACTTACCATGGATGAGGAGATGGCCGCTTTATAGTCTCATGATACCTGGAGTGTTGTTTCTGCCCCTCCACGCACATCTGTTATGGGGGTGCAAATGAAAATTTACGGTGAAGCAACGAGCATATGGCACTGTGGATCGCTACAAGGTAAGGCTTGTAGCACATGATTTCACCCAGACTTATGGTGTGAATTATCAGGAAACCTTTTCTCTAGTGTCCAGACACTCAACATTACACATTCACCTATCAGTTGTTGTTTCACGTGAATGGCCTCTTTATCAGCTTGATGTGAAGAATGAATTTCTAGGTGGAGATTTACATGTGGAAGTTTATATGCAGTAGCCACCAGAATTTGCTGCTGAGGGGGAGTCTCAGAAGGTATGTAGGCTCCACAAGGTGATTTACGACCTGAACCAGAGTCCTAGAGCTTGGTACTAGAAGCTCTTAGAATTTATAGAGCATCATGGATATGTTCGATCTACTGCGGGTCACTCACTTTTTGTTCAGAGGACATGGAGAGGTACAAATTCTATTCCTGTCTATGTTGAAGATATCATTGTCACTGATATTGATGAGCAGGGTTGTTAGGTCCGCTCCTTCTCAGATCTGGAATACCCGTTTACATATCATCCGCAGTATCATGTTCGCTAAAGATCACATTTTAGTTCTTAAAATTAGGGAAATTTTTTTTTCTTTTCATGAATGAATGACATTCACAATTTAACTAATAAGCCACATAACTATACTATGTCACAATTATATTGCATAAATTTCCGTAGCAGTTGGCATGTAACAACCGAAATTGCATTATGTACATGCATCCCAATTTTAGCAGAAGAGAAATAAAAGCATAATATAATTTTGAACACGTCCACTAGCTAATTCAAACAACTGTGGTGGTAGCTCGTAGTCTGATAAGGATGATATGTAAACGGGTATCCCAGATCCGTAGAAGCGGGCCTCACAAGGGCATTCAGGCAGCCAAGGTGTTCCTAGGTCAGCAGTTTGTGACCAAGGATCTTGGCAATCTCAGATACTTCCTTGGATTAGAATTCGCCAGGAACCAGCATGGTCTTGTGATGACCCAAAGAAAGTTTGTTACTGATCTTATATTAGAGACAAGTATGACAGGGTGCAAGCCTGCTACTACTCTTATGGATCCAAGTATGAGATTATATGACGATGATACTGAGGAGATAGATAAGAGTAGATATAAGGAACTATTAGGGAAGCTCCTATATGCCACCATCACCAGGACAGATATATGCTTTGCTGTTAGCAAGGTGAGTCAATTTATGGAGCAACTCAGGAAGGTACATATGGATGCTGTTTAAATGATTTTGAGATATATGAAGTCCTCACCAGGTACTAGTCTTTTATTCAGTAGAGGCACGTCTCTTGACATCACAGCATGTGCAGACGCAGATTACGCAGGATGCCTTAGGGGCAGAAAGTCCACTTCTTGGTTTGTTATATTTGTTGGAAAATCACTTGTGTCATGGAAATGTAAGAAGCAGACTGTAGTTGCTAGATCTAGTGCAGAGTCTGAATATAGGGTCATGGTTCAGGGATGTACAGAGATGATGTGGATCAGGTCAGTTCTAACTGATCATGCCGTTGATGTACCACTTCCTATGCAACTTCTATGTGATAATCAAGAAACACTATTAATTGCAAATAATCCTACATTCCATGAGCGTACGAAGCATATAGAAGTGGATTGTCATTATACAAGAGACATGATTCAGAAGGGTCTCATATCTACATCTCATGTTTCTACTGAAGATCAGACTGCAGATACATTCACCAAAGCACTTACTGGAGGCCCTTTCCAAAGATGTTGTTCCAAGCTGAGCATGATAGACATATGTGCTCCAGCTTGAGGGGGAGTGTTGAGATTATTATTATCTTTTAGTGTTATTTATGTATTTTCATTTCTCCATGTACCTATTTGTAATTTACACAAGGGCTTTTCTCCTATGCAGGAGAGCTCAGGAGTTCTATAAATATCAAGTCATTCAGTTTATCAACATGAATCAATTGATAGTGGAAGCTTCTAACCGGGTACCTGTCAGATTTTTTGTATGGGACATGGATCATGGCATAGCGGGTACCCGACCCATCATTTTTAAATAGGTACCCGAGAGTTTAGGGTTAAAATGAATGGGTCAAGCCGGGTACCCATTGACCCAAATATTTTTGAACACCCTGGTTGATGGTTGCTTTAGATATTTATACCATTATGTGCTTCCGTTGTAGACTCACGGATGCACGCTTCAAATACATACTAATAGAACCCATTGACCTATATAGAATACCATCTAAGGAGGTTAAAGTTAAGTGAAAACCTGAGCAGAAAACTTAAGGAGTAGATTTAGGATTTATGACCGAGACAATCTAGAAAACCTTGGTTTTGAGGATTATGGAATTGTATTGCATGCCGATTTCTACCCCTTCTTCCTGAAGTCCCCTTATTGACATTTGACATTACTTAAGTCCCCTTATTGACAGTTGACATCACTTAAGCGTCATTTATTAATTTTATATCTTAAAGACTTGTATGTGCATGAATATTATATTCACTTCCATATTCCTCGAAGGAATATTATAGAAAATGTTATTCGTTCATTTTTTTTTATAATTGTTGTTAAATTTAATAACAGTTAATGCAAAATTTAACAAACAAGTCAATGAAAGAAACGTTGTTATATGAACCTTTAAAAATGAGTATGATATTTTTTGCTAATTATATCTTTGACATCGGAAAAAAATGCCGACGAATATCCAAATTAGTCACCGTCTTAGGTCAATTTTGTTGTAGTGCATATTCGAATTCTCAGGCATATACACCCAATTTCATTGTTATATTTGGACATTAAAAATGCAAGAATGTGCATCTTAACTCTAAGATGCGCTAAAACGTGATTTACGATTAATACAAGTTTAAGTCCTGAAAGATAACGGCTGAGAGCCTGAGACCATAGTAAAGCAAATCTTAAAGAGGTGAAACTATAAGTCAAACATTGACATTAATACTAGATAGATCATTACATAAAAAGTGATGAGAGACAGGCAACAAGCTCATCTCTCTCCCTCTCCAATCCTTCGAAATACTATACATTGAAATGAATCTATAATTTAGACTTTTTGTGTAATTAATTAAAAAAACAAAGCACACACCGACATGGGCATTGATGGTAGATGAAAGAATGCATGGGAAGTACTCCACCTATTTTGCATGACAGGAGATGGCGCTTTAATTCCTGTGAAGTTTACGAGAATTTTGATAAATGCGGTAAATGAATGCTCATTAATTGGACTTCACTTCGACATTGAATGCCGAGTATCTCCCATTCGCAAATCTCACGAATATCCGCATTTAGAGGGACGAGGTAGGTGTTTAAATTTTTTTATAAGCTATGCCCATTAAACCTTGCTCATGCAATTTAAGATATATATGCACTAGATGCTATTTAAGATTTTATTGATTTCTGACCACATCTCACACAATCTATCCCTATAGAGGTTCATCTTAGGGTGCGTACTTTACTAGTCACTTCGTCCCTTAGTCAACAGCCTATCTAATCCGACTGTTTAGTTCCTTCTTAGTTTGGTGGTCCAGGTGAGAAAGAACCTTATGCCTTTGATTAAGAAAAAGTGTTCGGTCACATTTTATTCATTAAATGGGTTGGGTTGATATTATTTTGGATACAGAAAAATTATTCTATTCAATCTAATAAATACTTTGTGTCAGAGTTTAAAAATTTGATAGCTCGAATCTTTAGTATTCTTTTATTTATCACTTGTGTTTACTACTTAGGTAGAATGCCATTACCCATTGTGACTAAAAAACTGAAAGAAAGCTCAGAAACAGAAGAAAGGGTAGAAAGCGAAGAAGACCACGATGTAGAAATAACTTCTGAAAAGAAATGAGAGAGACTATAGAGGAACAAAAAGGATATACTAATTATGAAAATTCTTATCTTGATATTTATCAAGAACCCTCAGAATTAGAAAGATTTCTTCCCTATAAGTTCCAGTATCGATAAGAATTCTAGTTCTTATTGTTCATATGTTATGGTATGAATATACCATACCAATTTGTTATGCATGGATGATGAGATTCTATTGATACAGAGCCAATTCCAATAGACTTATTGAACGTTCCCATTGGCGTGCATCCAGCAGGAATTGAACCTACGAATTTGCCAATTATGAGTTGGGCGCTTTAACCATTTAGCCATGGATGCTTAACAGGGATCATCGTACATCGTGAATAACCAAATTCCAATTGAAATGAAATCTTTAGGAGGAATCAATGAAAGAGGAATCAATGAAACGACATCAATTCAAACCCTGGATCTTCGAATTGAGAGAGATATTGAGAGAAATCAAGAATTCTCACTATTTCTTAGATTCATGGATCAAATTCGATTCAGTGGGATCTTTCACTCCCATTTTTTCCACCAAGAACGTTTTATGAAACTCTTTGACCCCCGAATTTTAAGTATCCTACTTTCCCGCGATTCACAGGGTTCAACAAGCAATCCATATTTCACGATCAAAGGCGTAGTACTGCTTGTAGTAGCGGTCCTTATATCTCGTATTAACAATCGAAAGATGGTCGAAAGAAAAAATCTCTATTTGATGGGGCTTCTTCCTATACCTATGAATTCCATTGGACCCAGAAATGAGACATTGGAAGAATCTTTTTGGTCTTCCAATATCAATAGGTTGATTGTTTCGCTCCTGCATCTTCCAAAGGGGAAAAAGATTTCTGAGAGTTGTTTCATGGATCCGCAAGAGAGTACTTGGGTTCTCCCAATAAATAAAAGAAATCAAAAGTGTATCATGCCTGAATCTAACCGGGGTTCGCGGTGGTGGAGGAACCGGGTTGGAAAAAAGAGGGATTCTAGTTGTAAGATATCTAATGAAACCGTAGCTGGAATTGAGATCTCATTCAAAGAGAAAGATAGCAAATATATGGAGTTTCTTTTTTTATCTTATACGGATGATCCGATCCGCAAGGACCATGATTGGGAATTGTTGGATCGTCTTTTTCCGAGGAAGAAGCGAAACATAATCAACTTGAATTCGGGACAGCTATTCGAAATCTTAGGGAAACATTTGATTTCTTATCTCATGTCTGCTTTTTGTGAAAAAAGACCAATGGAAGGGGAGGGTTTCCTCAAACAACAAGGAGTTGAGGCAACTATTCAATCAAATGATATTGAGCATGTTTCCCATCTCTTCTCGAGAAACAAGTGGGGTATTTCTTTGCAAAATTGTGCTCAATTTCATATGTGGCAATTCCGCCAAGATCTCTTCGTTAGCTGGGGGAAGAATCAGCACGAATCGGATTTTTTGAGGAACGTATCGAGAGAGAATTGGATTTGGTTAGACAATGTGTGGTTGGTAAACAAGGATCCGTTTTTTAGCAAGCGGCAATGCCCCTAAGCCAAAAGCCCTCAAAGCTGGGTAGGAAGAGAATGAGGTCTTCCGACGCATAGGAGGTCTAGAGTTCGTCTTAGCCTGTCGAATTGGCCTCTTGCCTTCAACCTTTCCCGATAGTCCTAGGTTAGCAGCTCCGTATCAAGGTCATCATCAATATGGATATCGTTACTATCATCAATATCGATATCGTCACTATCATCAATATCGATATCATCAATCAAACCTTTAGGCTTGTCATCCGGGAACTTGTTCGGAAATACCGTAATGAAAGGAACATAGGAGTTTGTCGCTAGGTATTTGACCAAATATGACCGTCCAGTTCCTATAGAACCTATCACTAAAATACCCCTAGAAGGGGATAGAGCTAAGCGAAGTGAAAAGGGTTTTCCATGAGATGGGAAATGAAAACGATTAGCCCCACACGAGGTTTGTGAATAAGTAATTGTCTGATAATGAGCAAGAAATATCCGTCTTTCTGCTAAACAGGATCTATTGAACTCATAATTCATTAGATACTTTTTATGAATGTCAACTACGTATCGTAAGTAAATTGATCCTGGTTGTTCAATCATTTGATAACCAGAGTCATTCTTTGATAAATGATCACTATGAGTCAGACTCAATAGAATTTGATCCATTCTTTTTTCTGTCGTTAGGGTGGAGAACTGAACTAAGAATTCTCTTTCTTCATCATCAATCGAATCACTGTTCGCGACCCAGGATTCTATTTTATCATCAATCCAATCAGCGTTCACGCTTTTTCTTTTTCTTATCAATGAATAGATCTCTTTACTTTTACGACTTAGATGTCTCGTATTTCTCGAAAAAGTGATTCGATTGATGGGATTTGGTATGATACTTATGAGATCGATGAGGTTGATATTCAAATATTTCTTCTTAGAACGTATTGATTTGACCCCATAAGCGGAACCGCCGCCCAATAGCATGTTGCCGCCAGAAGCAGAACCCCGTATTTCTTCCAGAGAATCTCCTAATTGTTCCAGAGCAACTAGAAATAGATTCTTTAACCAGAAAGAATTAAGTTCAGATGTAGGATACCTATCCAGAAGTTTTCGCAACTCAATCATGTATGATGGAATCATCAAAGATTTGATCTTTTCTAAAGACCCGCATAGAAATATGCCACTGACGTGGGTAAAGCTAAAGCAACAGTAGTATTTATATCATTCATTGGCGCAGCTAACTCTCCGTGGGGTAACTCTATGAGTTTCCAAGGTAAAAGAGCGCCTGACCAGTTAGAAACAAAAATAAATAGGAACATAGTTCCAATAAAGGGAACCCAAGGACCATATTCTTCCCCAATCTGAGTTTTGCTTAAGTCTCGAATGAATTCAAGGACATATTCGAAGAAATTTTGACCGTCGGTCGGAATGGTTTGTGGATTCCGAACAGCTATAGTGACCGAACCTAATAAGATAGCAATTACGACCCATGAAGTGATAAGTACTTGAGCATGTACTTGTAAACCCCCTATTTGCCAATATAAATGTTGGCCTACTTCTACACCCGATATATCGTATAATCCTTTGAGTGTGTTAATGGAACATGGTATAACATTCATATTGTCCTCCGACATAAATCGAACTTAAAAAAAGGGAATTATTTTGATTCAACCGTCTCATCTATTTCTCAACTCACCCATTTTAATAATACATGGTATATTTAGGATACCAAATAATGACATAATATACCCAGTACTTTTTATTCTTTCATTGAAATATAGGAATAATAACCAATCCAATAAATCTATGAGGTTCTCAAAGTAATTGACTTATCTTTATTATTAATCATAATGAACGATTTCTTATATAGCTAGAATTACCTTCACAAATTGCGGATACTAATTTGTTAAGAATCAACCGTATTGAGGCTATAGCGTCATCGTTGGCTGGGATCGAAATATCCGCAAGATCGGGATCACAATTTGTATCGATTAAACAAATCGTCGGAATCCCCAAAATAATACATTCTCGAAGAGCTGTATATTCTTCTTGCTGATCAATGGAGGTATAATATCCACCACTTGGCGCCCATCCGATGCATCAGCTATGGTTATTTCGTATCCGCCCTTTTCTTTACGTACTATTTTAGTTACTATACCCGCCGATGAAGCGTTATAGACTGTATTGTTACTTTTTCTCCCATCGGGATAAATCTGCCCCCTTCCCCTGTTCCCACCTACATATATGGGATATTTTAAGAAATGAACGTCTTTTTTCGTAGCAGGGTCTGGAGAAAGAATCGGAAAGACAATTTCACTATATTTTTGACCAGGAACAGGACCTATCACAAGAATATTTTTTTTAGTGGGACGATAACTCTGAAAAGATAAATTGCCTATCTTTTCTTTCATCTCAGGAGAAATACGATCGGGAGGAGCTAATTCGAATCCTTCGGGTAAAATAAGAACAACCCCCACATTCAAACCCCCTTTTTTACCATTAGCAAGAACTTGTTTCAATTGCATATCATAAGGGATTCTAACAACAGCTTCAAATACAGTATCAGGAAGTACAGCTTGCGGAACTTCAATATCCACGGGTTTATTAGCTAAATGGCAATTGGCGCATACAATTCGTCCAGTCGCTTCGCGTGGATTTTCATAACCCTGCTGCGCAAAAATGGGATACACATTTGAAATAGATGCCTGAGTTATTATATATATCATGATCGATACGGAAATAAATCGAGTCATCTGTTCCTTTATCCCAAAAAGAGCATTTCTATTTTGCATGGTCCAATCATTGATCCCGGAATTTCTACAATAAATTGGGTAGGTAGCTAGTACAGTTCCCTATCCACGAGTTTGCCATTGTAATGGAATAATTTGAAATATGGTAGAATACTTTGAAGAGGTAGAAGTAGAAAGAGTAAGTAAGATTAAAATACTTTATTTATTTATGTAATGTATGCACAAAGAAAGATTTTTAGCTGATTGATATCAGGAGATCAAATGAGTTATTCATTCATTGAATGATAAATAACTACAAGTGAAGGAGATACACGATTTAAATAATGGAAAATCCAATATTTCACAATTGTATCTAGAATAACTGGAAAAGTAGAAACAAGACCAGATATAATTTGATCATTATGAGCCAATCCAAAATCGTTGTAAACCGAACCAATCATGAGTTCCCAACCATGGGGCGAGTGAAACCCGATCCATAAATCAGTAACTAAAAGAATTGAAAAAGCTTTTATTGTGTCACTTAAGTTATAAAGGAATTCCTGAACCCAAGAATTAAGAATGACAAGTTCTTCATTACGCAAAATAAAATAACCACTTAGAATAGTAAAACATATTATATTTGTCGAAAAATGCAAGATAATATGTAGATGATATTCATTGTGTGTTTTGACCAATTGCATCGTTTCTTTGTGAATTCCTATAGGAATCTTTTGTATATGTGTCCCTGGGTACTCCTTTATTATTTCGTCCAACAGTAATAGTTCTTCTAATTCTATGAATTTTTCTAGAACGTTCTTCTCTTGAATCTCATTCAAAAAAGTTTCGGATTGCCGGGTATTCCACCAATTAGTAATCCAGGGTTCCAGACATTTATTAAATAATAGAGAAATCCACCAGGGCAAAAATACTATAGATGCAAGATAAGGAAGAGAAGTCAATGCTTTCTTTTTTTCACTTTTCATCTGTGAATTGTTAATGAATTTGCTTCATTCGTCGACTCTATCTGATATTTCTTTGAAGCATGAGTTCTATAACAAGGTATGGAACCTATAGATCTATTCCCGATTTTTGTGTAATTATTTAGTCTTTGAATCTAAAAGAAATATAGAAATGGAATTGGGATCTGCTTCGGATGAAAATAATAATAATAAGCAAATATTGTTCCCAGGTGTACCAATTGGACAAATTCGAACCAATTGCGTCCTTATTTGTTCTTTTGAATGTTCGAAAAAGCCACTTGAAGTGATAAATATTATTCGGATTTCAATACAAAAGAATCTCTCTGGTGCCCAGAACAATTATTTCGAAATGTTTCACCGTCTAACCACATCTCACCGCAGTAAAGAGAAATATTTATAAAGAATATTGATAATGAAATCCGGAATAGGCAGAAAAATGAGAAAGAAATTGGATGGTTATGAGAGATCCAATCTTTTTTTTATCAAGGAGCAAAAGTATAAAAAGAACGATCGATTGACAAAAGAGAAGATAATAAAATTTACTAGGTACGATCGATCTATCCCTATCTAACGTATCAATTCAGAATCTTGGGTCCAAAAAGATGAATTCTGTATGCCGAGATCACTGGCAACTATCCTCAATCCGACTTTCCCTGCCGGTGAAAGAGATAGGATTCGCTTCTCTCTCTGGTCTGGGTCAACTGGGCGGGGTGAACTCGCATGACCGGCCCGGGGAGTGCAATAGAGAACCTGACACAAGACTCTTCTATTGCTCCTAAAATTCCAGCCGAGTCCCCTCCCTTTCCTCTCTTTCTCCTTCTCCAATAAACCTCCCCCAAATATTTCTCAAATTCTCAGAGGGAGCCCCAATTCTCTTCCATTTAAAGCTGTTGGGTGGCAGCTAAGCAATCTCCTGGAGCCATCCTTGCTGCAGAGCTGCTCCAAATCAAAGAAAACATAGAGCATTTGCTGCTGTCCCAGAGATTCCAGCACTTGCATGCAGTTCATCTTCAAGTTTTTGAAGATTTGTTTTTAGGTACCATCCTCTTCTCTCCATTTGCTGCCATGCATGTGTATCTACACATTTGATTTTCTATTTTCTAGAGGTTTGGGATTGGGATTTATAAAATAAACTTCAAAAAGTTCAGAAATCCAGATCTGATTATAATCTCTGCTGCTTGGATTCAGTGAATGACTATAAGAAAAATGGAATTTTGATCTGATTATAATTTATATGGATTTGTTCTGAATATGAAAAAAAAATCGAATTCTGAAATAAAATCTCTGATCTTTGCTCAGCTCTAATTAAATTTGGAACTAGAGATATTTGATCTAAAATCTGATGTCATGGTTTATATACATATATATATATATATATATATATATATATATGAAATCGAAAAGTTTCAAAATGCAGAAGTGTTTCTGTTCTTCTCAGATTTAATCCCAAACTAGATTCAAATTTGAGAAATTTAATTTGAGAAATTTTTAGAAGAAGATCTGTTGCTGTTGCTGCTCTCTAACCTGTTCAGGATAAATCTCAAATAAATTCAAATTTAAATTTTTGTTTAACAGAAGATCTACTGCACTCCTTGTTTTGAATTACCTCCTAAGTTCCTAACCATAGATTGGGTTCTCTGATGATAAATCTGAATTGCACTTAAGCATGTGGCATGCAAGTTATCATAATATTTATTGTAGCTATGTCCTCCTATAAGCCAGGACCCCAACTAGACCTTTAGTTAAATACCTTCTGTTTATAATTGATATGTATCCATTAAGCTAACAAATAGTTGAAAGATTGCTCTATAAACAATGACCAGTTACGAAATTATACCACATAGTTGATTCTCCTTTAACAACATCTGAAACATAATATAGCTCTGAGTAACTTTCATCTAATCACAATTTATAACATATCAGTCATTCAAAGATTGAGGGTTATATTGTAGTATGTGCATGCCGTTGATCTTGCTTATAGAATTATTTTTTTTAATTAATTCATTACCCAAATCGTGTTGTCTCACAATGATTTATCTTTGCTCTTTAACTTTCTGTCCAGATCTATAACCCAAGTCTTTATCCATATTAAGTGGTGATATATTTTGGTTCCTTTAGTGCTGAATTAGGTACCTGAATACATGGGTAAAAAGCATGACTAGACCAAAGCATTATTAGGACAATGTTATTGTATGGGAATCACACAGGCATAAGCTTAGACTCCTACGTATGCTCAAATCCCTGTATACCCTTATTGATAGTTTATCACAAATCATATGCATGCGGAAGAACAAGGGAGTAACGGTGGATCCTTACTAATGAACATGTTTATAATAGGGTAAACCGGCTACATTCCATTACTATAATCATACAAGATCGTGTTGTAATTGAGATCAGTTGAAATACTCATTTTAGAGGTGATCTGTACAAAGATGGGTTTGGCCCTTTGGAAAAGTTGAATATACTTGGATAAAATGTAAAAAGGGAAGTTGAATAAAAAAAATGGTACACGTAGAGTTACCCTAATATGGTATTCTGAATTAGATCATCTTCGTGAATCATCCATCAGGAATACTCTATTACCTATGAATCACTATCAATGAGATAGCTGAATAAGAAACATAGATCTGTGCAAACGCCCACAGAAAGAATTGGGAAAGAAATGAGCTGTCAAACAAGTAATGACGATTGTGAATCAGAAATGAATTATAATTTATAATGCCAGTCAAGGTGACCTTTACACCTGACCGTGCGAGGGCGCGGTGACTCTCAACTGGGCGGAGGAAAGGAAGCCCAGTTAGGGCAGCGGCCGCCAAGTGCGCGGGTCTAGGATTCCAGTCTTTTACACGGTTTTTACGCGAGCTCGCAGTGTTTTTACGCCTCGTTGGGATCCAGACTTTAGACCAGTTCCGCTGACCCTGTCTTTTAGGATACCCAGGCGGGGGATCCTTGGTTTTCAGTTTTTACGTACGAGCTCGTCCGCCCGTACTAGTCGGGCAGTTTTCTAGAGCGACTTTTCTAGGGAGTCTCTCTCACCCGTCTCAGTGGCGTAGTTGGGGAGTAGACCTATCCCTCTATTGGACCGCGCTTCCAATTAGAGGGCGAGACGGAAGAGCCATTTGCAGGCTTCTTCACCGCTTGAGTTACTTCGCCAAACAGACTTGGCGATTCTATATCTAGATCATCCATATCTACATCTACAACATCTGGAGCTATATCTGAAACACTGAAGTTAAGAATTGGAGAAGTTATGATCAAAAGACCATTCTCTCTACCTAAGAATTTAAATAAATTAATAGATCTCTACAATCTCAACTTTTCCATTTTTCACTCACCAACATGATCTCTGAAGAAAATGATATATGCATTCACACTTATACACTCATGATTACGCAACTGCTATATAAATATGTTACATATGGGAAATGACGGGTTCTGGGGAAATTATTAGAAACACATTACAAACAAACCCTTTTTACTTACGCAAGTAGATGTAGATTTTACTTATACTACTTTTCTACTTGCTTGCTTTTGTACATATTAAATGTCCAGTTATTTTTATAAGTTTTTAGGAGGTACCAGCAATGGCTGACGCCTCTTCTTTCCTATTATGTGTGTGGCAGGCAAACAGCCTGCAGTTCAGTAGCCGCTCAGTAGCTACATGCTTCCAGGAGACAGAGTATATACGAGACGGTATGAATTCATTGTCTCAGTTTTTGTTACGATAATAATGTAAATGCTCTCTCTTTTGTATCGCTTGGGATATATGCTGTAATATAGAATATGCTTGTACAAGTTATAAATGAATATGAATATTAATGAAAAAAGAATTTTGGTGCCAGTTGTATCTCTTTACTTTGTGGTTATGTTGTGAATGTGAATGTCATGTGGATAATTAGCCGCGCGAAAAATTTTCCCTGCTTTTCCACAACTTCTGCGATCAATGTGAATGAACTATTGCGGATTTTGTCGTAAACGGGTACCCGGATCCTGAGGGGATCACAGTTTGGTATGGTGAACCTGGAAAAATGAGCAAGATCAGGGGAGAGGTTAGATCGTTGTGTTGCCAATACGGTAGACGACAGGACTCCTGTTGGGCCAGGAAAGTCCTTCTTCTCGTCCCGGTCATCTGGAAATAAATGCTTCTTTTTGCTTTTCCACCACGCCACAGAGGCAGAAAAAGAAGCTACTCTCCTAAGCAGAGGAGAGTCGGGACAAGAAAGATTCCTAAAAAAGGACAGAGGGAGCAGCAACCTAACCTTCGTCTATCCTACTATATATCTATATCTGGGCTCGTTAAGAAGAGACTTTTGATGATCCCTACCTTATTGACCGCTACTTCTGTATTGATTATCGCCTTCATTGCCAGTAGATATTGATGGTATTCGTGAACCTGTTTCTGGGTCTCTACTTTACGGAAACAAGATTCTCTCTGGTGCGATTGTTCCTACTTCTGCAGCTATAGGTTTGCATTTTGATCCAGGAAGCTGCATCCGTCGATGAATGGTTATACAATGGTGGTCCTTATGAGCTAATTGTTCTACATTTCTGACTTGGTGTAGCTTGCTACATGGGTCGTGAGTGGGAACTGAGTTTCCGTTTGGGTATGCGCCCTTGGATTGCTGTTGCATATTCTGCTCCTGTTGCAGCTGCTACTGTTGTTTTCTTGATCTACCCTATTGGTCAAGGAAGTTTTTCTGGCCTCTAGGAATATCTGGTACTTTCCACTTGATGATTGTATTCCAGGCGGAACACAATATCCTTATGCATCCATTGAACATGTTAGGCCTAGCTGGTGTATTCGGCGGCTCCCTATTCGCGTGCTATGCATGGTTCCTTGGTCACTTCTAGTTTGATCAGGGAAACCACTGAAAACGAGTCTGCTAATGCAGGTTACAGATTCGGTCAAGAGGAAGAAACTGATAACATCGTAGCTGCTCATGGTGATTTTGGCCGATTGATCTTCCGTTTCAACAACTCTCGTTCTTTACACTTTTTCCTAGCTGCTTGGCCTGTAGTAGGTATCTGGTTCACTGCTTTAGGTATTAGTACCATGGCTTTCAACCTAAATGGTTTCCATTTTCACCAATCCGTAGTTGATAGTCAAGGTCGTGTTATTAACACTTGGGCTGATATCATCAACCGTGCTAACCTTGGTATGGAAGTGATGCATGAACGTAAGGCTCACAACTTCCCTCTAGACTTAGCAGCTTTTATTTGATTCAATAAGGTCTAATTTGATATCTATTTGTATCTTTTTTACATTTTGAAGGCTGATTATTTCTAATATCTCAATTCAGATATAAAGGAAAAAGACTAAATCAAATAGGGTGTACAAAAAAGATTCTTGAACTTAATCAACTTCATTATGATTATGATTTGGTCTAAAGGGCGGATGTAGCCAAGTGGATTAAGGCGGTGGATTGTGAATCCAGGGTGAAATTCCCGCCCATAAACTATTTCCAATGAAGAAAATGCTATTTGTTCCTGTAGCAGACCCACTGGGAACCTCAGTAGCTGTGGCCTCCCCTAGTTCCCGTCAGTCAAGACCTCTTTGTTGTCGTTGTCGTAACCCTAGAGCAATAGCATGTCGATTGCTTTCGTGTCGCTCCTTTCATTATACGCGGACCTGGGAAAGTGACATGAGTACCCTCAGCCTCACTTTAAAGCTCGCTTCTTAGCCCAATAGCGGACACACCTAGACGGAAGCCCTTGTAAAAGCATCAGTAGCAGCAGCAGTTTGCCTCGAATGCGATCGACTCGAAAGTCTTAGATGATGGTCGAGCTAGTCCCAGTGGAAAGCGGTTGACGATCCATACTACTAAGGCAGTCCTTCCCGATCACACTGGAAGGGCCCAACTAGAATATTTTGAAAAAGTGATCTGTTAGGTTAAAGAAGTTCTATTCCCTCTCTTCATCCCTAGGAACCCTGTGTAGGTGAGGGTAGGCGAAGAAAGAGGTATGGAAGTGAGAAGGGAAAAAAGCGAGTGAGTCCAGGGAGACAGCAACTAGTTAGCTCCTCTTTTGGATGGTGAGGCCGGCTTCTACCTTATCTTTCTCTTTGGCAGGTCTCCCTCAAATTACTTTCAAGCCCGCGACTAGACTTTCTATATAATAAGCTCGATTCCACTTATTTAGCGGAAGGAGGAGCGAATGAGGAACTCCAGCACCTGAGCGTCTGAGTCCTTGACATGAGAAAGGAGTTCAGAGCAGGAAGAGGATGGGGATGAAAGTCTTCGCTCCAACAGAAGCAACCGTCATATAAGCTTCTCCTTCTTCTTCAGAAGCTTATATCTAGTTAGTTGCTCAAACGTGGATCTGAGGGTGAAGCTCAGGGCCGAGTCCCTGCAAAAGAGAATTCTTCCTTCCCCTCCGAGGATTCCCACTCCATTCATAGAGTCAGAGCGGAATTCTGTCGAATCATTCCCTTTGTTGGGAGCTAGCTTGTTTGTGAGTGAAGGCCTCGTAGACAGCTGATGTCTTTTAGTGCCCGGGTTCAGCCCCAAAGTCTATACTATGCCTTCACCCAAGCACGTATATTGAAAAGTAGAGTGTCGACATCTACCCCTGGTGCTTGCTTATAGTCCGTAGACTGGGCAAGATCCGTGTCAAATCTCTCCCGGGTGCTTATTTATAGGCGGCTGGCTGATTATTGGAGACTGCTGCCCGGTCCTTGTCAGGAGCTTTCCACTTTCTTTAGAAGGATGGAGTTTCCTCCTCGCTCTTATCGTGCAAGCCGTTGATATTAAATAGTCAATGCCAAAGCGAGAGAATAACAACTCTGGACTCTGGGCCCTAAAACACTCGAATCGATACGAAAAAATAGGGGAGATGCTATATATTCACTTTCAATATGCTTAGATGTACTATAGAGAAAGAGAAAAAGAAAGACTCTCCCTTCTTTCAATTGATATAGTCCCGCTCTCTAAAAGCTTGCTTACTCCTGAGGTTTGAAAACCCCGAAAAAGAACCAACTTTCGGAATCAGACTAAGTGTTCGCAAAAGTCTTTCTTTTGTTTTTGAACTAGACTTTCGATAATAACCTCGACATTATATATATATATATAGGAAATTTATCCAGAGGGCACTGTGCCCATTTTATATAAAATGAGCCCTTATTCCCAACCATTGGATTAAATCATGCGATCCCATGATTATAGGAACCACGATTGTAACCGCCATTTTTGTAAAAATGAAAATTAATTACATTCCTTAATTAGCAAATGAGTCATTTCTTCTCGCGTCATTTTCGATCGAGGAAAAAAACCCCTTCTTGTGATTCGCGAGAGCTTCGAGCGATTCTTTACTCGTAATCTATAACCAAAGGTAATTTGATTTGCAACTTATAATTTTTTTTATATTTTTCGTTACATGTTTTCGTTTCTAATATGTATTTAATATGTTTGTGTATGGATAATTCGCGAGTAGATTTTCATCTTGATACGTATGATTCAACGATGAAAGACGACTTTGTTCATGGTTCAGAAAGTGAAGATTATTTATGTGAATTAGAAGATGAAGGCAATCTTTTCGATCTGATTGATGTCCACAAGAACTCTGGAAGATTAGGTATTTTTTATAGATTTTATGTAATCATATGAATTTTATTTTCAAGTTGTTCATTGTATAATTGAAATTTTGGAATTCGTATCATCATCAAATTTAAATAAGGTCTAGTATTATATAAGCATCTTTTAAGTATCTGTAAGATCTCAGAGCGAACAAGTAGTATATGTAAGATCAGATATCGTAGCACATGTAAACATCAGTAAGATTTTATATGACTTAAGTAATATTTTTATATTCATTAGTAATACTTGCAAAAGAATCAGTAAGCACTAGTGTAGCACATGTAAGTATCAGTAGGATTTATTATGACATAAGTAATATTTTCATTTTCAATAGTAACATTTGCAAAAGAATAAATAAACTCCTATGTTTCAGATGTATCAGTAAGTTATATGGTATCACCAAGTAATATTATCAATCTCATTAGTAATAACTGCGAAAGAATAAGTAAGTATCAGTAAGCTATTTTATGACACAAGTAATATATATAAATTCAATAGTAGCACATGTAATATCTGTAAGATCAGATACCGTAGCACATGTAAACATCAGTAAGATTTTATATGACTTAAGTAATATTTTTATATTCATTAGTAATACTTGCAAAAGAATCAGTAAGCACTAGTGTAGCACATGTAAGTATCAGTAAGATTTATTATGACATAAGTAATATTTTCATTTTCGATAGTAACATTTGCAAAAGAATAAGTAAACTCCTATGTTTCAGATGTATCATTAAGTTATATGGTATCACCAAGTAATATTATCAATCTCATTAGTAATAATTGCGATAGAATAAGTAAGTATTTGTAAGCTATGTTATGACACAAGTAATATACATAAATTCAATAGTAGCACTAGTGTAGCACATGTAAGTCTCAGTAAGCCTTATTATGACATAAGTAATATTTTTAGTTTCGATAGTAACTTTTGCAATAGAATAAGTAAGCTCGTATGTTTCAGATGTATCCGTAAGTTATTTGATATCACGATGTAATATTATCAAACTCGTTTGTAATAACTGCAAAAGAATACGTAATTATCAGTAAGCTATGTCATGACACACGTAAATTACATAAATTCAATACTGATACTTTAAATACGTAAGAATATGTAAGTATCAGTAAGCTATTGTATTAGTAAGTTATGCAATATCACGATGTAATATTAGTAAACTCATTAGTAATAATTGCATAAGAATACGTAAGTTCATGCATGCTGATGCTTTAAATATGCATACTGATACTCTTTTTATGGTTTATTCTTTTAGTCAATGATGAATATGAAAGCGTTGAAGATTTAAATGATGATGATTCCCCTATATCAGCTGTTGATCCTGCTATTATCCCTCGAGAGGGTCTCTCTTTCTCAAACCTAAAGGAATGTGAAATGTTCTATGAGAAATATGCAACTGAACTAGGCTTTAATATTAGGAGGAGTAGCACCAAATATTGTTTTGATCGAAAAAACAAAGTTAAGAATCTTTCTTTCAAAAAATATATTTGTTGGAAGGAAGGACAGTATGTTCAAAATGCCAAAAAAATAAAGATATCATCGAGCCTGTCAGTGGTAGACGCAGAAGCTAATATTGATGGAATAGACAGCGAGGGTAGACGATGTGGAATAAGCCGTTGTGGTTGTAAGGCAAAGTTGTGTGTTAAATTAAATCAGATATCTAAACAGTGGGATGTGGTCTCATTCGTTGAGGAACATAACCATAAACTTGTTTCTCCAAGTAAGAAAAGTACTTGAGACCGAATAGGAGAATAACTAAGGCCACAAAAAATCTACTAGCTTATATGTCTCAAGTGAACATCCCTACTGCCAAACAAATTGCTTTTTTGGACAAACAAAGTGGATCTGACGAACGCATTGGTTCTATAGCCAGAGACATATACAATTTGAAACGTGATCAGAAGAAAGAAATTGAAGGTCATGATGCCGTTATGTTGTTGGAACATCTTGAATATTGCAAAAGTATTACACCTGAATTTTTTTATGTGTACAAGCAAGATGAGGATTTGTGTTTAACTCATTGCATGTGGATAGATTCTTATTCTATGAAAGATTATAAATTGTTTGGAGATGCTGTTACTTTTGATACAACATACGATACAAACAAGTATAAGCTCATTTTTGCTTCTTTTTGTGGAGTTAACAACCATAAACAGACTGTATTCTTTTGCAATGCATTCTTAATGAATGAGACAAAGGAGTCTTTTGTATGGCTTTTTAAAAATTTTCTGATGGCTGTTAATGTTGCTCCCAAGACAATTATTACTGATCAGTGTCCATCCATTAATGTTGCTATAAGAGAAGTCTTCCCCTCTACCAAACATAGATATTGTGGTTGGCACGTTACAGCTAACATGAAGAAGAGAATTGGTTTAACAAAGAAAGCTGATATAGCAATTCCTGCATTGAATAAGATTATTTGGGGGGCAAAAAGTGAACAAGATTTTGAAGCTGAGTGGGACAGAATAGTTACAGAATGTAATTTAGACAAAAATAGATGGATTAATGTTATGTATCGTATTAGGAGAAAGTGGGTTCCTATTTACATGAGAAGATATTTTTTTGCTGAGATGAATACAACACAGAGGAGCGAGAGCATGAATTCATTCCTGACTAACCATGTCAATCAGCTGAATAGTTTATATGAGTTCATGACTAGATTTCAAACCGCAGTTGAAAGAATGAGAGAGCATGCTAATAGGATGGATAATGAAAATGAGAATAAAATTCCTAAGTTGGCTACGCAGTGGAGCATTGAAAAACAATTTTCTGAGCATTTTACAAAGACCGTGTTTTATATGGTTAAGACAGAGCTTTTGGAAGGTATTGAACTAAATGTGATTCCATTTCCTTCTGTTGACGATGTTATACAATTCAGAGTATATCCTATTGGGAGGATTGAAGATTTCAACAGAGTTTCTTTTCATGCTTGTTACAATAAATTCAAATGTGATTGTATGAAAATGGAATCAATGGGTATTCCTTGCAGACACATTATTAGTGTTTTAGAACACACTGATGCGTTAGACGTTCAATCCTCTCTTTTATTGAAAAGATGGAAGAAAGATATCAAGAGAAATGGTTACTACCCACTTTACAGGAGGTTAACAGTGCAAGATGATTATAGTCAATTAAGGGTATTGGCAAATGAACTTATTAGCGAAGCTGATGGCAACAAAGAAGTATATGATTATATTAAGAAGGTCCTTATAGATGCTTCTGAAGGAGTCAAAGCTATTAAGAGCAAAAGGATCATTGTAAATGTTGAAGATGTCCATGATGTTAATGAAAAATGTGATAAGACGGTATTTGTTGTAAAAGATCCTAATGTAGCAAAACCAAAAGGGTCTGGAAAAGGTGGTAGACCAAAGGGCAACACTAATAGATTGAAATCAATTAGTGAAGAGAATTCGTCAAAGGGTAGACAATGTAAATTATGCCACAAATTCAATGCAGGACATGATTCAAGGAATTGCCCTTCAAAATCTTAATATAATGCATGATAGTAAGAAATATTCTTATGCATATGGTTTATATAGTACTCTTTGTATATTAACGTTCTGATAACAATATGTATATTTTTTCCATTACACAGTTGGTTACCTTATCAATGAGCTGATATTTGAAAGTTTTGAAGTCAGATGTTATTCAAAGGTCTGAGAAGACTGAAGGTAAGATAAATTCTTATTCATATGGTTTATATTGTAATTTTAGTATATTAACGTTCTGATAAGACTATGTATATTTTTTCCATTACACAGGTGCTTACATAATCAATGCAGCTGATATTTGAAAGTATTGAAGTTAGATGATATTCAAAGGATCGAGAAGACTGAAGATTATTTTAGCATACCCCATTGCAATTTATAGAAGAATTCCATTTTTTTTATGTTCCCCTTCTCTGTAATCTTTCTTAATTGTGTAATATTCATCAAGTATGAAGTTGTGTGTTTATGATCTGGTTGTAAGTTATTTTCTATTGTTCAATTTCCATTTGTAATTTACAAGTACGTATAAGTAAGTTGGTACTTTTCAATGGTCTTGTAAGTATGAATCATGTTTCAGTAAATTTCATGAATGAATCAGTAAGTTATGTCTCTCACATGTTTTAGTAAGTTTGGAACATGTATCATCAACTATGAAGAATGAATCAGTAAGTTAATTTTATTAATCAGTATATATTACCCATATTTCCTTTGACGCATGCATCAGTAAGTATGAATCTTGTATAAGTAAGTTAGTAAAGGACATTAGTAATTTTCATCATTATAAACGTAAGCACTTTTAAGCACTTGTAAGCGATCGTTATTTGGATTTAGAAGTTTTTTTAAGTATTTGTATCAGTAAGATAGTAGTTTATTCAAGTAATATTTCCAACATCAACCTTAAATTTTTATGTAGTATATGTAAGTACTATTAAGTATTAGTAAGTTTTTATGTAGTATATGTAAGTTCTTGTTGTTTACTTTTCGTTAGTAATTTCCAAGATTGTATAAGTAAGTTGGTACTTGTCCATCATCAGTAAGAATGAATCATGTTTCATTAAATTTGTTATATAAATCAGTAAGTTCTTGCATGTGACATGTTTTAGTAATTTTGGTATATATTAGTAACATTGAAGAATGCATCAGTAAGGGGTTTTTATGTATCAGCATATATTTCCCATATTTTCTTTGGCGAATACATCAGTAAATAGGAAGCTTTTATTGGTAAGTTTGTAGAAGACTGATAGCACACAAAATGCCGAGCAACTAAGGCAATCAGGTAACTGAGACGGTCGTTGCGACCTCAGTCACTCGGATGTGTATCAAGAAAAAGATCGAACCGCGAAATAAATCGAATATCAAACAAAACAAAGCAAGCGGTCCTAGCTATGAGATTAACCTGGTATAGCTCCCAGGGTCGAACACAAGGAGCACGGGTTGGCCTAGTGCCTACGAAGTAGTAAAAATGAAATGAAAGAAAAAGAAAATGTTTTTAGTGGTCTTTAATAATTTTTATATTTTTTTTGGATTTTTAATAGGTGAAGAAAATAAAAGAAAGTAAAAGCAAGCACACTTGATCAATTTATTTAACACACCAAAAATCAAGCAAAAATTCAAGAAAAATGGTTTTTATGTTTTTTAAGTTTTTAAGTGTTTTTGGTTAATTTTGAGATTTTTCTAATGTGTATTTTATTTTCTAAAAATCAAACAGTAAGAAAAAGACTGGGTACTGTCCAGCCAGAACCAAAACCCTTAAATAAAATATCTAAGGATCTCAACAGGTTCTGGAGGTAATTTTCCTATATTCTAGATAAAATAAGGAAAATTGGAGCACCAAAATTATTGTTTCTGGATTTTTAGATTATTTATTATAATTTTTATGAGTTTTTAGGTGTTTTTAGATTTTTAGGGTTTTTAAGCAATGAAAAATAGCCAAAATTGGCTAGAAAATCAAACAACACACAAAGAACAATAACTAATTTTTTTAGAATTTTTGGGGATGTTTTTATATTTTTTGGGATTTTTAAACCTAGACAGTAGCTGAAATAGATATTTTTGAATTTTTAAAAATACTAAATAAAATCAAAAATGTCCTCAAAAATTCTCAAAAATCCAACAACATGGAAGGAGCCATGTGTCAAATTTTCATCGAATTTGGAGGTGGTTTGATATTTTATTCAAAAATCAAAAGGGGGCACTGTGCACAGGGACTTAAGTGCAAATACCCGAAGATCTGGGGGTCCAGGTGCAATTTGCCCAGCAAATCACGCGCGTGGCGCGTGCCTGGGGCACTCAGGGACCTTCTGGTAATAAAAACCAAGTTCTTGGACCTTTTGGTAACTCGTACCAAAAAGTCCAGGGGCTTGGGCGCAAATAACCCACTAAAATCCGCACATGTGTATATAAAATGCTCACAGGGGTATAAATGCAAATACCAGAAAGTATATATTCATTCAATAACCATCCAGAACTACAGGATAAGAGATGCAAATAACCCAAACAAGGCACGTGGCGAAGCACGTGAGTTCACATACACAGGGGCATAAATGCAAAACACAACAAGCACAAGGTCCAAGGTGCAAATTACCCTACGTAAATAAAATGACTAAAATATTTACAGGACTAGAAATTAAAGACTCAAACTACGAGGGGGCCTAAGTAAATTACCCCTTATTGCGCCGACGGCTGGATTCGCGCCACGTGGATGATCCAACGGTCCTGGTGAGCTGGCGCTTCTCTCCTTTACGCTTGAGCCTGATCGACGGTGCAGGGCGAGACACGTGGGGGATCTGACGTCTGGCGGTGCAGGTGCCTCTCTCCTCTGCTCTGACGGTCCTGATCAGCCCCTCGAGAGGATCAACGGTATCTGCTCCTCCGTGGATGGACGATCGAGATGCGAACTGGAGCGGAGGGGCTAATCGGACGGTGAAGGAGGTTCCTCGAAGAACAAGTGGCCGGCGAGGTTCGTCGGCCTCGTGTGCGTGCCCGGGACCTCCTCAACTGCCTCCAAGTATCGGAGAAGTTCGGCGGTGAGGTCCCGCAGCTGGTGGTGGCTTCAGATGACCCGGCCGAGCCCTGGAGGGGCTCCGGCGAGGTCGGCGACGGCGAGCTCCTGGCCTGGATGTGAGGGGGGCTCAGATGCCCTCCTTTTGCCCTGCAAAATGCACCAGAAGCTTCGCGGGTCGAGGGCAAAGTGCCTCGACCCGATGAAGCGGCGTGAGGGTGAACGATGCGTCGGGGCAGATGAGCTCCGGCGAGCGGAGGATGGGGGAGCTCGAATCCCAGCTCCGGGGCGAGCTGGGTTGAATGAAGGGGCGTAGAAGGTGCGTCGGAGGATGGCGAAGGTGATAGTGTGCTCCGATGATCGAGAAGGTACGCGATATGGCCGGAATCAAAGGAACTCGTCGGAGATGCGATTTGGGCGAAACAGGAAATTAAACTAAATGGGCGAGCTAAAAGAGTACCTGGGTGGAGCGGAAGACTGTGCTGGAGCTTGGCTAGCTCCTGGTCGTCGCCTCGAAGGGCGTCAAGGCCTGAGTCTCGAGCTCCGGCTGAGTGGCGGAGCACGGCGGCACGAAGCTGCCGGATCGATGGTCGGGGCACCCTCTCCTCACTGCAACAGGGGCAAACGCGAGCTGTCACCTCGGTGATTGCTCTGGAGGTCACGGGAATGAAAGTGGCGAGCCAAAGATGGCGAATGAATGCGGCGGAGCTCGGTTTTTATGTGGGTGCAGGTCCGGGAAGAAGAGCTCGGGTCCGGCTCGATTGAGCACGGATCCCTAGGATCGATCTCGGGCGAGATTCCCGGATACCTGGAGAGTAATTAGGACCTTAGATTAGGCGAAATGGGGATCGGGTCTGGTAGAGATAAATGGGAGAAGTTGGGTCCGCGAACCAGACCCGTGAAAGGTGGTCCACAGGGGGGAGTTGACCGGGCGGTCAACAATCCCCGTGGACCAATAGAAATCAGCCATATCAGAAATTTTTATTTGATTTTTTTGGGCCTTTAAATGGCCGAATTTTCAAAAACTTAAAACATGAAATATTTTTGTTTTAATTTTTTCTATTTTTTTGTGATTTTTAATTAATTTTTTGGAAATTAAAATAAGGTATTTACATAGTATAGCTATACATAGGTATTTATACAATATAGGTTTTTTTGATTTTTGATTTTTTAATTAGTTATTTTTATACATTTTTATTCCTATTTTATATTTTATTTATTTATAGGATAAAATGAGGAATAAAAAGCTATTTTTATTTTATTTTATTATTTATATACATAGGTGAAATAATTAGTTATTTACAACTATGTACAAGGTATATATACAATATATTTTTGTATTTTAGTTTTGTAATTTTTATTTGATTTTTGTTTTGTTTCTTTTTATTTATTTTATTTACAATATATACAATAGAATATTTACAAAAAGTTTCAAAAATAAATTTATTTATTTATAAGGTTAAATAAATAGAGATGGTGGTCTATATACAAGGTGAAGGGGTGTTTTTTAATTTTTAAATTTTTATTTTGTTTTTATACTTTAAAAATATGTACAAATATTTACAAATATTTACAACATATTTTTGGGTGAGGAAAATATATATAATTTATTTATTTACAAATATTTACACTAGAGCCCCTATCTCCCTCTACTTTGGCTTTTATGCGGTCAGGCCCATGCTGAGCCCTCCCTTGGGTTAGGTTGCTCAATATTTATTCTAAATATTTCCCTCTTTTTCTTTTTCATCTTTATTCTTTTATTTTTGCACAAAAACATGCTAATTATAAGTATTTACAAACATGCATGCTTTTGCTAATTTTTCCTATTTACACATATCTACATGCATTTGCATAGGTTTTTGTAGCTAAAATATAAGAATAAAGAGTGATGAATGGGTATTCATCAAAGACATCAGTAACATTCATCACTATAAAATGTAAGTATTAGAAACTTAGATAATAACTATGATTTTTTGCATCATATCTAACTATAAGTAAGTTACTAACATGTCACAAGTACTATTCTCAAAATCATTAGTAAATTATTACGTATCATTTGTAATTATTAGTAACTTATAGCATAATATATTTTAATCTGTAAGTTCTTAGTTTATTCAAGTAAGAGTTTCAAAATCAACTTTAAGTTCAAGTAGTAGTACATTTAAGTAGTAGTAAGCTATACAATACTCAAGTAATATTGTTTAAAGCAATAGTATCTTTTTTATTTAGCATTGTATGTATCAATAACTTAATGCATCTGTAAGTATCAGGTAGTAGACGAATGTATTATCTGTAATAATTTCAACAATCAACAATCAACAACCATCAAAATTTTCTCATTCATAAAGAATTTCATGTTCAAAAGAAAGATACTACATTTAATTTTTGAACAGTACATGTACATATTTACATCATCTCTATATACATGTCTAAGATATCAAATTTCTGTTAATCTTTCTTCTGAACACTTGTAAGTAGTATAGCTGCTATCTCCGCACGAAACTTGGGGATATCTTCGTTTCGGAACACTGGATCTTTTCCTTTGCAAATGAATTCCATATACTTCATTACATAAACCCCACAATCAATGGAATCACTTCGCTGCATTGGGATTCCTTTTTTTATCTCTACTGGTCACTTTTCAAGGTACTCTCCAGTAAATAGCATGAAGTATTCTGCCATCCAATCAACCTAAGGGTATTGTTAAAGAAATATGTTAGTAAAAAAATATATCAAAAATGGATGTATCACAAAAATTAATATCTTTTTACCCATTTTCTAACATCCATGAGGTGTTTTTTCATCCCAGCAAGTGAATTGTATGAAATGAATTTCTTCTCATCAAAATCAGCCACGAGAAGATGCCAATGATTGGAGGAGTGGATTACACAAAAGGCTTTTTTTACACTGTCAAACATCGTTCTTGTGCATGAGAACAAATTATTTAGAGGCTCATAATCTTCTTCTGTTACTTCTTTCACAGTCTTTGGGAACAATTGCTGAAATAAATAATATTTAGTTAATATAACTTAAATTAAAAACAAAAAATAGGTAAGTACTATTACCATTTGAGCCGTATTTGCAAAAATAAATGGGCACTCCACATCACTTTCTTGATATGATTTGTAAAGCACATTCATGAACATGTCCAAAATCACATTTATGACCATTTTATTATAAAGTAGGTCTTCAATGTGTATTCCATTGCAAAAGTTGTCTCCTGGACCATGGTAAGTTGCTCCCATACTGAAATGTAAGTTAAGTTGTAACATTACAAAGAAATCAACATAAATATGTCATGAAATGGGTCTAATAAATTCATTAAATCTCCACTTACTTGGCGACCGGATCCTTCAGAAATTCATGAATGGTTGCCCTCTCTGATTCAGAAATTGCATCATATCCAGCGTAATCAATGCGATTTAAATTGTAAACCTATAAATAAATTTAAGAAATATTATCATTATATTGTGTTATTGCATCATTGTAATTTCTTACTTTTGAAGCATCAACAAAAGAATTTAAGCATTTGTATTTATGTAAGCATTTGCAACTATCATTAAGATATTAAAACAACACAAGTAATATTCTCAAATACATTAGTAAGCTCTTTGTATCATTTGTAATATTCATTATCAGTAAGTTCATGTACATTTTTAAGTCATATCAGTAATATCTCAAATACAGGTAACTATAAAGTCATAGTATATTTTTTTTCATTATCAATTAGAAAGTTAGATGCATGTACCAGTAAGTTCATGATGCTCACCGGTATCAGTAATTATGATACTTGAATCAGTAATTTCATGCTGACAAAAGTATTCGTAAGATCGTAACTCTTATCAGTAACATTGAAGAATGCATTAGTAAGATTATTTTATGAATCAGTAACTATTTCCCATATTACATTTGGAGAATACATTCAGTAAATTTGAAGGTTCTATCAGTAACTTAGATGAAGACATTAGTAAGTTCCATCATCTTATAAGTATCTTTAATATCAGTAAGTTAGATGAAGACATTAGTAAGTTCAATCATCTTATCAGTAACTTTAATCTTTAAACTTAAAATAACATGAGAGTTATGGTTCTAATATTGGAATATGTATCAGTAAGATTCATTCAGTATGAAAATTACTCACCCTATATTTCTAAGTTCGATAGTAACTTATTAAGTGTCATTATTTTCTAACAACATAAGTAATATACTCAAATGCATCAGTAAGTTCCTTAGTATAATTTGTAAGAATCATTCAGTATGAAAATTACTCACTTAATATTTCTAAGATTGACAGTAACTTATTAAGTGTCATCTCTAAGTATCAGGTACAGAAAGACACTAGTAACATTATATGTATCAACAGTAAGTTAATATGTAAGTATTTGTAATTTAATAATTGACATAAGTAATAATATATAAATGAACAGTAACTTAATATTTAGCATATGAAATTTATTAAACTACCATCAATTGAATGACACTAAATCAAAAAAAAAATTTAAAATCAACGGTATATGAAAAGTATGGTAGGATGATTTCATACCTCCAAAGCTTGCTCTTTGTTGTCTTCAATCTTTGGAACTTCATCTTCATCTTCTACTGTCATCACTTCTTCAATATTCTTTTTTTCAAGCTTTCTTTTTTCCTTACTATTTTCTCCTTCATTGGGATGGTTTGTGCATTTTCTTCTTCCTTTATTGCTCTTCTAGACTTGACCCTTTTCGACATGCTGCTAAGAGTAATAAGCTTCTTGCTTCTACCCCTCTTTGGAACACATGGTTTAATTTTGCCACGATCTTCAGAATCCTCCTCAATTCCAAGATCAAAGGATGGTGATTCGATCTTTTTGGTGATATTATTTTGTTCTTCTTGATCACCAACCGTGATTGTCTTCTTCTCTTGTTGCTTCACAATAACTGATTTTGCAAAGAATTCCTCAAACCATTGCTTTAGAATAGAGATTTCGACCTTCAGCTTCTCATTCTCCCTCAATGTATTCTCATATTTTTCTTTCATGTTTTTGTACTCATCCAATGTAGGCATCTGAGAAATGAAACTCTCCAAATCAGTTAATTTCTTCTTGTATTCTTCACATTTACACTCTGGTGTATTTTGATGTTGAGCAGTCTTCAAAATTGATGTCATTGAACAATCATCAAGTTGCCGTTGTGGTGGTACAATGACACGCAATGCATAAGCAGTTGAGATGAAACCCTCTGTTACGAAGGTTTTATAATCAAATATGAATTCATTTGGGTCTATCTTGAATAGCTCGTTTTCTTCATAGTCTAGCTGGACAACAATCTAATGCAAGGAAATATATTTAGCCATCAATCAAAATTAATTTTAATAAAAAGTATCAGTTCAAGTTAAATTAATAATGACAAGCATTAATATTTGTAAATGTATCAGGCTGTCAGTAGATTTGAAATCAGTAAAATTGACGCATGAAGTAAATTTGAAGTAATCAGTAACTTGCATCAGTAACTTGAATCAGTAACTTTCAGTACTTGCATCAGTAACTTCAAAAATTATATTCAATAATTGCATCATTAACTTGAATCAGTAACTTGCATCAGTAACTTTCAAAACTTGCATCAGTAACTTCAAAAATTATATTCAATATTAAAATCACAAATGAAAATGTAAATAAACTTATGTTACCTGATCTTCATTAAAGTTCATGAATTGTTCAATGCTGACTTTGCAAGGAGTTGACCATTTCCTAATTCTCGGCAAGAGATTTTGTTCAATGCATGTGTTGGGAATAAGTGCTCTAGAGCCCATGCCTTAAAAGAATTTTACATAATTAAATATTTGATAAATATTTATTAAAAGCAAACTAGTAGTTAGAAATTAAAAAAACTTACGTATAAACACGCTGCACATCCAGTTAAGTAGCCAACTGTGCCTTTCCCATCAGATGATGAACGCTTCCTCATTTTTTCCACAATGTCTTCCAAGCGTTGCATTATCATAGTCCCAACTGCATTAGACTAATTAAAGAAACGCGTATCTTCAATTGAATCTATGTAATTTAGTAGCACCTTTGGGAAGCAAAAGTTCGTTTCGGGGAATAGAAATGTACAAAACATCAATGATATTAGACATCTTATGTACATTCTATTTGAATGATCATATTCTTGAGATCTTAAAGATTCAAGCATGTCACAAATGTTATGACGATTCAATAACATGCTTGGTTGGCAAAATTGCTCTTCGAATGAACTTGGCCATTCAAACGAAAAACCCCTTACTTGTATAGGAAATCCTGATGAAGGCAACCCCAAAATCAAGCCTATGTCATTATCTGAGAATACGAGTTCTTTCTCTCCGAACTTGAAAATCCGATCTCCTTGATATCTTTGAACAATAAAGTCCAATACTTGATAATTGATATCAAGTTTTGTAATTGAAACCAATATAGAGAAAGCGGATTTATCGATCAACTCCTTATGACTTCCACTCAACTTGTTGTTTCCAAGATATGTTACAAATTGCTTTATGTAACATCTGTGTTGGATGCAATATCTCGCTGCAATAATGAAATTCCTATTAGTAAGCTATTGTATTAGTAAGTTATGCAATATCATGATGTAATATTAGCAAACTCATTAGTAATAATTGCAGAAGAATACGTAAGTTCAATAAGCATACTGATGCTTTAAGTATGCATACTGATACTCTTTTTATGATTTATTCTTTTAGTCAATGATGAATATGAAATTATAACCATTTAAAATTTTGCATATAAAATAGGCTTTTATTAACTTACAATCTTAGTGGATATTTTCTAACCTGGAAATGGTTCTATCTTTGCATCATCCTTTACATTTGCAAGACTCAAAACTGATGCTCCTACACAGCACAAAAGTTTGTGAATAGTAAGTTATGATATTAAGTATTACCATTTTGTATGTTAATATGCAAACTTACCAGTTGTAATTTCAGTAGTTTTACCTCCCTCAAAGCTTGTATCTGCATTAAGTTACTTGTTAAGACATAATTGAATTATATTATATATTTTAAAGTAAACAATAACAACCACTTGTAGATTCCATAGATCCCTTTTTTGCATCTTGCGGTGTTCGTCTCTTGTAAGAAACATCAAATGTTTTTGCTTGTTCCATCTGCAAAATAGTAAATGAAATACTAATATCAATTACTGATATAACAATTTTAGTGATTTCAACAGGAACATCAAGTATTAACTAATTTACTGAACCATAAATTTGAGATAACATATTTGATCTTAAATGAAAAAATTAAACGAAAAAATCAAGCAGTGATCTTTGCCACAATATCTTATGTAAAATTACAATACACATGCGTTTGTAACATCCATGATACAATCAGTAAGAATTTTTTATTTATTAGTAACTTGTTACTGTAACATAAGTAATAGGTTTTCTATATGATAGGGTAATTGTAGTAGAATAAATGGCTTTGATGGACAGGTAAAGAGTTGTAATACTCAAAGATGTATCATGCATGTCGCAAATATTCAATATTGCGACCGTGATTTCTGTAAAAAGGAAATGAAAACCATAATTGGTAACCCTAGCGAAACGCAGATATCGCTCTATAAGGACATACACATATTGATCAACGAATTGTAATATAGTTTGCAATCGAGTAATTCATAGAAGATTTCATACCGATTAAAGGTTTCTTCTCCAAAACTTCGATGACTATTCACCCTTGTCGACCTTCAACAAGGACGAAAGAAGAAGTGTTTCCGCCACCTCCAAACGAGCGACTACTCCAAGAGCAAACTTGAAAAAAAAGTATGACCTAAAAGAAATAAACCCTTCCGTTGATAACATCGTTAATATGAAATTTTATTTGATATAACTACAATATAAAAGAAGTAATAATATTATACTCAACAGTAATTTTATTACAAGCGTTGGTAAGAGTAATACCTACGATAAGTAATTTTGCAATGGTTATCAGTAACTTATATTTATCGCAATTCTTTTGGCAACATGTATATAATTGGTAACTTTATATCAGACATTAGTAACTATAGAACAAAGCTTCGGTAATTTTTATATCAGACATTAGTAACATATACAAACATATACAAAGTTTGGTAACTTTATATTAGACATTAATAACTATAGATAAAACCTTCGATAACTTTATATCAGACATTAGTAACATACACAAATTTCATTGTTTATTAAATCTGAAACGTTAGTAAGTGTAGAATCAACCATTAGTAACTTTGTATATATAAAATAGTAACAATTTATCATATACAAGTAATTCTTTTGACAACATGTATATCATTGGTAACTTTATAAGAGTAATACTTGCAAAAGAATCAGTAAGCACTAGTGTAGCACATGTAAGTATCAGTAAGATTTATTATGACATAAGTAATATTTTCATTTTCGATAGTAACATTTGTAAAAGAATAAGTAAACTCTTATGTCTCATATGTATCAGTAAGTTATATGGTATCACCAAGTAATATTATCAATCTCATTAGTAATAACTGCGAAAGAATAAGTAAGATTTATTATGACATAAGTAATATTTTCATTTTCGATAGTAACATTTGCAAAAGAATAAGTAAACTCCTATGTTTCAGATGTATCAGTAAGTTATATGGTATCACCAAGTAATATTATCAATCTCATTAGTAATAACTTCGAAAGAACAAGTAACACAATCTTTTAAAAGTAAATCTTATAGCCGCGATTCGTAATATTATAGAAGATGTTAAGTAACTAAAATATTTACGAATGGTATTGTCAGAATATGAAATTACATTAGCAACATTATTAATCAAAAGTGAATTTCTTAAGAATCAAAAGTGAAACGATTAGTAATACTTTGTGTTGTAGAACAACAAATGCGCAAAAGCATATGAATTAAGGTCTTAAAGCAAGAATATTAAGACGTATTAGCGATAATTCTGAGATCGAAAATACATCTTTAGCAAAGATTAACATCATCTTTAATCTGAGATTGAAATGTTTGCGTTTGTGTAATATATCGTTTGTACTAGATTAGAACAACTTGAGCTAAATTTAAAAAACAATAAAACTTACGTATATCGTCGATGAACTCCAACACAATATCGCTCTCAAAGAAGAAGTAGGGTTTCTAAGATGGTCGTCCGTGAATCGCCAAGAAAGAAGCCTCGATTGACATTTTTGGTATTAAACATAAGTTAATTACTCTTCAAGGAAGGAAACTAAACTCCGAGGATTTCGCGCGAGCTGTTATCAATTTTCTATTTTGGCTTTGTCTATAATTAAATTCTGAACCATACGATTAGGATCTAACGAGTCTAATCATGGGCTCATTTAGTCTGAAATGGGCACAGTGCCCTCTAGATAAGCCCTCTCTCTCTCTCTCTCTCTCTATATATATATATATATATATATATAGGATTTAATGGGGCTGCCCCCTGGGGGCAGCCAACGTAGCTGCCCCGCCCCCTATTTCGGCGTGTTTTTTTATTTTTTTTTGAAAAATAAAACCATGTATATTCATCCCTATATCCCTCCTATATACCATTCGAATTTCGTTAGAAACAGAGACTCCTACGGCCTCCATCGAGACGGTGTCGATTTAAAAAATCCTGTTATCGTTAAAAAATGGCCGTCTAGATGGAGGCCGTAGGAGGCTCTGTTTCTGATGAAATTCGAATGACATATAGGAGGGATATAGGGATGAATATACATGGTGATATTTTTTGAAAAAAATAAAAAAACACCGTAAATGGCGTGGGGCAGCCATGGTAGCTACCCCAAGGGGGCATCCCCATTAACCTCATATATATATATATATACAGAAAAGGGAAGCTGCTGCACGGAGCAGCTTCGCTGGGTTTTATTTTTTTTTGAAATTTTTTCCATGTATATTCATCTATATATCCCTCCTACATGTCATTCAAATTTCGTGAGAAATGGAGACTCCTATGCCCTCCATCTAGACCGGTTATTTTTTAACGGTCTGAATTTTGTTGTAATCTACCCCTTCTAGATGGACGGCTTAGGAGTCTTTGTTTCTCGTGAAATTTGAATGACATGTAGGAGGGACATATAGATGAATATACATGGTGAAATTTCGCAAAAAAAATAAAAAAAATTAGGGGAGAATGCTGCATGTAGCAGCCAGCTTGGCTGCTACACGCAGCAGCCAGCTTGGCTGCTACACGCAGCAGCCTCCCGGTTCTCATATATATATATATATATATATATATATATATATATATATATATAGGAGAAACTTCAAATGAGGCGGGGTCTTACCGTATCTATGGTAAGCCACTAATTTGGATCGTTAGATTTTAATCTACGAATGTTATTAAAACCACCCAAATGCGTCAAAACCACTGACATAATTGCTCGATCAAGGGAAATTTTAGGAAATTTTATTGTCATGCCAACGGTCTCTCCTTAAAAATAGCAAATCGAAAATGATGTTATACAATTGTGTCACTTTTCTATTTTCGGAATAAAATATTAAGGTAATATTTTGTTACGTTAACCTCATTTGTATAATATACACGTTAAGATAACAGAATTTATTTTTAATAATTTTAGCCTTATATTTCTTGAATAGAATGTTAAGGCAACATAATTTGAGAATTTATAATATTAAGACAATATTTTTGTTTTGTATAATACATACATTACATGTGTATTCGACTTTGTTAGTATAATGTGTGTATATGGATATTTTACTTTCATCTTTGCACTACTTAAAATTTAATATCTCATAAAATATAACTATGCAATGTATATTGAAAGAAACTTTTCATCATAAATAACTTAATATTCATCAATTAGTTCTTAAAAGAAAAAGGGTTAATTCAATTTTGAGATTATAATATCAAAAACACATAGTCATATTGTATTTTTTCGTGATGTATATCGTACAAATTTTAACAAATTATGCCAATGTACATTGTAATCCCACCAAGCGTTACGTAAAATACACAAATCAGCACTATATGTCAATATAATTTTGTAAAATTCTTCATCAATTTATTAATTGTGGTACAACCCATTAGCTTGTGCACTCTTTTTAAAATAAGTGAATATTATATCTTTAATTGTATGAGTGTCATTAATTTAATTTTCAATAAAAATGATAAAAAGCTGAATTGAATTCCACGTCTACTGCATTATTTAACAAACTATTTTGTAAAATGATATGTTATTTTATTAAAATTATCACATGATATTGTTATTTAAGAGTCATTAATTGTAAAATACACGCATTTGTTTCATTAAAATTTCACAAAAACTGAACAACAATCATCCATTTTTGGTAAATTTACTAGCACGGAGGGAAATTGACACAACTGTTTCAAATGCATTCCTAAAATGTAGGAAACTTGTTATTACTCATCCCTAATAACTTGCACGGTTGAATCCTACATTTTAGGAAATGAGATAACTCAAAACCATCCTTAATATTTTAGTGGTTTTAATCACATCCACACCCTTTCAATCCAACGTACGTCATTGATAGCTCATCACAATTATGGTGAGACACCACCTCATTTGAAGGGGTCCCTATATATATATATATATATATATATATATATATATATATATATATATATATATATATATAAAAGTGATCCTATGAGAGCCCCCTCTAATGAGAGCATGAGAGCCTTCCATATAAACCGTCGGATTGTCCTTTGTCATTAACGGGTAGGATTACTTTCCAGCCCTAATCTCTCTCCACGTTGCTCACCCTTCCCCAGGTTTCCTTTTCCCCATCCGTCCCACCAGCTTCCATCCTTGCGGCATCTCGTCCACCACCGCCTCCTCCCTGCGCAACAGTTTCTACACCTTCGTCTTCGTAGAAGTCGGCACCTGCAGTTCTCTGAAACTCCCTTCTCATACTAGACACCTTCGATCTTTGCGCAATGGTGGAGAGGTCGAGTTGTTGCGGCATCACATCAAGCAGACACAACACCACTGATGGTTAGAGAGACAGGTTGCTGCAGCATCAGGCGTGCTCAATCATCATTCTTTGGAACATCTCATCTCCAACAGCGGATTCCATTATTGTTTAGTTTTCACTCCAAGTTTCCTGTAGTATAATGAGATGTAAGAGCCACCCAAAAGTTAATGTTGGTGGTGTTTTCCCTTTTTTTTCTATTCTGTATTCCAATTTCCAATTCTGATAGTTTAAGATCGAGCGTTTGATAAATAGATAAGAGCAGATCCTATATTTTTTCTGGATAGTATCGACTTGTTCGTTTTATGCCAACCTCCTATTTTGATCTCCATGTGTAGCTTCCTGACTGCAATGTTTCCACGCTTCTCTGTATACTCAGCCATTTTGTTATGGTTCCAAAAGTTCATGTATTGTGAAAATAGATTGGATGTTATATGGTATCTTATGCAATGTTAGTTGTTGTGATGACAACATGTCTAATTTTTTCACATGACGGCATCCAATTCACCACAGATTAGCAATTTGGTAATTTCAGAATTCTCAAGCTATGCTTTCCTGAACTAGTGCATTGAATACCATATGGGTTGCACGACTAGCACGACCAAGATTATGGAAATTCAACACGAACTGTTTCTGCTTGCTACTATGCAATGATCTAAATTGGTTGGTATGGAGATGTTTCTTGAGCAAGTGTTTGATGTTGAAATGGTAAGGATGTCTACCACGACGAAAGCTGCCTACACTACAGGATAAAGCTAAGTTAGCGTGCACCTAAGATCGTGAACTTGACGGGCACACATGCTCACCCATCTATGGGTGAGCACATGGACAACACATGTGCTCGCTTGGCGTTGTCACCCACTTGAATTTATAGGTGCGAGGGTTTGATGCACGGGTTAAAAGTCAGGCAAGACGGGGGAAGCACCTAGTGAGCACCTAATGTGATCGTCCGCATCTGCTATCGGTCTTCCTCTTCATTTTAATCAAACTTCTCCCCCAAAATCCCCCCTATGGCAGTCTTTGATCGACAACCCCAAATTCTCTGTATATCAAATTCACTTTATATATTTATGTGGTAATCAAGGATTGAATCAACACTTTCTCACAATGATTACAGAAGGCTTGAGTCGAGGGGGATAATTAAATTTGGTGTATAATTTATTGTCTTCGAGTTATATAGGGACATTCTTTCATTGCACCAGACGAAGTTATTTGTTCATTGGTTGGGATATTCCAATCATTTCGTAGAACAATTCCTTTTTCTACGAATATTCAATCTTGAAACAACCCCTTCTGATTTGTATAGAACATGTACATAAAGGAGATCGTAAATGCCATGATAAATGCACATGAAC